>OY735224.1:7082361-7179861 GCA_963457665.1 Thysanoteuthis rhombus | reverse complement strand
TCCATCCTCTTCGATCAATGTATATATGTTTGTTCATTGACAAACAGGATAAATCAAGAAAAAATATCTAAATGGGGAAAACTTTTTATTCTAACGAAATAACCAATATAATTATGCATGCAAAAACTTTCGATTTCCCGTGTGGATATTTGAGGAGGGCTATGCGTGGTCCCGAAGATGAGTCATCAATAAACAAATCAGGATGAAAATAATCGATGAAGGATAATCGTGTAAAAAAGGGACGGTAGATAGCGGGAAAATCCACTTAAAAAACTGATTTTCAAAATATAAAGAATAATTTCCCCTTGAAAAAAAAACCGAATTCATGTTGATTTCTTTTAGATCATGCTTATTGTGACAAACCAAGTCCAATGTATGTTGAGGATGGTGCAGAAGCAGTGCGGTTTGGAGCACTCAAGAAAGCGTATGTAACGCTGGTATACGACCTAGGATTCTTCACCTTTTTTTCATTGTTTTCCGATCCCATGAATGCTTTGTTACCTATGACAGTCTGTTTACTATCTGTCTGTCCAATCAGGCATTGAAGACATTATGAACTAGAGGGTGCCATATATCCAGTAAAAATATTAATCTCTGAATATCTACTAAGCTTACATTAGGCTGGTAAAATATTTTTATCCATAGAGAGGGCTCTCTTAGAATTTATCGAGCTTTTTTTAGTATATCATGATATGGGAAATATTGCTATGAAGATTATGTTGCATCAAATCTCAACTTGAAGGCTGATTTTCCATCAATTGTTCCATGACGTTCTCGAGAGGTTATTATACTTCAGCGAATTATTTTTCCGATTTCCGGTTTCTTAGACCTGTCAAAGCTTCACTATACATTACGAAACAATATTCTCTACTCAGTCAATCACCAGCCTCCCACAACACAAGACGGGGGTTTGTATTGTTCTAGTTTGAATACAAAGTTGTCAGATTCTTAGACAAGTCACCATTGCTCAGCTACCCGTATTTTGTTCCTCCTTATCTATCGAACTTTATTCTGATCAAATTATATTCTCTTAACTGTCTGACTTCTCCAGGTTTCTCTTCTCATTTTTCAAGTAAACAAACGTCTAAGAATTCCCTGGAGGCTTGCATTGTTACTTATTTCTTCTATCAATCTTCCAACAAATCCCATTACATTTATATTTATTTTCCGTCTGTAGCTCCTAGTTAACCAAACAAAAGACAAAAAGAATGCTGATCAAACAAACGCCTTGCAAATAGTAATCAGCAAGTTAAACACGAGTCGACACCAATCAGGCAAGTCAAAAAGGTTGGTTTTTCGGTTTATTAAGTAAGAAGAGAAGTCAATTTGAATTTTCGACTTTATTGAACAACATATTGAATACATGTCCCCCAAGACAGTTGCCTAATTATGACCTGTGTATTTCTTTACGGGGTTTTGCGTAATCTGTGACTTTAATTGACAATGATATACATGGTCTATCATAATGACTAGCTGAATATTGCTCGACGACCTCTGCTTAGTCTGACACAAGGGCATCAGAGTGAAAGCCTCAATGTTACAATATTTGTACACATTGAGACTAACTTACAAATTCCAAGTGATTAAGATGGTTATCTCAAAGAGAAGTATACGATAGACAGGAAGATGATTAGATAGAACTCATTATACCATATGACTGGGATGCTGATTTGTTGCCCAACAACCAATGTTCTAGTTATTGAGAGGGTCCATGTGTCCATAACCCTCTCATTACCAACTCTTTTTGAAGGCATCCATCCACCTAATCCCTAACTCATGGGTTAATAGAAAACCTTTGACCCTTTTCACGCACCCCATATTGGGAATCAGGTTAGCACCCAGACCCATATAAACCTTCTGATAATATAAGTAATGATTGAGTCACCATGGATCGTCTGCTTGTTTGTCAGTCATCTTTTCAGTTGTCTAAGAGAGGTCAGCTCTTCAACCATCACTATATGACATACACAGAACTTTCGATTCGACGTATAGGTCAGTCCGTGTTGCTGTCAGAACACTGCATTGGTAGGCACGCATGTCGTCAGTCCATGTGCCCATTATCCTCTCACATTCATGAGTGAATACTTGTGCATGCTTTCATGAATCTGTGTGTAAGTGTCAGAGTATGAATGTGTGCATGTCTATGTGTCAGCGTACGTGTGTATGAATGCATATATGTATGAAGTATGTGCATGTGAATTGCGCACGCAGTGACACTATCAGCCATGCCGAGACGAATACGTGTTCATTGCTTTATTTCCTCCAAACCTAAATAAACAGACGCCGAGGAATGCCAGTGTAAATGTGTCAGTAATGTCTTGGAGAAACCTGACCGATGTAAAATCATGACACCGGTTACAAAGGTCAGGCTTCGTCAGTAGAATCTGTTCGGTATTTCCTACCCTAATCAAGAACCTGCAGAACAGGTGGGGGTCATTGAGAGTCATTGTTTATCTATGACGAAATTTTCTTGATATCCGGTCTTTGTATATTTTGTTGCTTTGTTCCAACAAAATGGTATCAGAACTGAATTCTCTTTTCTTTTTTTTTTGGCTGAAGGCTTAAAAAGATTCCAGATTGGGGAAACGATAATGACAAATTGAATTATACAACCATGAATTCAATTATAGTAAGTATTAGGATTCGTTTTTAATGAGAGAAAACGGTTGAATCGATTTGTGACAATCATCATAATGTTCAACAATCTTTTAATATGACCTGTGATTGTTTGGTTGATTTGTTATATGAGTCTTATGGCCAGCCAAACCACTAAACCTTGGAAGGAAGCTGGAAATCAGTCCATGTGGGCAACTCAATTCGTATGTTAACATTGGCTTAGGGAGGGCCATATTTGAAAAATACTGCAATTGACATGAAAAAGCACTTGACTTTGATAAATTCACACGCAATCATCATGTAAATTGTGACAGTATTTATAAAAGTCCAGTCTCTTCTATTTTACAAATGGTTTTGAGGCCTTTATTCAATTTTGCTTTTATGTTTATTGTTTTGAATTTTCATAAAGCTTGAAAGAAAACATTTTCATATTGTTTGGATCAAGAATCTCGATAGAATCTAAATTCTCAGATCGAGTGAAAATTTTCTTTCAAAGTGATTCATACGAAGAGTAATTAGCCCATGTGATTGTATTATTTCAGATTTTTTTAAAAACTGACAGGGCTGGGAACTTTAGTTAGGGATATATAGGATGAAAAATAAAAGAGGGAAAGAAAAAAGAAAGAGAGGTTGAATATAGTTATGATAATATGAGAGATTGATTGAAAGGAGAAATTGCAACTTGAATAATAATAATCATAATAACCAGGAGGGATTAAAAAAAAAGAAAATATGGTTGGTGAGGAACGATGATACCCTTAGAATCATGCAAACGTCTTAGAGTTGATTTCACAGATAGGGGGTATAAGCACAAACAAGATAATGCTGTAGAGAATGTAATGAATTGAATTCTCTGTGGTTTTGTAATTCAAAACTGATCATTATAAAATAAAAGATGGACATAGGGATAATGCTCATACATGTATGGCTGGGTTAGAACAGTCACTCACTGGGAACTGTTCAAACAATTCAGATTTGATCATACAGAGCAAGATTTCTATACCAAACCAGTTTTTGTTCTGGGGAATACTAAAATGAACAAAGACAAAATTGAAATAAAATCTTTGAATTACAGAAAAAAGAAATTGAGGACGATACACAAAACCCTGAGACAAAATTCATAGACTTTTTAAGACAAGAGGTAGACAAGTGTGTATAATAAGCATTGAAATGTCCCGACATTAAGACTACGAAATAAAATACAGAATGAAGAGGAAAGGGTTATGTAAGCCAGAATCTGCGACAGAATTGACTAAAGGACAAATATGGGCTAAAAACAAAATGAAAGTAAAAAAAATACAAGAATTGAAACAAAATCAAATCAGAGATGATTGCAAGGAAGGGAGAAGAATGAAAAAAGGAAAACTAAACGGCTTACGGAAGAGAGAAAGCTTAGATAAGGACAATAGAGAAGAAGCATCGGGAGATAGGAACGGACATAAAAAAAATGCTGACACTGAAAACACTGTTTACCCTAGAGGAAAAGAAAACAATTTTAATCCACTCGACTGAACAAATAAATGTCCCAAACAATTTTTCACTTCAGTGCACGAAATTGGAATTATTCTTTGGTTTGTAAGATGAAAGTTGTAAAGACAGCCTCAAGTCTCTATCACTAATAGAATCCATATTGATAGGCTGAGATCTCCATTGCCTTGGTCAGTCGTAGAGTCAGACTAGATTCGCGATCGCCAAGGTCAGCTGCAGAGATAGGCGAGACTTACGATCAGTAATGCCAGCTGAGACAGGTTAGACTTGCTATCGCTAAGGTCAGCCATAGAAAAAGGCTAAAATCGAAGGTCAGTCGTATACACAAGAGTTTCAATATGGAGAGCCATTCCACATTTTCCTACACTCACCTGAATTGGGTTGGCTGCAAAGGTAGGTTTCGTACTTGCGCCTCTGGAAAAAGCAGGTGCCACAAACCAATGCTTTCCTTTCGGTAGATGAAGAAGCTCTGTTCAGATAAAGCTCTCCCTCAGGTGAGCTTTTTGCCTCGTTATCACTTTTTCATGTTTTCCTTTCAATGAATTTCTCAAGAACATATAGAAATAGTATGAAAATAAGACGTAAGAAAGAAAGAAACAGAGTGTGACTTTGTTGGATGTGAGACTATCAACCGGTGTTGTTTTATTCGATTGGGACTTCCTTGATGGACCCCATCTTTCTCTTCAATGATCAGTCTGGGGTCATTTTATGAACTCATAGTTGGTTGACTTGCCTTGATGGGAATTTTGCTCACACAACTCACAATTGAATTAATATCTAACATATTTTTCCCAAACTATGTTTTGTAAATGATGATCAGAAGGTAAGTGTTGTGTATATTGTATTTGTTTTAATCAGTACTGTAGAAAAAGAGGATTTGCCTTTTTTTCTTTTAACAATTCCCGCTGAAAAAATCTGTCCTCGTCTCCAGAACATAGGATGCGTTTTAAAGTTTTAACGTATGCAAACCTTCCTTATTTAGAGCAATACAACTTTCCTGATTTCTAATACTCACACGAAGTGTTGTACCTCAATAACCTGTACGTATTTACAAGTTAAACTAAATAAATTCTGAAGTGGAATTTATAAGAATGAAAGAGACATCAGAACAACGAATCAATGATTATTTTAAAGAATAAAAAGGTCAACATTTTTTCATTGTTTTCCATGATCGTGATTTTTTTTAATGAACTTCTGACTTTTTTTATTGGAAAAATTTCATTAATTCATATATATTTTTTTCCTTTTTATATGTTCAGGGTAAAAAACAAAAACATCCGGCCCAGACAAATAAGAGTACACAATCAATCAACTACCAAACAATAACAGGAAATGTTTGGTTGGGGAGAATCTACAACAAAGGGAAATAAATGAAGAAAGAAATGAATCATTGTCATATGTTTAATAGTCTATTTCGTGGTCTGTCATTGGACATTGATTTTGCTTCATTTTGCAAGTTTCAACTCATGCATTTATATGAGATAAAAACTTACAAAATGGATCTTTATTGATTACTTGACAATCGGAAACTCTATCGTCTGAACAAAAGAAAATATTTTATTCCCTTTCACTGAAGCAGAAATAGTCAATTTTTTGTGTGGGCCGACTGTTTGAAAATTTGTTAATTTACTCCTGTCTGCAGATTTGAAAGAGGTGAATGTATTACTTTATGTCTGACTCTCTGTACACACAATATATCCAGAGGTTCTCGGTAAATTTTGGTAACAGTGTGTAGAACGACATAACAAAGGGAATCGTTTTTCCCGTTTCTATCCAGTCGATTTTTGGCTGCCATCTGCAGAGTTAGAAAGAAGTATATGTATTAGGTCACGTTTTCCTCTGTCCGTCCGTGGAAGGCTGGTTGATGGTGTGATTGGAAGATGGTGAAATTTCGGGTCGGATACGCTGGTTCTTTTTTTATTTAAAGCCATTTTCCTTTTTTCTCATTAAATTTATATATACAATAATGACTGTCCACACGATTTACCCAGGAGATCACTACGAATTTTGATGGAATTTTGTGGAAGTTGGTCAATACACTTTGCTAATCGTGATGTAATTTTTGAGCGAATTATAACACAATTACTTCCTCTACTTTGAAATCATTTGTAAAAACACATAAATTCACCGATTGTTTTGGTTTATCTACATCTCAAGGAATCATCAATTAATTTCGATGACATTTTGTGAAAGAGCAGTCAGGAGGCTAAAGAAGAAATGAATAAGGCTTGGAAAGGAACATCATGTGTAAAAAAACAGGAGAAATTGTAAACTCTTCTGTTACCAGGAAGATGGAAAGTTATGCAGCAACATTTTTGTAAAAATCTTTGTCACATTTTTGTTCCTTGGAATGAGTTAGGTTATAACAAAACAAATCGGAAAGATTGAAACAGTCCAAGAAAACCCCAGAGAATATCTTATTGGAACAAACTACTATCAGATATATGTATAAATACACAATAATAAACGTCAAATATTCCTCTACAAAACTGTGCATCATAATTGGCAAAATAGGTTTAATCCATTTTTGAAACTGTCAAATAATTTTGTAAACATCCTGAATATATGCATGTATGAAGAGATGATTATCTCCAAGATCAATATAAAATATGGAAACCTTGATTGTATTCTGTTTTATTAAACGTAAGTTTGCGATATAAAATACAATAGAAGAAATTGTTCAAAGATGAATCATTGTTCATCAGGAAAATAACAAAAGAGAATATTTATTGATACTTTCTTAAACTGTGAATGAAGAAAAACTTCTTCCAATCTTTTGATCAGTTCCAATACTTTCTTACTTTTTGGATACTTTCAGAACTTAAATACATTTTTTTTCAGTTCTTCTCACACATGCACACACACACACACACACACACACACACACACACACACACACACACACACACACACACACATGTATATAGAGAGAGCTTTTGGAATTGTATGTACCTGTAAATGCATACAGGTAAAATTTTGTATTCACGTACGTCAGAACAAATACGTATACACACAGACAGGAACTCAGGCAAATATGTGCACACACACAAACACACATATGAATATTTTTCTGTATGTAAATATATACGCACATATAAAAGTTTTCTTCTATAGATTTGTATGTCTGTGTGCATGTATCAACATATATATATATATATATATATATATATATATATATATATATGTATGTGTGTGTGTGAGTGTGTGTGTGTGTGTGTTTGCCTTTCGCATGTGCGTTGGGAGATGGACTTTTATGATCCGACGGAATGATTATAAATTGCGTTAAATTATATTGAAACACTTATTTGAAATGATCCTGCATCGTTTCACATTTATTGTATCACTTGGCATAGACAACTTGAATAGAAAAGATAAATGGAGAAAATTGGATTGCTGCAGGAATTAAACTTGCAACCGATAGGGTATCCACTTCGACGATTGAGTCAAATATCTTTCAGTAATGCAAAAGCCCAAAAACTGTTTTCATTCCAAATTCTCATCTTGTTCATTTCTCAGTTTAAATCTGTTTTATTTGTTTATATCAACATGACAATCATATATTAATACACACACACACACGCATATATATATATATATATATATATATATATATATATATATATATATATATATATATATATATATATATATATATATATATATATAATCGGACAGAATGATTATAAATTACTGTAATAACTAATTGTATTTACGTTGTCTAGGCTGAGTGTGTAATGATGGAAAATTATTTCACTCTCCCTATATATATATATATAAAGCAATTTATTATCATATACATATATATATATATATATATATATATATATATGACAGAAATAATGTAATGACGACGGATAGAAAAGAAAACACGATAACGATTAAAAGAACAAAATGTCAACTGTGAGTAAAATATACAGAATAATGATTTGGAATCTTCATTTATTCACCCTCTACATGTGATACGTACGTACACAAGCAGGTAGGACCAGAAAACTGAAGAAACCTATGTTGAATTTGACAGTTTGTAATAGTTGGAGTATTGAAGAGACTCGTTTTAATTTTCATTGAGTATTAAACAAGTGAGCTGCAACAATTTATGACTTATCGATACTTAACATAAATAATCCCGTAATATTTGACTGGTTTTCTATTTGTAATGATGATGATTGAACTAGAAAAAAGGTTACATACATTTGATTGAAAAAAAAATCGGGGGGAAATTCATGCTCAATAATCCTCCACTGTACCAGCTCTTGAAGGTTTTTAATGAAACATGTTCAGCAGTGTTGAAAGTTACAATAAATAGAACTTTTTCCTAAGCTCTTGAAAGTTTTTGATAAAAGTTCTGTGAAAACATGTGAACTTACGACCAATAACCCTATCAAAGGTTTCTTAATAAAACGTTCAAAAGCGTTTAAGGTTACAATTAGTAACCTCTCAACCCCCACGTTCTTCCGGACTTTTGATAAAACGCATTCAAACACGTCATCAATCATCAATAACTTTCACCTCCCAGGTTCCACAAAGCTTTCAATAAACCATGTTTGAAAGTATTTAAGGTTATCATCGATGACCTTTCGCTTTACATCAAGCGATCTGGTGAAGACGACAGCAATATTTCATTGACACAAGCTCAGAAATTACGTCAAACAGTTTTATCCTTGATTATTCATATTGTAATTCCCTTGAAACTTGTTTTTTTCCTGCCAGGTTCATTTAGTATTAGTCCTAAATACTTCATGATGCAGATGGGAGTTCACAACGTACAACATGGCGAAGAGATTTGAAATCGAGGCTTGATCAGCGGAGATTTGCCTTCAGCAAGAGAAAATAACCTTGTAATTATCTTTTTTTTAAATTCAAGATTTCAACTCCTTATCTTTGGAGGGAAAGATTGAAAGATAACAGAAACAAACTGTCAATGAAATAATTGATAGGAAAAGAGAAAAAATGGTGAACAATTTAAGAAGGGACAAAAAGAGCATTGCTGGGGACAAGAAGAAAAGCTTTTGGTGAATCATTGAAGCTATGAGAATCCTTGCATTGATATCAGTGCGGATTGAATTCACCAGTTTTATGATTGGTCAGTATAAGAAGTGTGTTTATTATCTAGGAGAGTCATATCACTCTGGAGAGACTTATTACATGATATTTGAAAACATTTCTCTCGAGCAATTGGGATACAAAGATGGATATAATTGGAAAGAAAATATAGATTGTAATGGCAAATTTAATAATAAAAACAGAGTATGTATTATACAGGTCAGTTTTTTTTTGGTTCAGGTATTTTTGGTGGAAGACTGAGAAGTTTTGGTTCTCCTTTTTCTTTTCCTTTTCCTCATATTTCCTTCCTTTTTTTTCTCTTTTCATCCCGTTTTTCTTTCTTTATTTTGTTAGTGTATAATTACATTTACTACATTAAATTGTTTTTTTTTTAATCCCATTCTTCTTTTCTCTTTCTTTCCATCTGTGCCTTTCCGTACACTTTTTTCTCTTTTCAATTCTGCTTTTCCTTCCTTTTTGTTTCCTTTTTGGGACTATGCTTTGTACAATACTATATGCAATGCTAACCATTCTACAGAAAGAATACATTACAAATTATTTTACTGTAGGGAAGAATTTAAACTGATTATTATTACAAAAATACATTAACTTCAGGGAGAAAGTGATTTGAGATTAGCGATAGTTATCATACTGCATAGTAATTATTCATATGAATGCACAAGCGTCAACACTAAGTCTTATTAACATATCCATCTCGACCTCACTGAATAGACAGGGACATTAACTTGAATGTTCCAAAGAATATTTTTCTTTGAAAGAGTTAGGTTCAAATACACCCGGAAGTAATAAAAATACTCCCATTCAATCAAGCATAACATAAGCTTTATGAAACATTATGACAACGCTTTACATATTCGATCTCATGTTAGAATAAATATCATTTTGGTCTCAGGAAAAAGTAAAAATATTTTGGTCTCATGGTAGAGTGAATATCATTGCCCTCAAGACAACAATATCAAAATGTCTAATAGGACAAAAGAATTCAACAACGAAAAGAAGGAATATGAAAATGAACCGTCAATCATTGCTTTCTTTCTTTTCAAATTTCGTAGTTTATTTTTTTATTTTATTTTTCTATTTTTCGATTCATAATTTGCAAAAGATTCCATTTTGAAATTCAATAGTTTTGGTTCTCAGTTTTTGTCTCTGTTTCTTTTAACTTCCCTTCGACCCTTGTTTCTCATAATTACTTCCTTTTCCCCTTTCTCCTATCCTCCTGCCTTCCTTATTCGTTCCCCTAGTGATAGATTTTTTTTATTCTTTCTTCCTTTCTCATCGATTCCCCAACAACAGCATTCTCCTATTTTTTCTTTGTTTTTTTCTTTTTTGAACGATGTTTAGGATATGGATACGTTTGGTTTTTCAGAAGAATAAATAAGATTCCTTTAGGGGAAATAACATTTGAATAGCCAATAAGATGGAATGATTAAAAAGTGAATATATGCATAAGAATGGCCGCTGTGAAACGGGGACTTTCTGATTGGTCAGTTATTGCGTTTTATTAGTTGACCAGAAAACATTAGTGACGTCATTTATTTCCTTTCCTCCCCACTTCTATCCCCTACTCTCTCTTAGTGGTTTTATTGTTTCTTTCTTTCTCTCTTTCTTTCTTTCTTTCTTTCTTTCTTTCTTTCTTTCTTTCTTTCTTTCTTTCGTCCTTCTTCTCTCTCACGTAGATAACCTTATCTGCTGCTTCTTTCATTCTTTCTTTCTTCCTCTCCTGTCCTGTTACTCTTTCTCTTTTCTTCTGTCTTTGTTACGTTTTCTTTCCCCTTGTTCTTTTCTTCTTTATTTCTTCCTATTGTATTTTTTCCCTAACTTCTTTCTCTCACTCATTTTTTCATGATCTACCTTTTCTATCACACTCTCTCCCTTTCTCTGTTTTCATCCCTTCTAATCTCCTTTCTCTTTTTCTCTTCTCTTATTTTTTTTTTTTTTTTACTAAAATCCCGTCTTTCCTTTAGATTTCCCTTTCCGAAATTCAATAATCCATGTTTTTCTTCAAATCTCTTCCTCCTCCCATTCCTTGCAGAGTTTTCTTCCAACTTCTGATACTTTGAATATGTCAATACGTCAATCTTTGATCATGTAACCTTGGTAACATTCGCTTATGGTTTGTTTTGTTTTTCACATGATTTTCTTCACCCTCCGTTGATACTGCGTTTTAATTGAAAGATTCCATTTTATCTATTTTTTCTTCTCTTTTTCAATCAATGACTCATTCTTACTTTTTCCTTTCATTCTTTCTCTTTTATTGCTTCTTTTATATCTGATGAATACATCTTTCTCTCTTTTCCCTGTCTTTCTCTATTTTCTTCTTGACGCTAATATTGCAGAATAAGTCCGAATAGGTGAGTGTATAGGAATAACAAACAGGACAAAAATACACAAATATGGATGAGAATACAAATGGGGATATTGAAAGAAAAGAAAAGTATTAAGACGGAATAAGGTAGCCAATCAAAACCAATCTTTGTATGGAAAATAAGCCGTTGGCTCTTCCGTAGATTCTGTTTTAACAATTGTCTATTGTGTGACAAAAGCAACAATATGATACTCCATAAATAGAGATGATGCTTTTCATAGACATTTCATCCTTTGGAAATGAGTGAAAATATTGGGTTGAAACAAAATCTTCCAATATTTTTTATTTGTACGTCTCCATAATCATCAATTCACTACGTGTGTGTGTGTGTGTGTATGCGGTTGAAAATAGAGGGAAAGGGAGAATGACTAAACTTTTATCAAAAGATTGACGGAGAAAGGATCCCATAGTCTTTGGACAGTATTTCATCAAATATGTTTGCAATAGGAGACACAGCCTATTGGTTAGATTCGTTTGTATAATACTCCAAAGGTTGTTTTCTATCATTCAAGTCTCGGTGGATATAATGGAACGGCAAAGAGCACTGTTCTATTGGAAGTCAGCATTTCAATAAGAATAATCTTTGGAGATTAACACCCAGTCCATAATGCATGATATTTTGATTAATCTAAATTTTCTCAGCCCTATCTTGCCGAGAAAGCGTTCCGTGCCAAAATGTCACCCTCGTCACGATTGATTGTCAAAGAGAGAAATTCAGAATATTATGTTTCACGATATTCTTGGAGAAATGGTAAAATAATGTTCAGCGATAGATGACTGCTTGTGGTCATCTTTAATTATAACTGCGTCCTTGTCGTAATTATAACAATCTATCCATCGATTAGAAACAATTATGTCTCTGCATAAATATATGTCAATAATGACTTTACATAGATCATTGCTCCTTCCATGTAGATATTGATGATTAATTGCTATAAGTATAATTATCCTAACATAACATACCAAGAAAATATCGGTAACATTGAGGAATCATAGATAGTTTTTAGATATGCACGTGAAAATAAATTATGGGTCAGTTAAATACTTTTTATACATCCTTATATTCATATCAACAACCACCACTCAATGACTCATCATTCATCCATTTGTCTGATCTTCTCACTTTAAAATAGAAAACAGTGACTATACAAAGGTTTGGTGTGAATGTATTCATTTTCTTGATACTCTATTACTTCAAGAAGATTGGTTAACATGAGTGGATTGTATGATGCTGGTTCTGCAAATTGACAGAATGGAGAAACATTGTGAAATCAAGCAAACGTCACTTTACATTTCAAAACATCAATAACAGTTTCAAGAAAATAGTAAATAAACATTCCCTTAAGATGTCTTTATTTTCAACTTTGCATATAGCTAATTGTGGAATGTCCTATCCAACAAATGCCTCAAGTGTTTAGCTTAGCAGATTAGTTTCATGATGACTAGAAATTAACGTTTGCCAGATATGACTGATTTTTTCCGGGGGACTCACCTTCATAAAAGAGTTTTGGAAGACAATCCTGAAAATGAAGAATAATATTAGCCAAGGAATTGAACATTGGACATTGACACTGTCACAGAACATTTCATCAAGTTCACTTGGGACTCAACTTATGTCAAACTACTGGAGTTGACTCAGTTTTTCTACCCAAATAAAAACAACAAAAAGGAGACTCCACGGCAAATTTACGGAAGAAAAATCAAAATTTCCTCTTTTAATCTAAAATCACAGCAACTGATGGGTAATGGAGCCTCTTACAAACTGAGCAAAATTGGCAAGTCTTATATATCTTTCAAAAACTTTCTTTTTTCTCATTCATTACATATACAATAGATAAATTGTAGGAATCATCTACAGTTGGAATAGGAGTACAAATGAGGTTTGAACCCAGCAGCGGCTAGGCTGGTCCAACTTTTTAACTTTCCCTACTGTCGTAGGATTATATGATATAACCTACTAAATCAATGTACACCAGTTTATTCTATAGTATTGTTCACTGAAAATGATTTGTAGACATTATCAAAATGCAAAATGGCTGGATAATTTCAACAGACCTCGTACAGGCTGGTGCCAGATAAGTTAATCATGTAGTTGTCATTTGGTCAATATGATTTCTCTATCATCATTGTTTACTTCAATTATGTAAAAATCCCTAAAGAATACAAAATATACATCTTTTTTGCATCACTCTATATTTATCAAAGAATGCAAAGAAACTCTCTTACAAACAAATTGCAGAGAATAAAAATATTTTCTTATTTCCCATCTTTAAAAATATCATTCTTGAATCTTTCAAGAAACTTGGCTCATCTTATCAGTGTCCAAGCATTGATAATTGAATCCAATTATAAGAACAGTAAAAAAAATATCTGATAAATTTTTGTGTTCTTCATTTTTAATTTGATTTTAGTTCGATCAAAATTTAATATTCATCTAGCAGCATCAACATTGTGTTGATAACGTTTGATGTTCAATTATTTAAAAAAAATACTCCGAAAAAATTCATCACTTTTCTGTGATCACATTGCGAAAGATTTCACAATGAAAAGGTTTCTCACCAGAATGGGTAAAAATATGTTTTTGGAGTCTATAATTGCAAGAAAATGTTGATTCACAAATTTTACAGACAAATTGTTTCTCTCCAGTGAGAGTCGAATATATTTTTGAGTTTGTCATTGCAAGGAAATGTCTTTTACAAAACTCACAAGGAGAACATCACTCTGCAACATGCATCAGCTGGTGTTGCTCGAGACTGGAATTCTGAGAAAATGTTGCATTACAAACCTCACAGTGGAAAGGTTCCTCGGTAGTTTGAGCCAGCAGGTGCTTTTTGAGATTTTCACTCTCAGGAAAATTTATTCCACACACCTGACGATTGAAATATTTTCATCATGCCCCTTGGAGCAAGTCAGGAACTAGGGGAAAAAGAGAAAATGAATATGTTATACAATGGCGAACAATTGTCTTGAAATTAACATAGATAATCTAGTTTTAAAATGATTACTTATTTAAATCATAAGAGATATATCGTAAAACAATCAATGTAAATATAATTTAGAAACTAAATATGATAAAGACCCTTAGGATAACTTCAACAATGGAAATAAATTAATCGTGTCGTAAGACACAGGAAGCAATTTTGCTTTTCTTTCACTTCGTTCTATCTCAAATCCTGTTAAAAAAAAGCATTATTTTTGGACAAATGCTTACTCTGAACCATTGGAAATGGAGGTGAGACAATCTTACTGAATGCTTCAGGTAGTGGCAGTAGTAGCTAGGGGTATTTGGCCCTGCAAGCCCCCATTTGTGATTTTTCAAAGATTACCGATATTTTCCCTTTTACACCCTATAAACTACTTTGGGTACGGGTTTGTAGGAGTAATAGTTATTGAAATGGTTTTGAAAAAGTACGTAAACAGTAGGACTGTATCAAAGATTTACGTTGGGGAATCACAGCATATACACCATATTCCGCCATCTCCACCACAGAGCGGTAAACTTCAGAATTTGCTTCAACAAAAAAAAGGCAAGGACACGGAAACTCTAAGTCAACCCGATCCATGCATACCCATTAACATTACATAAAACAGGATTTGTTCAGTAAAGGGTAATTTAGAATGATAATAATGAAAGTAATAGCAAAACTTAATGCAAAAAAGGGTATGCAATCAAAATGAATTTCATAGCTATTTGAAGCATAAGAAACGTACGATCAGTAATATAGCTTAAACGTGCAAAGAGAGTTAACCTTATCAACATGGACTTCTACGGATATCATCACCCTTGACAAGAAATGCTCAATGGAGCATAAAGACGTAAATAGTTCGAGGTTAGTGTACAAATATAACCAGACTAAAATCAAACAATATTCTTACAAAAGACATATTGCCTCCATGGATATTCAGCAACCCCATAACTTTGCTAAATAGGTTCTACAAATAAATGGAGAAAAAAAGAAAACATTAAAAAGGCACCAGTCCGGCCATATTTATTCTGTCGGTTTTCTCACAAGGTCCAATAACTGGTTAGAGTGATAGGCAAGATTTTCTTTTCCAAACAATGCCTGGGAACGTAAGAAATGACAATGGGACGCCATCTCGGCTTGCATAAAATTCGATATATTTGCTATCTTCCCGTGAAGACTGGACGAAAACCTGATGTTCAGCATTTGAAGGTGGAGAGATGTTTAATCAAATAACAATCTTCGCAAAGGCTTTATCTCTCTCTCTCTTCTTTGTTCTGTCATTCTCTTTCTCTCTCTCTCTCTCTCACTCCCTTACTTTCCCCCAATATATATATATATATATATATATATGTATGCATGTGTATGGGCTTGTGTGTGTGTGTGTGTATGTGTTTGTGTGTGTGTGTGTGTGTGTTTACGTAGATGCAGGTGTGTGTAATCGAATAATGTATTTTTCTATTGATTATGTTAAGAGTTACACTGGTTTGCCAAATAAAAATAACACATTCTCCATTTATATTCATAACTAACTTCATTGAAAAACACAATGGACATTATAATTCCATCCTCAATGAAGTTTTGAGCTTCTTGATCAAAAATTTGACCTCAATGCCTTTTGCAGCAATTCGTGAAATTGAATTTTTTTCCATTAGAAGTTCTGTAAATAAAGAAATAAGTACTAAGCAAAATTAAAAATGGGCGAATAAAAACTTCCCAACAAATATGTTATCATTATTTCCAGACCATCAGAAACATGTTGACGACCTCTTATGATAAAATTTCAAGCCTTTTTCACAACTATTTCCTGGAGCTCTTAATGGATGGTTGCTTTCAATTGGTCTCATTTGGAGCAGTACTTCCCCAGTTTTGAAGTCGTTATCGAATATTTCATTTCTGCAACTATCATTTATTTATCCCCAATTATCTAACCATTCACACCGTCTTAAGCTGATATCATTTGATCGATTAGAAGTCCTGTAGTCTCCAGAAAGTGCTTGGACCGTTGTTGTTGGTGGATAATTCATCGTCTTTAAGAACAGATTGAGGTCTATCATAAGGCCTATAATTTACGGTCCATATCTCCAAACCTAAACATGTTGATCAAATGCTAAACAGTTCACAGTATTTACTCCAAATGCTTTTCTAACTTTTTCAACAGTGTGAGCAGCAGCGTCGTCCCATTTTAAAATCATCCTTGCAAATTAGTCCAAATTATTAGATAGAAACTTTTGTTGTTAAGGTTGAAGACTTTTCAAATGATAATTAATTACATCTTCATTGACATTGAATCCTTAAAAAATGTAACTGCATTTGTAACTCAATCATACTATTCTCCATGATTTGAAAAAAACGACGCCTAACGTATTAGAAGGTGAATTCAATAGAGTCACAATGAATGAAGTGATTTATAAAGTGCTGTATTAAGTAAGACACACCTGATACACTTGAAACACTTGTGTCAGACCGAAAAGCTCGAAAGGTTCTTTGAATGGGCTTGACCCATAAGAAAAATGTTTTTTTTTTCTCTTTTGCATTAATCATTCAGCAACGGTGACCGGTGAACCCTTTTCAACCAGCCATGCAAACCAGCGCAGGAATCAGCCTTACCCAAGGGCTGTGAAAAAAACTTTTTTCCACAATTTGATAAATCATCTGGATCTAATCTTTCTATTTTTCTTTTTAATATTAGGGCCAGAATTCTAAGTTTATTCTCTGAGGTAATTAGATTGATAGATTCAGTTATTTGAAGATTGATATATTGAGATATAAATGAGTTATATATGAACATACTTGGATAGATAGATAGATAGATAGATAGATAGATAGATAGATGGATAGATAGATAGATAGATAGATAGATAGATAGATGGATGGATGGATAGATAGATAGATACATAGATAGATAGATAGATAGATGGATGGATAGATAGATAGATACATAGATAGATAGGTAGATATGGCATTTAAAAAATCATTTTTCAATATTGATGCTGTATCTATGCAATGACTACTTCTACATAGTGTGATTCAAACATTTAAACAAAAATTACACTCGTTTAATTCCATCACAATACAAACACATTGACAGTCTGGAAGCAATGATATAATCTTATATATGAGACAAAAATTGAATGATTTGATTTTGAAGGAAGTGGAGGATAAAGAATGTTTTCAAAGATTATCCTGATTAGTTGTTGACAGGTAACATACATATGTGTCATGGTATTTATGGTTACAATGCGTAAATCAGTTGGTAAATGTATTAAAATTAAGAGGGAATTTCTTCTCCCATTGATGACATCGACTCTTTAAAAGCAGAATAAGATCGAATGAAATACAATTTTTGAAAGAATCGTAATGGAATAAAAAAATGTAGAGGGATTGAAATGGAATGAAAAAAGTAAGATGGATATTTTTGTAAGTTGTAATTATTGATTGATTGGATTCTCTTCGGATTTAGATGTGGAGAGTGAAATGAACAATTGATTGATAAGTCCATGAGGGTTGATGATTGACAGATGGAGAGAGAGAGGAGGGCAATAAGTGAAAAAAATGAAGAGAGAAAGACAGAGAGAGGATGTAAAAAAGAAAAAGTAAGAGGGGGAAAGACGAAGAGAGATAGTGAATAAGAGGAACATGGGAAGTGTTAAAGTGATAGAGAGAGTGATATAGGGAAAAGCAAAGATGTTAATCAGTGAAGGTGGGTGATTGGTGGTTTGAGATAGAGAGAGGCAATAAGAAAGAAAAATAAAGAGATAGAGGGAGGATGTAAAAATAAGAAGTCAGAGGGGGGAGTACGCAGAGAGATCGTGAATAGGAGAAAAGTGGAGATGGTAAAAGTGATACAGTGGGAAATAAAGGGAATAGCAAAGTCTTAAATTAAATAGCAGAAGAGGAGCTGAATAGTGACGGAGAAAAGGAAGAAAGAGATGGAAGGAAGAGAGAGAGAGAGAGAGAGAGAGAGAAAGAGGATAGATTGTAAATGAAACGAAAGGAAACGAAAAGTTAGAGGGGTGAGAAAGGAACGAGAGAGAAAGAGGACGAGAGAGTGAACAAAACGGAGAAAAAAACGAGGTAAAACATGAGGAAGGGGGAAAAAGGAAAGTTTGACCATTGGAAGGAAGAGAGGGAGAGAGGGGGAGAGAGATAGAGATATAAATGCATGAACTGTGATCACATTGTTTTGAGAGTCAACTCGGGTAACACTAGCGCAGCCATCTCCAGTAGCCTTGTGTGACGTGGAAGAGAGAAATCAGTCTGGTTATACTCTTAGGAGTATCGTGTGATTCAACTCCCATTTAGTTTGCTGCGCAATAGTTATTCTCAGACAAAGAATATAATGATTGACAAAAAAGGAATTTATATATGGGGGTTAAAAAAACGGGTACTTATGCACTTTAGGAACTCCATATATTTACTGAGTGTAAAGAATGATAGATAGCTAGTTAGGAGAAAAGAGGGAAGAAAGATGAACAGAAATATAAAAGTATAAATGACTCGAATCTCAAATATTTTTTCTGAACAGCACAGAGGAAATGAAACTTTGAGTCTCAAAACCAGAAAAAAATAATTGAGATGAATGGGATTCATTTCATTTTGACTCCGTCGTATTTTCGTAAACGGAAACAAATGAAATTAACGTAAGCCTGTGAAGAAAAACATAAAATTGTTCGATAGATAGATAGTTAGATAGATAGCTAGATATGAACGGACTGAGATAGATAGATAGATAGATAGATAGATAGATAGATAGATAGATAGATAGGGACAAACTAATTGAGATAAATAGGATTGTTTTTCCTCCATTATTACTTTCATTTTCACTATTTCCTGTACAAAGACAAATACCAGCATTTCAAACAAAAAAAAACAGTCAACAACACAAAAATGAGGTAGACATTCTCATGACAATTGTCATGTACTTTTTGTCCTGCCTCGTTTACTTAACAAAAGTTCTACAAATGCAGTAAGTCCTTCCATGTATCATCATAAAAGTCAATATAATTATGGAAACGGATGTTGTTGTTGTTGTTGTTGTTGTTGTTGTTTTATTAATTCTCCTCTTGTTTCTTTACGTGTTTCCTTAACAACCATTTCTGGTTATTTCGTAGATGTTGAATTTCGAATGTCAAACAAGTATTAATATGTGGAGAGAAAACAATGACAGTCCGAACTGTTTCTTGGTATATAACGAATGAAATACCAAATCAAGTTTGCAGTGATATATACAGTTTGTTTAGGCGACGCAGTCAGAAACCCGAAAGGAAAATTTATTCTTACATTATTTTGGGAGAATATCCAAACGTCAAATTCAGAGTCATGGTAGAAATGATGCTATGCAAGAGTAAGGCCCCGAAAATGAGACATTTCTTCAAATAATTTTGAAGATATCAATATTAACGAGAATTAAAGTGACATCAATTCTGAATCGGATTTTATCATTTTATGATTTTGTAGTTGAACAATTTTGAAAAAAAATGCCATTCTTGTGACTGATTAATACAAGTAATTCGTTTTTTGAAATATAATTCCTTTTTTTTTCCCCACTTATTTCATTTTCTCTTGTGTTCTGTCTTTTCCATTTCTCTTTTTGCTTTTTTCTCGTTGTTTTATTCACTTTGTTTTTTTCTTTTTTCTTTCTTCCGTCTTTTCACCTTTTTTTTATCTTTCTTTTTTTTTGCTCATCAATTCATTTACTTTTGATTCTTGTTCTTTTTGGCTCTTCTCTTTTTTTTCCTTCATTTCTGTCATTGTTTCCTTTCCTATCTCTTTCCTTTCTTTTTCACCTCATTTTTCTCCTTCTATTCAATCTCTCAAACCTTCATGCCCATGATATATCTTGTCTTTCGTTTCTTTCCGTTCAATTACTTCTGATGGGATTCGCTGTAAAGTTAGATTAAAGCTAAAAGACCCTAAAGTTCGGTCACTTATGTAACTAAAGCTTCTGTTGGGCATATAGTGTTGATATGAAGAGACTACTTTACATTCCCGTCTATCTTCGGGCCTTCTAATCAATGAGTCTCCTTGAGATTCCAAATACTGGTTGAACATATATTTCTCATTATTAGAGCAGATAGATCGATAAATCCGATTCATTTGTGGTTGTCGAAGGCATTTAACATGAATTTGAAATGTCTGTGGTTTGGTTATTTGTTTCACATACAGGTAACAATTCCGTCACTTTGCATCTCCCATTACACATGCAAAGGATAAAAACTCAATAACAATAGGTAGGGAAGAAGAACTTTCAACATTTAATTCTTTCAAGTGAATTTAATCCCATTTCATTCACTCAATGCATTACGGTTGATCGAATAATGTTTTATCTGTCATGCATAAAAAGGGGGATTTGTTACTTTTTTTCTATTTTGAGCTTTCTTTTCTATTCTTTTTTTTATCTGGTGTGATATTCCGTTTGATAATTATTGCACATTTGAAAAGTGCATAGGAAGTGAATATCTATTAAATCCATAGAAAGTCACAGGTAGATATTTTATCAAAAGCATTATGGCTTCCAACATACACACACACACACACACACACACCAACACACACACACACACACACCAACACACACACACACACACCAACACACACACACACACGTAAATACCTGGGATTCAGTCTGTCAGTCAGTCTGTCTGTCCGTCTGTGTTTGTGTCAATGGTTAGTGAGTGCAATTTTCTTGTTTAGTCCTTTTTCCCCCTTCCTGTGTAAATCACCTGACTTTTCATATATATATATATGTGTGTGTGTGTGTGTGTGTGTGGTCACAAATATCTATGCCAACGACTGCCTATATACATATATATATATATATATATATATATATATATATATATATATATATATATATATATATAGTGAGATCTTCTCGATTGGTCCAAGGACGTATATAGTGATACGCACCTATGTCAGTTCAACGTTCAACAAATCTTTCAATTCTTTTGCAAGGTCTATAAGACAGCCTTTAAAATACACCTCTAATTTTCTGCCTGATATTTCCAGTGGAAGAGTCCATTTTTTCATGAGTATTGTAGGACACATTTTCATCTATAACATTTTCACCTTTAAATTACGTAGATCATTATATACTAAGATTCCAACATTGCATTCATTCTATAAAAAGTTATTCATTACACTTACAGAAATAGTGTTCTAGTGATTATTTCAATAAGATATTGAAAGTATACTTTCTGGAGTTACTGTCAATAGTTATGCTCCATTATAGCAAGCAATTTGATATCTTACTTATATATGAAATGACGCAGCCTTCTGAAATCACAGATGAACAGATGACGTTACGATCTCTGATCAAATGGCTCACTGATTGATGTTTCCCCCTGGACAGTTCAAAGCTCAATTTAATTCACGTATAGGAGATTGTCATTGCGCATGCACCATTCAACGTCAGCTCAATTCTTGGCCTTGGCGAGATGTTGTGTTAAAAGGTGATTTTATTCATTTCTTGCCAGAACCTATCTGTTTGGGAAACCAATTCATTTATTCCTACATTACCGAATGGTTCATGGCCCTGAGAATTAGGTTGATTATAGGTAGGAAAACGAAACTAGACGGAAATGAATGGAACAGGAGAAGACGAAGAAGAAGAAGAAGAAAAAGGAGCTACAATCCTCCCCAGTGTGCCATTTCCACCAGATGACATGTTATTTATTGTTGACTGCTTTTATGAATTTTGAGTCAAGAAGTTCAACAAAATGGTGATGATGATGATGATGATGATGATGATGATGATGATGATGATGATGATGATGATCATCATCATCATCATCATCATCATCATCATCATCATCATCATCATCATCATCATCATCATCATCATCAGTCTTTTAACGTCCGTCGTTGGACATAGACCCCCACCCAGGATCCACCACATTTCTTTATCATGGGTGTGATGGAGCCAGTACTTTCTGAACTTGTCCAGTTCATCTATTTTGTATATGGCTGGCTTCGTTTTCGTTTTCTCTGGGGATCCATGTTGTGAGTTGTGACGTCCATCAGTTGTCTGCCATTCTCGCAACATGACCAGCCAATTGCCATTTGAGTTTTCTAATAGATTCCACGATGATCTTTGACTTCCTTTTCTTCCTGATATACTATGCTGTCTAGTGATCTCTCCATGTGAGGTTGAGCATGGTTCTCTCATGCGCACGCTGCATGCTTCTGAATTTGCAGGTTTGTCCTTCGGCATGGTTTTATGTTTCAGCTCAATAAATGACAATCAGGGAGATAGATTGGTTTTATAATCTTCTTCTTGGAATTATTGGGATCATCTTATTTTCGAAAATTGAGCTTGCTTTGCTCAAATTTTGCCATCCTTGAGTGATTCTCCGCTTGATTTTTTTCCTTTCTTGGGTTTCATAGAGATTTGCTGTCCCAGGTAGATGTAGTGGTGAACTTTCTCCAGTTTTGCATCTTCAATATTGACAGTTATGTCTTCATTCTGGATGTGATTGTTGTACATCGCTTTAGTTTTACTAAAGTTCATGTATAGGCCAAATCTTTTGTTTTCTTTGTTTAGTTAATCTTGTATTAGTTAGAGGTCGTGTAGTTTCTCTGCGAAAAGAACAATGCCATCTGCAAAACTGAGGTTGCTCAGATATTTGCCGTCTATTTTGATTTATCTTTTCTTCCAGTCCAGTTTATGGAAGATCATCTCGAGGCAGGCTGGGAAAAGTTTGAGTGTTCTGGTATCACCTTGTCTCACTCCTTTTTGAAGTTGGAAGGCTTAACCCTTCCAACTCAAAGAAGAGGTTGAACATTCTTGGCTTACTACATTGAACTTTGACCCATCGACTCTTCCGAATTTGCAGATTGGTACTTTGTTATAGTTCGTTCAAATTAGAAAAATTATTTTAGCAGTCTATTTCCAGAATCAGAAATCACCACAATCACCACTGTCACCTTCGGAGTTTAGACTAAGCGGGTCAACTATTATTTTTTCTGCATTGTCCAAATAGTTTTTCCTTTTGTCTTTCTCTTCCATGCTTACTAGAATACGGCCTTGTAGTAAACAGCATACTATTACACCTTTTTTCGGTTGACATGGTAAACTGGGAATTATTGGATATTCTTGATGATATTTTTTCTTTGTGTTAGTGTGATGTGACACTACCTCATTTTTTTAATCTCACCTGGATATGAAAGTGTCCTTATTCTCCTGAGAAATCACGTCTTTGCTGGTTTTTTTTCAATTCTATTCACAACTGCCAAGAAAAACAAATAAGAAAAAATCTGTATTTTCCATTGTATTCTGAAGAAAATTACATATAAAGGAATGTGTGTATGTTTTTTACCCACTGAACTAATATCAGGAAGGTATCGTGTGAACATGTCCTGTATCAAAATGGAAAAGTAAGATGACAACTGGGGGAAGAAAAAAGAAAGAAAAAAAAGAATGAAGATAAAAGATAAATAGAAAAGAAGGAGGGAAAAATCAGATAAGAATGAAACCAACAGAATAGCAAATCATGAAAGAAAGGGGGTGAGAAAGAAGAAATAAGAAAAAAATGAATAGAAAGAAAGAACAAATAGAAAAAGAATAGGAAAGGAAGAAAATTCATTTTTCTTATTCGTCTTCTAATTGTTGTTCTTGTTCTTCTTGTTCTCCTTCTTCTTCTTCTTCTTCTTCTTCTTCTTCTTCTTCTTGTTTTTTCTCTATTCTTTCTTCTGCTTCCTTTTCTTCTTCTTGATGTTCTTCTTTTTCTTCTTTTTCTTCTTTTTCTTCCTCTTGTTCTTGATTTTGTTCAGTTGTTGTTGTTTTTTTCTTTTTCTTCTTCTTCTTCTTGTTCTTGTTCTTGTTCTTATTCTTCTTCTTGTTTTTCTTCTTTTTCTTCCTCTGGTTCTTGTTTTTGTTCTTGTTCTTCTCCTTCCTTTTCTTCTTCTTCTTCTTTTTTCATATTCTTCTTGTTTTTCTTCTTTTTCTCCTTCCTCTTGTCCTTGTTGTTGTTGTTCTTCTTCTTTTTTTTTCTTTCTCTTCTTAGTTTTATTCTTCTTCTTATTCTTCTTCCTTTTCTTCTTTTTCTTTTCTATCACACCCTTGACCTGACTAATATTTAATCCACACATTCAATTTTTGCCCAGAGTGGCCATTCTTCAAGATATGCCCAGAAAACAGAAAAAAAGGAGAAAATAAAGGATAGCATCTTTTCGATGGATACCAATGCCATTCACCCTAACAGAATCGACCCAAAGTGCCACGCCAACAGTTAAACTTAACACCGGTGTACTAAACATGGTGGAAGATAATAAACATGAAATTTCATGTATGAAATATTTCTAAGGATTACATAGATGCATAGTTATACACTGCCATGATTGTGATGATTGGCTTTTTCAAATCAAGCATTTGGAAAATAGCATCGAAGTTCTGTTCTTTTTATTCTTCAGTGCATTGAAAGTATTTATTGTGTTTTAATTTACGGAGAACCATCCAAAATTATGTAGTGAAATAAGATCTTGATCTTTTATTTTAAATGAACCAACTTTGAGAGAGGACATGACTTATATGCTAATGTCTTTTATTGAAAAACATTTGATTACTTTGAAAGCACGTAAATTCTTATTTATTCCAAGCATGAAGCATAAGACTCTTGTTGTTACCTTCATTTGATCGGAGACCCTAATTTAACAACATCTGTTAATCTGATGAGTTTATCAAATGAAGATCATAATCAGAATTAGACGTAAATCAATACTATTGAGTATCAAAAATAAGCGTGCCAAATACAGATCGACTGCCTTGTCCATTAAAATGCCTTTGCGATGATTCAGTGACAAATTGTTTGAGTTGAACAAGGTAACCATTTCGTTGACGGAGATGATGACGGACAAATCATAGTCGAATCGAGAATATTCCAATCGTTGATGATAATTCACTACGAAAAGTTGTCCTTTGCCTCGTGATTCGACTGAATATTAAGGATTTGGAAATGACTGTTACTTAGCGTTGACCTTTCCCTTAAATTCTTTAAACAGGGAAATTTCGATTTGATATCAGTGTTCAGTACACGTTCTATCTCGAAGACAATATTAATGCCATTATCCGCCCCTGCCAACATTCATCTGCTGAAGATGAGTGACCCTAATTACCAGGTGCCGTGAACAATTAAGGGTCATGACAAAATCTTTCGATGGCCACCCATTGACTAACCTAAGGATACTTATCTCTGTCCTGCACTCATTAATGTAAACCAACTTTGACTAGCCTGGCTGCAATCAATGAGAAATGGAGGGGGTTAACTGTATAGTGGGTAGAATCGCTTTGACCATCCATTAAACACATTGTTCGGAAGTAAATATGAATTTGTGATACCATAATACCATCAAGTAGATAAATCTGCATTGCAAATCTGAGAAAAAATAGATCCCATTAACCATCACTACGAGCTAATCTTTGGCTATGATTTAAGATTAACGAGGTGACCAGTTCTGCTGACTGAGAGAGGGGTTCGACCGAAAATATTGTAATCGTTGCTGACGATTCGCCACGAGGTGTCATCCTTATGATTCGACTGAATGTTGAGTAATTGAAAATTTCAAATATCCCTGCCCTTTTTCTCTAACCACCTCAAACATGGAATCTTTGTTTCGATTTGAATTCTGTACTGATACACAACCGATATTCAAATATTCATGCATATCCAGACATAATTACGCGAAAATAATTGAAAAGTTAAATTGTCTCTCACAAGCTCACTGAGTGGTCATAGAAGATGATTCAACACACTCCTAATGTGTTCATACAGCGGTGGTTCTTACTGCTCTATTCATATTGAGTATATATAGTATAATTTGTTTATATTGATCCCCAATAATGACTGGATTTCTTCTAGTATCATTTTGGGAAATCAGCTCGAAAACATTGATATCACCTTAATTCAGAATGGCTTTCCAAAGGGTCTTCCGTTATGTCACAAACCTTAGTCTGGATTTTGTAAAGGCTTTTCGTGGGAAATATTTTCAAAATATTGATAGTATAATAATCCTGTAATGTTTGCAACAAGGGAAAACCTTGTTGCTTCAGGATCAAATCCCAATATGAACGCAATCATTACAGTCACTTACACGAAGTTAGAAAAGATAGCTTTCTAAATTCACCAAGGGCTGAGAAAAGTAGAAAGAACGAAAAAGAAGAAGCATTGAAATACTTGCAAATGCATTACATATGAGAAATCTGAAACTATTCCTTCTGTTGTTGTTGTTGTTGCTGTTGTTGTTGTTGTTGTTGTTGTGGATGTTGTTGTTGTTGCTGTTGTCGTTGTTGCTTTAGTTGTTGTTGTTGTTGTTGTTGTTTGGTATTGAGTAACTAACGAAACGTCGTGTATTTTTGTATTTGTCTTTATTTCAAGTGTATATCTCATCGGTTTTTGCTTATGGAAACTTGTTGCAGAAGGGAAAAAAGTACAGGTTTATAGAATTCAGAAATAAAGATGAAAATAATATCCCCTAGAATGTTTATAACCAAATAATTGAATCTTAGAGTGAGTTCATCATCTCATTCCCATGTTGGAACAATACTTGCAAAGTGTCTTGTCTTTTGTTTCAGGGATAACGTCTTAAATTACTGTATGAAAGCTGAGTTACATTAATTATTCTAATAATCAACTCGTAATCACGTATCCCAACAAGTCATGAATTTGCACTTAAAAGCCCTGAGGGGCAGCTTCTGTTTCGTTTCCCCTTGCAATAAAAGACAACAATTTTCAGTTATAATCAATTTAATCAGTTGCTGACTTGACTTCACTCTTTCTTTCCTTTCTTTGATATCAAGTGTAAACCATTTGGGTTTGAATAGAACAGCAATTATTCAGTTGATTGAATTTGATTTTCAGGATTAACTCCTAGAATTACGGTCTGTCAATTAAATTGTATTGATTTAATGATTAATTAGCACTCATGTTTTCAAACGAATATCCTTAGCAGATACAACAAACGATTGGTATGTCAGACACTCTGGTTCTCGTATAGTCACTGGAGTTAAGCATCGTCGAACCTGGACTGTTTTGGAATGATAGAAGAAGTGAACAGCAGGAATCATGGGAGAGCCTCTTGCAGCGATCTTTTTATTCCTCTTAAGGGTGGAACCAACCTCCCTTTTAAACCCTCTGACTAGCCTTGCTACAGGAAATGAATGAATGAAAGCAAAGTAAATTTACGGATAGCAATTTTCACCCACAGGAAGGGGATGAATATCACCTCAGTTATTCAAAATCTTGCATCATATCTATTTGTTTATTTGATTGTTTATGGTTATTACATTGTTTTCTGGACGTCACAAAATTATTGCGACATTGAAAGTGCAACGAAAAAAATCGAGACAACAGAAAAAATAAATACAACTAAATTATACACACACACACACACACACATATATATATATACATATATATATATATATATATATATATATATATATGTATATATATAAAAATATATATATACATATATATATGAGTGTCACCGTTGGTGAATATGATCAAGTCCATGGCA
Source organism: Thysanoteuthis rhombus (assembly GCA_963457665.1). NCBI lineage: Eukaryota > Metazoa > Mollusca > Cephalopoda > Oegopsida > Thysanoteuthidae > Thysanoteuthis > Thysanoteuthis major. The sequence continues at coordinate 7,151,850 of OY735224.1, read as the reverse complement.
ACACGTATGTATCTTTCGAAACAACTTGGGGACATTGAAGAGGTAATTTACTTCTTTACTTTAGAAGCAATAATAGTTAAGGTTCATACCCCGCGGCATGAGGAAGTATTATCATTAGTTCCATGATTAAAAAATGATATGAGTATATCTGGTTATAACAATGACATATTTTGTTTTTTATATTTGTCAACTGTATTCAGTCTGACACAATACAAAGAGTTTTGAGGAACATAGGACAAGGGAGGCATAAAAATACTGAACAGGTTGCTGTAGGGTCAAACTCCACTATTAAATTTATTCAGGCTGGAGATGATTACTGAAACGTTCTATTGTACGAATGGAAAAAATCCGTAGGTTGTACAACTTGTCGGTTTTGTTCAATCAGTGAGAGAGCTGCCTTCTATTCACATTGCCTAATTTCAAATCACGGTAAGTAAATTTTAATTTCATTTATAACTCTGTTTTATTGTGATGTGATGGACAAAAAGTGATGAGTTTATCCCCTTACATTGGTGAGGATTGTTGTTGCTTTCCTTCTTCCACTTATTACAGGTTGGGGGGAAATAAAGTCAACCCAGACGTAGCCTTGAACTTGAAAATATTTGATCAGAATAAGACCCGTTCAAATCAATATCCTTTTCTCAACAGTCTTCAATTATTGTTATCAAGTCATGTGTATAAAATTAAGATTTGGTGGTCATAAATTCGGTAAATGCACCAGTTATGTCAACTCTTAATTCCGTATGAATTTCAGTCGGAATATGACAATATTAGTGAAAAATGTGGAATATTGAGACAGTTTTACTGTTCTCTTAAATTATAATTGTATGATACCACATTAAATTTGGTATAATCTGGTGAGAAGTCTTCGTTGGTGAAGGTGTCTTGGCTGGTAAAGGTGTCAAGAATGAACACCTACAACTGCAGAAAATGTTGGTGTGACAATATCAGCTTGAGTAAGATGTTGATATGTTATGTGAACATTTTACACCCGATATTCTCATTTTTTTCTCTCTTTTGAAATATCTTCCTCTACAAACTTCGATGTTTGTATTCCTTTTAGCGTCATCGTGTTCACCTCTTGCTCTCTCCTTTTCCTCTCCCACTCCCTCTCTCTTTCTCTCTCTCTCTCTATATATATATGTGTATATATATATATATACATATATATGTAAATGTATATATTTACTCACCCCCAAACACATGCATGCACATATGTATATATGCATATATAGTGTTGAAAATATGCATAAAAAAGAAGCATGTAATCAGAGGCATTTTATTATTTTTAGAATTTGATCCAAAAGCAATCCAAAGAATAACACGGGGAATTCCTATCTCTTACCATTTTTGAATGCAACGATAGCTTTCAGATGGAAGTAAAATTTCATCTCTTTTTTCCGTCAAAACAAATTTACAATAAATATTGTCCGTCCATGAATGGATGCAGAATATTGTGAATGCCAAAAAAAAAAAATTTGACACCATCTTGAATATGAACGACTATCCCTTTGGAAAACTGGTTAGTCTAATGGGTTAAACATAGAAAATGGATCCGGTGGGCCGTTCGAACTCAGTTTATATTCTAAATTTGAGAATGGCATGAATTAATTCTTTCCTCTATTTAAGGGTAAAAAATCGAAATATTTGTATATTTTTGAAAAGTTATTTCTGGTTGTGGTCTGATACATTTGGTGCAAATACATTTTAACCACGATGTTCAGTTTCTGTTTTTGCAGCATCATCAATTAATCAATCAATATGAAATCACCTGCGTCTTATACTATGAAATATCTAGGTTTACCATCGTCTTTTCAAAACAAGAAGGACAATCGTCGGTCAGTTCTCAATGCAATGGTCTTCCTACTTTTTGTATCCATCTGCTCAGCATTTTTCCAGTTATTTACGTGAATTGTGAATTAGTCTGTCAATCATCCAAATAGTTGTCTTCATGAATTCGTCACGAGGTATACTGCTCCTCGTTCTTACTAAATTTTCATTGATTCAGATAGTTTTAATTCAATGATATATTTTACATAGTTGTCGACATGAGGCTGATTCCATCGTACGATATAATCTTTGGTTGGTGGTCTCTGTGGACAAATTTGAGATATTAATTGATCAATGAACATCTGCAAGAGTATATTCAAAGATTCTATCGATTTTCACCTCGACATATGCTAAAACTTATCTCTGAACTTATATAAGTATCAAACATCTGTTCTTAAATACGTTTGTAGAATTTGTCTACATTTTTCAATGAAACTTACATTCTTCCAAAAATATAACAATAGCGTCATTTTCAATAGCATTGATATACGTTAAATGGATTGATAAATCAATACAGAAGCGACTGCATTGAAAATAATCATAAAACATGTGCGTTTTTTGTGCAAGCGTGTGAGTGTGAGTGCGTCTGTGAGGAGCGATGTTGTGTGTCGAAAGAAATTTACTCAGATAATAAAGTAAAAAGTTTTAAAAATTGCACATATAAAGAGAGTGTTTTGGAAGCTAATTTTCAAGTTATCCTGGATATATCTCCATTCACAGGAGTGATATAACATATCCATTCTGCAAACCATTCCTTCCCCATCTGACACAACATCGGAGTAATGTTGGCAAACAATTTATGATAGATACCAACAAAAAAGAAGATATTAACAGACTGCAATAGTTGACTTTCTCTGAAAGTCTGCAAAAGACATAGAAATTGGTAATATCCCTCGTCTTTTTTTTCTACGAAAGATATTACATATGTTCTCAGTTATCGATTTACCAACGTCTATTCTTCCAACTAGAATATAACAATTGTATTTTTGCATATATTCGTGTCGACAGGTCTTTGGCCAATCAACGGGATACACACCTGGAAGAAAAGCTGTCTTTAAAAGTCTAGAAAGAGTTGTGGCTGCTGTTGACTGGGATGCAAAGAGACACATCAATCTAGTTTGTATATAAACAGACATGCACGTGCGTGTGACACTTTCAATAAACCCAATTGTATTTGTCAACAAGCCTCCTTGTGTCCACAACTGCAGCACACATCCTATTGTTGATTGTTATTTATATATAACGTGACCTTATCTTTCAACGTTTGAATCTGCAAGAGAATGGATTATTGATTATTTTGGTTTATGGGGTTTTTGTTGTGTGTCTGTTGTTTGCTACCTGGTCGTCACTGGGCAAGAAACACAAAAAACATATACACCTGCATAAACACTCAAATAAACATATAAACACATTCATATAGATATATTCACACAAATTAATATGAATCCACATGCACATACACATACACATACATACACAGGGACATGTGTGCACTGATAGACACCCTTAAGTAAGATAAGTTTTGTGTTGTTCCATCCAGTCAGTTTTAAATAGATATACAGCGTCATGTATGTCATACGTACACATATATGAACCCATACACAAAAACATACACATAAATAAACATGCACATAAACAAATGAGCACATACACATACATATGAATACATAAGTACATGCGTACACTCATAGAAGAGTGCTTTTAAAAGTCTTATTGAGTTTTATATTTATTTGAAACTGATTGGATGGAACGTAAGATAACTTACCCTACTCGACAGGAATCATTAATTGTTCAAAATCGATACAAATCTTTGAACTATGATTGGAAGGTCAAAGTTGATACCAGATTTTGAACAATAAATGGAAAGTCAAAGTTGATACCAAATTTAGTGCAGTGTCGATGTGTAGATATATTGACTCGGGTTGTAATTATTTATCGTGTCATGTGTTGAAGACTGAGGCACGAAAAAAGGAAAAAAGGAGAGTTATGAAACAAAAGTTTATTTTTGTTTGTATGATACTCTCAAAAACCATCCAGCCAATAAATAAGTCAGTCAGGTTTTTGTAAGAACGTAACAATATTCATGCTTCCATTGTAAAACCCATAAATATTTTTCTTTAAGGTTTTTCAGTTTAGTTGAAAATATCAATATTAGTGATTGATTAACAGCATAAGCAGATTGATTATCTGATTGAGATGTAATTTTGAATGTGAAAGAATTCAAAAATTTTCTTCAGTGAAATAAATTTCGGATTTGGATGAATATTTTTGTTGATGTCCAATGATTCTGTTTTCTTTCACATGGACCAATGTGATTATTTGGGGAAATTCCATCGCATTTGGATTTAGAGAAGATGCACAAGTGAAGGTAATACATTTGGAAACTCTTATAAAATGGCCCCTGGTTTGAAAGGATGGTTCGAACCGTGAAATCGGTTAATGTGTTGGGAAATATTAATTATACAGAATCAGATGCATAAAAAGTATATAACCATTCATCCTTGACTTCCTGTATACTTCAAATAAAAGACACCATACGGTTGCCGTCATTCAACTTCAAATGAAAGACACCAAATATTTGATGTCATTCAACTTCAAATAAAAGACACCAAATATTTGCCGTCATTCAACTTCCAATCAGTGACGCCATATACTTGCTGCTTTCTAACTTCCAATGAAAGTCACCATACTTATGGCGTGAAAAATAGAATATGGTAAAAGCCTCTTTCTCGATTGTGGATCAGCCTCACTAAAAAAGAAAAACATTGTTTTTCCTCTCTTTCTTTTATCTTGGTCAAACTGAACATGCACCAAACGCAAGATTCAATGAATCAGTATAAAAGTTTTAGGGTCTATCTAAGTCCTAAAAAGCCAGCATCGAAGCTTTAGATAATTTATCCTTTAAAAATCTGAGATTGATTGACAACTTTCCATCCACTTGAATCTCACTTATTTTTTGTTAATTCTTTAAGGGTTCAGCAATCTTAGAAGAATATGGAATTAATTGTCTGTAATCGGAACCTTTTCCGATAAAAGTACGCATTTTCCATACAGTTTTGGGAGTTGCAAGTAAACAGATTGCTTTTATCTTATCATTATCTGGTTGGATGTCTCCACTACTAATCGTAAATCCTCAGAAATGCTCCTCTCAAATGAAGAAAAAAGATGATTTTAGCTTGAGACTGCATTCGTGGAACTGGCTAAAAACATTTACTATTTGTCATAAATGGTCTTCTTTTGCCGAAAAGAGAATTAAAATACCATATAAATAAGCTAATGTATATATATCCAGTCCTTTGAATACAACTGTCATCAATCCTTGAAAAATACGGGGTGCATCAATTAACCCAAAGGGCATGACGTTGAATTAGAATTGTCCCTTTCTGTCAAGTGAACACTGTTATTCCTTTATTATTTTTGTGAGTTTCCGCCTGCCAGAACCTAGATTTTAAGCTTAATTTAGGAAAAATAAGGAGTCTGCAGAGACATTGACTTTCCTTTCTAGGTATTTGATTTTACAATCATAGACTTTGATGCTTAGGGCCTATAATTGTATGTTTTTATTTTGGATTGGGGACTAGACTAGAACAAAAGCTCCCAAGGCTTGTGATCACAGAAAATGACAAATTTAGAATTATTGAGATAATGAGTTAGTGATAATAATTTAGAAAAATGATAATTTGGCATCTGATCGAGTTGGTGGAGATAGGGCTATATGAAAGCAGTGTCAGAATCATGTGGAAGAGAGGGTGGCGTTAGAATCGTCTGGTGGAGAGGGTGGTGGCAGAATCAACAAGTGGAGATCTGAGGCGGAGGTAGATGTTGGAGGGTAGTGCTGGATGATTGAAAACCCGAAGGAGGGGGCTGATAGGGGTGAGGGTGGTTGTGAAAGCATATGGTTGAGCATGGGTGAAGATGAGGAATTTCGATTGATGAGTCAGACAAAACATTCCTTTGTTTGAAACTTTCGACCAATCAGGAAAGGGCAAAAAGTTGACATCCAATTAAACACCAAGATTTATTTGTTAATTTACACAATTCAATCCCTCAATTAAGATATTCGTCTGCAGAAACTGTAAACACTAGACATTCGACACAATGTTAAATCAGTTTGTATAGATACGGCTTTATTCAGATTTCATTAAATTTACTTTCTGACCTTTGACGATTTTGCCCTGTAATCTCTGCCTGTCTATGCAACATTCATTTATTCAGTATAAAAAGACGTTGCATGAAATTTCAACAGAACAATACAAAGTACGTTACTAAGAAAATTAATTTTTATCATTCCATTATAGGAATACATGATGAAAAAACTTTCCTATTTTAATGCAGGAAAAAGATTTTACAAGATGACTGCAATACTTTTATTTCATTCTACGAATACCTGATTAAAAAAAAGCTTATTGTAGAAATGCATTTTAAATTAAGTTAATATAGAAAGGCATCATAAATGACTTCAAAATAGAAATGAAGTTAAAATATCTTTGCTATAGAACTGCATTGTGAATGAATTCATAATAAACATGCATTGAAAAATGTTCTTTACAATAGAAATGCAATGTGAATGATTTAACTATGTAGTTGCATTTAGAAGTTTAATTCTTATACAATTGCATTTAAATTGATTTGAGTGGAATATTTTGTTTGATACTTGGCTTTTAAGACGTTTATCTGTCATTTCCAAACGTCTATTTATGCAAAGTTTATGAAAGGGTGGGAAAAATGAATGAATAGGAATACTACTACATACACACACACACACACATGCGTCGCATACACACAAAAAAAATATCTGATCATTTGGATTTCTCATTGGTTTTGTATTCCATCTTTGTGCTGAGTTCGTGGAAAATGTATGTATGTATGTATGTATGATTAACATCTTATGTTATTGTTCATCGTTCCTTTCCTATATTTATTTCATCAAAACTGATGAATTTCTTTGATGCAAAATTGCAATGTCTTCCATGCTTGTAGTAGCACAAAATATATTTTGGGTCAAATCAATTGGTTTTCAGAAAAGTCTTCCTCCATTTTCTCTATTATTTCATTAATTTTTCATTTTTCTGCTTCAAAATTCTTCTTTTTTTTTCTTCTTTATCGTCCTTCCATTTTCTCGTTCACCAAGAAAAGTCCAGTCTTTATTTCTCTTTTTCTGTGGTGTTCCAATGTTTTGTTATATGTGTACACACACACACACACACACACACACACACACACACACACACATATATATATATATATATATATATATATATATATATATATATATATATATATATATACAAGTGTGTGTCTTTACGTGCGTGTATTTATGATTGTGTTTGTGTACATACACTTGCATGTATGTTTATTCCAGTTTCAGCTCATGATTTTCCAATTTTCTTTCCATTGAATTTCTATTCAAAAAGAAGCTTCAAACACCTTTCTTGAAATCGTGATACATATAAGTTCGGACCGACATTAAAAGAAAAATCAACGTTTTACATTAGAGCCATGAACGTAAAATTGATTTATTATTAGGAGATCTTACTATAACGGGAAACATTCCCGTAAATATATCGAGCAAAATACTGATGAGCATAACTCAATTGTATTTATTGCTCTGCTTTAACGAAAGCATATCAATACGTAAATATATCCTGCGAACATCTGAGCAAAAATAAATCTATACTTGAGCTGGATCTTGAATTGAGACCTAATCACATATCAATGAAAATATATTCATACTGTTCCGGAAAATAGATTCAAAAATCAAGATATATCCACATAAAAATTATATAAAAAATACATCCATTCGTGGACATACTTGTCCCATAATACATGCTGCAATATAGACCTATTTGTGTATGAATTGAAAAAAATGCCATATGAAAACGTACTCTTCCGACGACGAAAGTTTGAAAGAGATTAGATGACTTATGAATGAAAATATATGCTGCAAAACCTCTCTGGTTAGCATGCAAACGGTACTTGAGATATTCGGATTGTTGTTTCAAGGCAGTTTTCTGATCAAAGTTCGAACAAATGAGACACATAGGATGTTTGATTAACGTTTTTCACGTTTATTCAAATGAAATCTTCCTCGTCTCTCTGGAATGAAAGGAATCTTTGGGCATCGACGAACCCTGTCAATAACAATTGCGCCTGTGCCTAATGTCCGTTGAAGTTGCTGCCCTGTGTTGTCGGATTTTGAAAGACTGAATACATTCATTTGGAAAACTTTGCAGGAAGTCAGGAAGGGTTGAATAGTTTTTACTTTTGTTTATTCATTCATTCAAGTAAATGACTTTTGGAAAACGTTGGGTGTCCATTTTAGATATTGCAATAGACCAATGGCTTTTTATGGAAAAGTTTAGTATGTTTTACGTCTTTGTGATAGATTCAGTGATTTATTTTGGGTAATGGAGGTATGAATGTTGCTATTAGTGAAGAGGGTTTCTGGTCAAATGGAACGGTTTGATCTAGAAGGTAAAGTAAAGAGAACACAAAAAAAAAGAAAATGGAAATAATGAAGGGAAGTGTTTTAAAATTAAAAAAAAACTGGAAGAAATGTAAAGAAAACAAGAAGAAAAAGGGAGAACAAGAGAAGCCGATATGATTAAAGATAACACAAAAGAAGGGGAGGGAGAAAAACAAAGAAAATAAGTAGGCAGATGAAAAGCAAGGAATCAAATGAAGAGGAAAGAGATGAAGAAAAAATAAAAGAAGAGGAAAGAGCAGGAATGAAGGGAAAATAAAAAGAAAAAATAAACAAAGGAGAAAACAAAGGGAAGAAAAAAGGAAAAGAACGAATTATGGAGAGAAAAGGTTAAGGAAAGAAAATAATCGACTTTTTTCAAGGAAAGGAAGAATGAAGGAAGATAAATAAAGAGAATTGAAAGAAAATGAAGCAAAATGAAAAATAGAGAGAAAGCAAAACAAAGAAAGTCAGATGTAGACTGACAAGAACTAAGAATCGTGTAAAAAAAAAGAAAAGGAAGAAAAGAGAAGGATGAGGTAGAAAGGAAGGAAAGAAAAAAGAAAAAGTGAAATGAATAAACAAACGAAAAAAATGAAAGAAATAGAAGAAAGAAAACAAAAACAACGAACAGAAAGGAAAGAAAAAGGTGAGAACCAAATTTCAAAGGAAGAAAAAGAATGAAAGGAATTGAAAAGATGAAAATAAAGATGTAGAAGGAGAATAACTCAAGTCTCAGTTCATACACCAAAAGATCCATTCCTTCTTTCATCACGACTTCATCTCTTATAGATTTGTCAGTTTGAATAGAAGGTTTCTGTATGAAATATCATTCGATATATACACCGACGAATGGATAAGTGAAAATGAATGGTTTTGCCACCTCGATCCTGCTGTCAGGGGTGGGGAATCCACCCCCCAATGAAATCCATTTCAAAAGAAAACAAATTGATGGCCAAAATATACCTAAAGTCAATGCACATTTCCCATTCAATACAGCTTCATTATTTTCCATTGAAGGCTTTTAAATTGGATCAGGATATTTTTTATATTGACTCAATCCCTACAGGGTGTCGTCAATTGAATTCCATCGATATTGAAATTCACTTGGTCCGAGAAATGACTGTTTTAAGATGGAAAAAAAGGTCCGTGTTCCTTTCTGGTCCATACCAGTATCTTTTCATAGATCATACCAGGCCTGTTTGGAAAGTATAAAACCATGAAATATTACCAAGAAATAGCCTTCTTAGGGCAATGTTACCTTAGTTTCTTCCATGTGCTGAACTTGGAACTTCGAACACTTATCCCAGAGTTATTTCCCTTTTTCAAAACAATCTGAAAATCATCTTTCCAAAGAGCTATCAGCTGCCTTGACACGGTTTCCTCAATCTTGCGAGTCTGAAACCTTTTTTCCCAGTCATCAACGAAGAGCCTGAAGTCATAAAGAGCCACAACTCTAGAGCACAGCGTGATGACGGACCGGTGCAATGTAATGTTCTGCAACAAGAAAGCTGACGTAAACACTCAATGACATCTCACTGTCGACTGAGAAACCCAACGGGAGATTGTCTGATCACACATACACATTAAGCAATCCCCCGTGATACATTGTCGTATTACATCAATGCCATGCAACCGGTTCTCGATATATTCAAAATGGATGAATCTTTACCGGACATACATCATGAAATTTAAAACTTTTTCCCTTTTGTTTTTCTCTACTTAATTTCTTTCGTTATCTTCCTTTTTTCACGATTCCCCTCTCCCCTGAGAATCTGATTTAGGGTAATACCCTGCCAATCTGTTAGCATGATGAGCCGGTCCCGCTTGGTGCTCAACTACTTCGGCCTTGTGCCAGACTCAGTTCCGCTTGGTATTCATACACATTGTCTGCAAACTTTGCTACTGTAGTTTTGTACCAGGCGAAAACAACCCTAAAAGAGGTTCAAGTCGTAGCATATGTCGAAGTCTTGCTTGTTAGTATTGGTAGCTTTTTGTTCATTAGAAGCGCCCACGAATGTAGCCTTGTGCCAGACTAGAGTAAATACAGGAAATACACACTTCTATATCATTTTATCCCTTTCCTTTTTCTTCTTATAGCTTCTTTTATGACGTTCCTCTTTTTCAAAATGATTATTGTAGCATGCTAGCCTGAATTGTCAAATATTTGAGTTAAGGGTGTGCTGGGCACTCAGACGTAAGAGAGGGAGGCAAAGAGTGTATGCACTGCCTCTATAACGGCCTGCTGCAAAACAAAGCTAAACGTTAGTTTTACTTCCAGAATTCTATCGTAACACTGATAAAATATGTATGTATATACATGTGTGTGTGTGGTTCACGTACAATCATTCGTGTAATCACACGTATTTATGTGAATATTTGCACGGTACATACACATGTGAATAGATAGACATCTTATATCGATATAATATATGGATAAAAAATGAGAACATTCCACGGTATCCCCGCTCTACATAGATTATCGGAGATCTGTCAGAAGTCATGATACAGAGAGAATACAACTAAGTGGGTTTGAATGAGATTGAATTAAATCACGCACTCTTGAGATTTGTTCAGGTTTAAAGATGATTGCTATCTTTTCTGCAGGATTATAACAAAGAATGACAGCTTATTATCAGTAATTAAGGAAGTGTATCTGACATAAGGAAAACGATGGAATACGAAATTTCTTTTGCCTGGGACTTAGTAAAGATAGTTTGGGACCAATTGTCGATTCAGAAATCTTTTAGGCTGCATTCAGATGGATATATTTATAGATGGATAAATAGACGGATAGCAATGATTTTGTTTACAACAATTTTGAACAACTAATGGGTACCTAAACCTGCAATGATTGTGAGTTTAACAGGGCTTGGGTGCAAGCCCGAAGACAAGGATGAACTGCATTACAAGGCTCAAAACATCATATTTTTTATCCATGGCTTAGAGAAGGAAGATGGATCCAGATATTTCCCAGGATCATTAGTGAAAGATAAACGCAAACTGTCTGAGCCAGAGTTTGAACACCGTCACATTCTCTGCGTTGTTAACCGTCTTGCAACCAACATGTTTGAAAAGGAAGAATATAAAATAATTTCTAAAAGCTGTAATATAATCAGAAAATTGTACTATAATATTTTACCTTATTTTGTCCTCAATTTATAGCCAAGTTGAAAAAAAGGAAAAGTTGTATCGATTTCCGGACATTCCCAGTTTGAATTTATTCACAAGATTAGCTTTTGAGGTTTCTTTCAAGATTTATTGGCAAAAAATAGCGAATTTTCGTAGTTTGAGTATTAGTTCACAGGGGACAATAGCAGAATGGGACAAGTACAGCGATTTTGTAGTAATTTGGAATTTATTCGACAAGGTACGACGACAGAATGGGACAAGTGACGGAGATTTATTGCCACAATTGCGATAGTCTGAGATTTATTCGCCAGTCAACAATTTACTCTTGAGGGACACTGTATATCGGCCCTACACATTTATCTGCTTATCCTGATACTATTTCTTAAAATTTGATCTTGACCCTTATACAGTATTGCTCTCAAGGGTCATCCTGACTACATCTATATATATCTATATCTATATCTATATCTATCTATCTATATATATATATATATATATATATATATATATATATATATATATATATATATATATATATATATATATATATATATATATATATTCGATGTTTGTGCTGAAGGTATCCAGCCATTTGATATTAATGACAAATCTACCTACCTGGCTTCCCTTTTTTTTTCGACTGCCCCATCTACTTTTGAGATATCATTCACATTCCCCAGGGACGCATGCACCTTTCTAAAGACTCTTCAAGGTCGTTCGAGAGATGGCCATCAGCTGTGATAGGTCGTTCTACCTAATCTTGTTAGGATGAATCTCTGTCGCATAATCCATAAGTCGAACACTGAAACAAAGGAACAAACACGAAACGTAACATTGTTCATTATAAAGATATATATATATATATATATATATATATATATATATATATATATATATATATACGTACATATATGTATATATATATATATATATATATATATATATATATATATATATATATATGAATTGTAAAATTACATTTATATCGGCAATTCTATATCTGAATTGTAAAACTACAATTATATGAAAGTATTTATTCAAATATATTGATTGGTTAAAAGATTCAATGAAAGATAGATAGATAGATAGATAGATATGAACAGACTGAGATAGAGAGATAGATAGATATGAACAGACTGAAATAGATGGATTGATAGGGACATATATATATATATATATATATATATATATATATAGAGAGAGAGAGAGAGAGAGAGAGAGAGTGAGAGAGAGAGAGATATAGATAGATAGATCTGGAATGATTGTTTAAAGAGCAATTTATTCCAAAAACATTTTTATTGATTTTATCCATTTGTTTAACTGATCACCAATTTTTTTTCTTTCATAATGTTTCTCCCCAGTCATTTGAGTCAATGATATTCACGAACCAGAAGAGCATTTCAAACAAAGAAAGAATAATGACAATGACATGTTTGTCAACAACAGAACTTTTATCTATTCACGTTGGGTTTTTTTCTGCAATTGTTTGACTTTTTTGGCTACAAATTTCGTATTATTTTGTTCAACTCCGTTTTTTCAATTCCCTTTTCAATCAGTGATGTATCAAACTCATCAATATAAACATTCTTTCTTCAACACAATCGAATCTTCTGAAACCTGGATTTTTCCTCCCTTGATGAGTTAGGAAAGAATTGAGGATACCATTTCTTTCATGATCAACCCTTGATTTATGGTCACAAAATTTATGATATACTTTTTTTAGGTCAAGGGTTGATCTTAGTTCTTCCACATTTATTTAAATTTTGACCTTGCAAGCTTTATACTCACGTACAGTTGATCTCCCAATATTTGCATAACAACTATTTTTCAAAACTCGACTTATACATGAGTATATTGGAGCATTTCAAATTTGCTGAATCACTTGGCAACTATATTCATCTACTGTCTCATACTGTTGCCTTTTTCTTTGCTTTTGAATGTATTATCACGTTCTTTTTACGGACGGAAAAGTTCATACACCTTCAGTTAACTCCCTTTCCTCCCCTCTCACTTCTTTCCATCATATTGAATCATTTAACTATCTTTTCAAGCCTCTCTTTTTCACCCTCTAATTGAACTACCTTCTCAAAAAAATCCTATATTCAACATAAAAATGAACAAACGTGACAAAAAAGTTCAGAGACACTTCTAAGATTTCTCTCACAATGTGGAAAAGATGGCCCTGAGAACTCTTGCATTAACTTATTACTTGAGAACATTTTTCATTCTTACGAATCCATTTTTAACAGATATAAACATTCATTTCACACATTTGGTGTCGGTGAACAAACCAGTTTATAGATCCCTTCACTTGGAAAAAATGGTTGATTTCTTCTTGATTGATTACTTTTGACAATCTTTGGTCCATTTGTTCTTTTCCTTCCTTCCTCATCAATGATTAAAATTTAAGTTCGGAACACAATGAAGCTATACATTGAAGTGGACTCAGGCACAATATAAATTTCGGAAGGAGAGGGAACACATTACAGAAAATATTGTTTGGATGGACTATGATGGAGAAAAATGTGATGAAAATGATTTTTTCAAGTATATATATAGTTGAGAAATGGGAACAGCTTTGAACACTTAATAATTTGTTTTAATTTCAAGGTTCATGTTATTTCTGAAAATCATTTCCCAATATCATTAATTCAACTTTTGTATCTTTTTTAATGGGTTTTATGCTTTAATCAGAATGATATAGTAATTCACCATGTGTGAATGTCCTTTGTAAGGATCATCGGTTGTTTACCACGTAACTGATTTGGGGGATTTATAAACAAAATAGTTACATTAAAATGGTCCCCCTGGCAGTGTGGATCAAAGACTACTTGAGGTATGAATTTGATACACAGCGTTATTTTATTTTCGAGGGACCATGTCATATTACATGTTGTCAAATATTTTACGTAGGGTATTATTGTGATGTTTTGTATTTGAAAATTATCTTATACCAAACATCATTTGATTTTTATTTGAAAAAAACTAAACAAAACGGCATACGAACATGATTGACGATGGAAGATCAAAAAGTATAACAACGAACACAGGTCGTTGTATGTGTTACATCTATTGAGTGATCGCCTATGTGACTTTTAACACACACATATCCAGTCCCAAACAGTGACAATAACTATTTAGATGGTTGAAAGAGAAACTAGATCTGTTGGTCTGTTTCTTTGTATTAGACTTTCTGTGTGCCTTTGTGACTGTATGTGCGTGCATATAGATAAGTATGACTATGTACAGATGTGAGTATCTGTTAGTAAGTTGATGTCCAACATTCGAGAAAAAATTAAAAGATCTTTCGAGAAGAAATGCCATTAATTGAGAAAATAAAAATAATTTTCTCTGTTCTAACTAAATTTAATGAGAACTATTCTGTCCTGCACAGAAAATCTACTTTTTATTCTCTCTCCTCAACAAATATGAAATATTCAACGATTAAATTATCAATGGTTGCCTTGAAAGGATAAAAATGTTTTATACTGCAGATGCCAAGATGTACAATACCTTTGGTTGCTTCTAATCCATAGGACTGTTCGAAATACAATGTTTTTGAGTATATATTATCGACATTATTATGTAGCCTCAATGCCAAAACTCACAATGGTCTTAAAAGCTTTAACAGTTATCACTGTTTTGCCTACATTAGTGGGAGATTGGTTCACAGGAGTGCTCTCACATGTACTCTTCTCTTTCGTAAACCATTGCGAAATCGTAAATCATCATTATGATTCTGTGGGTTTTTTTTCGGTTTAATGCCCTTGGATGATCAGCAAAACCTTGGAAGACAGATGCATAAGGTAACCCTGATGCTTGAACAATGCAGGTTTGAGGTTGAGTTGTGTATGCAGATCATCAAACATCCCCTCGTAAAGTTATTCATTTCCATTGTAAGCCCTTATATGATCAGCAAAGCCTATAGAAAAGAGGAGTATGGGCAAGCCCCGAATATTGCACGGTGTAGTTTTGAGGTAAAGTACTGCATATGCATCCCTGAACGCCCAATTTAGAATTAGGGTTTGCATGCCAAGACCTTTTGAGGAAGAATTGTAGCTTTTTTCGGTATGAGCTTCGTAACCATGTCATAATCTTATATTATATTATTAACATCATGAAAAAGAAGAGGGGGAAAATTGAAGAAGTAAAAAGACGATGGAAAAGAGGAAAAAGAAGTAGAAGAAATTGGAGAATAGATAAAAACTGTTGAATGAGAAAATAAAGATGAAGAAATTGAGTGACTACTGATGGTGAAAATTATTCTAAATAATTTTGTAGATACAGTATGAATAGAGAAATGATATTAATTTACAATTATATCGATGACAATAGGAGAGTAAATTACTATTTTGCACCTCTACTGCTTTTGATAATATTGATGATAACAATATTACAACTAACACAAAACAGAAACACATAAAATTGTAGTGGACAACATCTCGTAGTGAATATGTTACACTCATGTATTTGCTAAGTCATTTTTTCCACCTTATTTGGGGTGGGGGGCATTTTTACAGACAAAACGAATCGTGCATTTCTGCTTCTATTTTCCCGTTCAATTCAACATTCCATTCTCGGCAGAATAATTTGAAATGGCCGAAGCCTTCGATGAAAATTTTGTTCAAAACGCATGTGATAAATTCAGTCAGCATGATAAGCAATGAATATATTGGGAATAGTCCACGCAGTACAAAAATTTGAGAGACGAAAGGAAGAACAAACTGTAAAGTATATTGCTGGATATGCTTCGGGATGGGTTCTTAAAATGTTGAGGTTCCACCCGGAAAGCACCTCAAGCCGATTCACCAATAGCAGAATCTAAAACTGTAGTTTTAATACCTTACTGTGTCAGTCAGTGACAAGGTCTTAAATCCACACGCTCATTATAACCTCCACCGACACCTTCCATGCCCTTTTTTTGTTCAAGATGCACAGTTTTCATCGAAGTACAATAATGTAATTATAACTTGTGAGAGTTCTTATAAATCAGATTTCTCTATAATACGGTTGTTCACAAGATCTGATTATTGATAAAAGTTGAATATCAACAAGATGCTGGTTCAAGTTTATAAACAAAAGTACCCCTGTCTAGGTTTGCCCCCTCCAACCAAACAGCTAAACACGTGCGTCGGTCAGAGTACCCCACTCCAATTACATTCCAGCAGCATATAGCATGAGGCTGCAATTCATAGCGGTTGGGCCTACTCTTCTAGTCAATTGAATTAGAGCTTATTCATGGAATTGGAGATCTATGAGATAACTGCTCATGCATGGACAAATTTGGCAGCTTTGCAACTAATCGAAATTGTTTGATTTTGAATGGAACAGAACACTATTATATTGATCTTATTTCAGTCAATATGGAAACATTTGATCAAATAGCGATGATGTGCAGAATCACCGTTGTCATTATTTTGAATGAAATAGAAAGGATCTAAATGACTACATGTTTATGAACCAATCAGCCAACAAGCAGATCATTTGGTAACTCTCTCACAAGTTACATAATCACTGTTCAAAGTTTGTATTTAATGTTGGTATGAATAGATCCATGGATTTGGAAAAAAGTTAAATTTCTGTTGTGAATTCCATTTTTTAACTTGGGATGTCAATGTAAATCTTTATGTACCTTTAGAATCTGTAAAACCCATTATTTCATCGCAAGATCGGAGTGCGTGTAGTTTTGAAAGAGCAGGTTTCCAGGATACAGATACGTCTGAAAAAATAGTCGTGGACAAGAATACATGGTGTTGAAGCGTTGATGTGACGTCTTATACACCCATTGACAACAAGAGACTATTTCAACTATCAGACGTTAAACAATATAGGAGCAAGCAGTAAGACATTGAATCACAAGCTTAGCCCCAACTGGGTGTGACTCTACTCCTTTTTGAGTTTTATCTCTGGTTACTGAGCTGCTCTGTCCAAATAAATATTATTCAACTTTCCTTTGTACTTTCAGTTTTAATTGTCGCTTTCTGTTGATTAAATACCACAATGTACAGATATTCATCAGGGTTAAGGCTCCATCCAACACCTTATCTTATTACAAGACCACTCCATCAATAATCTATGTTTTCCCTGAAAATAGGTGATGGATACATTTAAGATATCAAAAACAAGCTAAAAACATAATTTACTCTAGTTTTGATGTTTGGCTTCAACAAAAAATAATCTATGAGAACTACAATAACATTTCCTTCTGTGAATAAATAGATATATACATTGATATGAGATTTTCTATTCTATATTTATCAATGAATGAATTCTTCCCTTGGAAGGTTTCTTTGTAAAATATTCTAAAAACTGAAACATGTTTCCTCAATATGAATTCTTACAAAAACAAATTTAAACGCAGCCAGTTTGATCATGAATAAATTTTACATATTTTGAAAGTTTTTCCTTCGGAGAATTGAAATAATTCTTCTTTTTTTATGAAAGAAATCGCCGCCGTCAAAACTTCGCTTCGAATCAGAAAATTTGAAATTACAAAATAAGGTTGGAATATTTTTCACTTTGAAAACTATCTTTTTTTCGTTGAAGTATTTTGTAGATTTTTGGTATGTAAGGGAGAATGAAAATCATAGTGAATATTTTTTAAGACAGATTTTTATAAATTTAATCGGATACTGATTTTTTTTAATGCTTCTCGATTATTTTATATTCTCTTTTTCTCTCGACGCATATAGGGTGTTATTTGATAAGATCGGTGATTTAATAATCGAGAACATAAGAAATCCATTCATATTCATTATTCTTTGTAGATTTATTAAAAATTTTGTTTACGATATGAGATAAATCAGGCATGTAGGGAGGCCGAGGTGTGCAATAACCAGATCTTTTATCTGGAACATTTGCAGGTTTCGAAATTTCATGTCTCTTGTCGATGAACGCTAAAGGCGAGCTAGTTTATCAGTTTATTCCTTGGTGTTTTGTAATGTTCGAAGAGACATTGTCACACACTATTTTCACAGTGCAACGAGCTTGACCTGCAATGGGAGCCCAAGACTTAGGACCTTGATCAGAGATAATCGTCAGTTGACAAGTCTTGCTAAGTATTTCTACTGTGCAGTGAGTTATATTTTCACTTAGTACCTGACAGTTGTGTCCTTGTACCAGACAAGGTTGAACATGATATGTATCAATCTTCACTATATGATTAGTTTGTCTTTCCCTGGGTGCTTCACAGGTTTGTCTTTTTGCCAGAATGAATCAGAGCAAAATTCACACTGAATAATAAGAATGACGAAACGACGAGGAAAACAGAAAGGATAATAAAGGCTATCAGATTAGGGCAGATCTTGAAACGCACCTACATCTATTTAATCCCACTTCTTCTTGATTATCTCTCACTCAAAATTCCAGCAGGCAAAATTACAAATAAAGACTCCCTCATGCCTGAACATCACCTGTCCATGTACCCCGATGGACCCACGAGCCTTTTCCCGCTATGACTAATTTCCAAATCAGATCTTTAATTAAATATTCTATTCATCCACATAAAGTCCTGGAAGTGGAATAGAGAAAACCCCGTTTCCCCTTTCAACAACTGCTCACCCTGCAAATCTCAGGTGGACATCACACAACTCGTTAACGAACCAACTGTGACATTCTCTTTGAAATTCAACGTTTATCAGAGACGGGATGTCGAGGGGTAGATATCAATAACGTGCAGTGATGGTTCCAGGGTTTATCTCGTTGCAGGTGGTGCCCACCATATCTTTGATTATACTGCTGCCATTGGTAGAGTTAATAAGTAGAAAATCTATGTCCATTCGTCATTGTAAGAATTCCTAAAACAATTGCAAAATAGAGATAAATCTTTCGAGGGATTCTTTCAAAGTGAATGAGCCTCGTTTCCATCTTGAGCACAAAAATAAACTGAATAAACAAAGTAGTTTCTTCGAAGTCGTTATGCATCCATTTCCCTTTGTTTACGAGAAACAGTCTTAAAATGTGGAATGATTCCTAAATACATTAGTTGTATCAAAGATGCCGTAGTAACTCTGGAGGGAATCAGCATAAAACTGTGTTGCAAAGTTATAAAAGAGCAACAAAATCCTCTTTTGCACTTTTCTTCTGTTCAACATTCTGATTCCACAGCCATTCCGTAAATATCATCCGAGTATTTTTGTTCAAGTTGAAAATGACAGAAGATTTAACCATAAAAACACTTATGAAAGTGAAAACAGTTTACTGCTTTTTCTTAGGCCAAGCAGTTTTTGCTTTACAGATCTAGACATATTTATACTGAATACACAGACACACAATTCAATAATGAATTTGAAAAAAAAACAACAACATAATCTTAACTGTTATAGAAACATGTTGGCCCGTCTGGAATAGCATAACAAAACAAATTAGTTGAAGTACAAAAAAACTAAACAAATCGTGAATTAAATATTGTTCAGGGATCATTTTTAATTCCTGATCCTCATCGTTTGATTGCTACCGTAGAGTGACTGTCTAAGGAGTTATGTTGAAAAGCAACTAAGATTAAGTTAGAAGAAAATACTCACACATGTACACACACACACCTTCAATCCCAATGTGAGACAATAATAATACTACTAATGCTAAGAGAGGAGTGCAGTCAATATACCCCCGTCGGTTAAATAAAGGGTTCGGTTCGTTACTTCCCTACCAGATGATACCTGATGAAGGCCGTAGAGCACTACAGCTGAAACGTTGTATGAAGAACAAACAAGATGAGGATAGTCCAAATAACGAAAGAAATAAAAAAAAACACTCGTCAAAATGATTCATGCTTGACGATTCTGTTTCATCAAATTGACAGTATTATAACAAAGTGATTTTTTTTTCTGCTATTTCTTTATTGAATGAATGCATATATTCAGTATATCCATGCGCTGACGTCGAATGGAGGGTTGGTGATTCGATACAAAAAATATATAAAGTGTCCAGTGTGTCTGTATGTGCGTGTGCATGTGTGTGTGTTTGTATGTGTGTGTGCGTGTGTGCCTCTGTTTTTGTGTGCATGAATACAAGTTTCAATAATTAAAGGTACATTAGTCACTGACACTGGAAAAAGTTGCTCGACTGAATTCTGTCAGAATTAATTCTCCTGTATATCAATAAATTAGCTCGTAAACACACAAAAAACACTCACACGTATTATGTACACAAGACATTATTTTCATTTTATCCCCGTCTATACATACATCCAGATGCACAAACATGTACACATTACATACATATATATACATATATATATATATATATATATATATATATATATATATATATATATATACATATATATATATATATATATATATATATATATATATATATATATATACATATATATATATATATATATATATATATATATATATATACATATATATATATATATATATATATATATATATATATATATACCGTTAATGGTTTTGGAGCTTCAGTGAGTATCGTATTTTTTTATTCTGGTTACCTTCATTCAAACACACACGCACACAAACGCGAACACACTCAAACATAATCACCCACACACACTGTTTGCATGTGATCACCCACATTCACACAGAGAAAACAATCTTTTAGTTTCCAGTCTGCCAGCTTACTTTCAACATGAAACAAGAATTACTTAGCATATATTTCATTAATTGATGTACCTCCCCATGTCAATGCACCTAATCAGTAACATTGATCTCAGAAGAGACTAGGTCGATTCATACATTCCTGAAGGACATCAGTGTGAAGCAAAAGTATTGAGACTTGACCCAAGTTTGAATTCATCCCATGGGGTCCATTGTCCGCACTATCAAGCGTATGTTAATCAGTGCGAGGGACATAACGGTTGAGCCATTGAAATGAGAAGATGAAATATTTTAGAAATCAATTTTCGATAAATTTCAATTAAGATTAAAAGCTTATCAAGAAAAAAAATAGAAATTGAAATTAAACATGTAAAAAACATAAAAAATCTGAAAAATAGAGAAAGAAAAGGAAAACATCAATAAACAATTCAAAGTATTACGAAACATATCAATAAATCTAAATATACTTATTTTTTCACGTCTAATCTTTCTCAATTTGTGCCGCCCATACGATGTCAATATTCATGCACAGCCAACTGATGGGATGACTTGGGCATAGCATGTACGCCAATTCTATCAACCATCTTATCCTTAAGTGTAGTTCTGTACTTGAAAATGAATATATATAAACAGAAAATTTCCAAGTAATTCAGATATCAATCAAAGCATATCAAGGGAATAGAAATTAGAGGTTAATCACGTAAAATATAAAATGATAAATATGACAAACTTTTGAAAAGAAATAAAAAAAGTTTGAAAATTAATCATCGTAATATTACAAAAATATCGATTAATCTCAAAACACTTGTTTGCACAGGTTCATATCTGGAAAGACGACAAGATGGCGTATCTTTGAAGAATCTTGGAAAGGGATCATTCATTCTTTTTAATGCTTCTTCGTATTCTTTTCCTTCCTGCTAAGTACCATTGACTTCGATTTAGATTCCTCAAGAGCCTGATCCACCATCTTGCATTTTATGTAAACTCGAATCATTCTCGTTTTTTTTTTTCGTCAGATTTTTTTCCTATATTGGCCTTGTAAGACATCTTCTTTTTTTCTCATTCCATCAT
This sequence comes from Thysanoteuthis rhombus, assembly GCA_963457665.1. Classification (NCBI taxonomy): domain Eukaryota; kingdom Metazoa; phylum Mollusca; class Cephalopoda; order Oegopsida; family Thysanoteuthidae; genus Thysanoteuthis; species Thysanoteuthis major. The sequence goes on along the minus strand of OY735224.1, from coordinate 7,129,788 downwards.
CTTTTGCAAAGTAGCAAATAATTGTTTTCGATTTCATCATTCTTTTAGTAAGGCATCTCTTGACAGCTTGAAGTGTCATCCTTCAGTGACCAGTTGTTGTTTAAGACGTCAATCACAAAAACACGTAGGAGTGAATGTTTGATAATAGGCCAAAAACATCGCAGTTGTCTCTCATCTGCTTTGAAAGCAAATAGGTGTTAGCAAATTCGGGCAAATCAGGACAAGAGGCCCATGATAGCATTTATTTAAACTACTACCACATAGCCAACAGGAATGACGAAGTAACTTTTGTATGGATCATTACTAACGAGCCTAACACCTACTGAATTAGGTAATCTATTTTCAATAAATCACGTATATTGATTTTAATCGAATAGTCCCGATTCATTTCAAGCTTGTTTGATTTATGATGATCTGATATTAAGTCCGGAGAGTTTCTGAGTAGTAAGTTTGTTTTTAATGTCATAATAGGAGGGTAAAAAAACAATGATATAATTCAGATAATTTTTCACATTTTTCTATTATTTTTCATACTCGTCATATATATATATATATATATATATATATATATATATATATATATATATATATATATATATATATATATATATATATATATATATATTCAGAACCATTTTCCTATTTATCCTTATCCCATCTACTGTTAAATCGAATCAACCATTCCCTTATTATTAAACCCCATCAAAATGTGTGTGAATCGCAGAATTGTCGGAGTTCACGTCGAGGAAGTTTAGATTGCCAAATACTGAAGCTCAATAATTTATGGGTGGATATTTTAATCTCTGTCAAGAGCACTACGATGATGTTCTCTCTCTCTCTCTCACACACACACACACACACACACACACAGACACACGCACACACACACAAAAACACACACACACTTGCACAGAGAGGAATATCATTATTCTTCAGTATACACATATATACGTATTTGTAAATATTTGAATGTATAACAAAACATTTATAAATCAATGTACACATTATATATCCCTCAATTAGTTCGTTTTAGCTATTATTCAAGGTTATATGTGAGCAGGAATATTCTATTTTATACATTAGTATTAAAGCGTACACATATATCTCAACATGATTACGCATTAGAATGTACACACATACTCAGACACACGAACACATTGTTCGTACTGATTCAGACAAAAAACTTGTTTTCAAACTGCATATCGTGTGATTAACCCTAATAAGTATAAGGCATCGAAAATACCTTACATAATCCATACTATATATATATATATACATATATATATATATATATATATATATATATATATGTATATATATATATATATATATATATATATATATATATATATATATATATCACCTTGGTGAAATTATTGTTCTTAGAAAAGGCAACAGTAATCCATATGATACGATCAACAATTTCATGAAAAAGAGAGTAACTGTGAAAATGAAGGAGAGAGAGAGAGAGAGAGAGAGAGAGAGAGAGAGAGAGAGAGAGAGAAAGAGAGAGAGAGGGGGAATATTGAATGAAAGAAGAAAAATTTGAGTCAAATGAGAAACAGATAAGTTTGAAGCCATAATTTCCAAAATAAAATATTCAAAAAACGATCGATTGCTTTGACTTACTTTAAGCGAGTAAATAAAATCCGATTGAATACTTTAAAAATATTGTTAGTAATCAAAAAGCATTGCCTGAATGTAGTTTACGATAACTGAATTAATTTTTCAAAATGTTATATAACTTTTTTCCCGTTTCTACACGATATCTAGCGTAGACAACATAAATTAGATAAACAATTAAAGGAAATTAGGCATGTGCAGGAATCGAACCATCGAATATCGATGTACTTATAAAAAAAAGATTATAGAATATATAAATATTCAGACACTCATGCATAATCCAAACTTTTCAAGATGGACCCCTGTTTAATATACAGTGAGATAAAATGAAAGGTATAATTTCATCTTTTGTTACTCAATCTTTTTTGCGATTTGAACGATCGAACAGAATTCGACAGCAAGAAAAAAAGATTTTAAAAGAATCTTACAAGATTTGAAAATCAAGAAGAATTATCCGTTTCTTTTATTTTATTTTCCAATGTATCCATGTTCATTGTAAGTACGTAAATCGAATATACATTTATATATTCTAAGAAATTTTGCCAGAAATCAGGGAGGGTTGAATAGTTTTTACTCTCGTTTATTTATTTATTCAAGTGAATGACGTTTGGAAGATGTCGGCTGTCTGTTTTGGATACTGCAATAGGCCAGTGGCAATATTTATGCATGTTTTACGTCTTCGTGATACATTTATTTATTCATTCAGGGAAATGAAAAAAGTGAATGCTTCAATTAGTGAATAGAGTTCTTTTGTAAAATGGACCGGTTTAAAAGAATAATACAATCACGGCAGCTCATTTATCAGGCTACATAAAGACTCGGACCCCTTCCAGCTCCAGAAAGGAGTAAGACAAGGTGATACCAGCTCACCTAAACTCTTCACAGCCTGCCTCGAGATGATCTTCAGAAGGCTAGACTGGGAGAGTAAAGGAATTGAAATAGACGGCGAGTATCTGAGCAACTTCAGATTCGCAGACGCATAGCCCTTTTCGCAGAGAACCTACACGACCTCCAACTAATGATAGATGAACTAAATGAGGAGAGCAAGAAAGTCGGCCTACACATGAACTTCAACAAGACGAAGATCATGTGCAACAACCACATTGGAGATAAGAACACTAAGATCGAAATCGAGGACACAGAACTCGAGAAAGTAGACCACTACATCTACCTAGGGCAACGAATCTCCATGAGACCCTCAAAAGAAGAAGAAATCAAGCGAAGAATCACACTAGGATGGCAAGCCTTTGGCAGAGCTAGCTCAACCTTCAAAAAAATTAAGATCACATTAATCCTAAAGAGAAGGGTGTATAACCAATGCATCCTCCAAATAGTCACTTATGGAGCTGAAACATGCAACTTAACCAAGAAACAGACCCGTAAGCAACGTGCACATGAAAGAATAATGCTGGGCCTCACATGGAGAGACCACAAAACAGCACAACACATCCGGGAAAAGACAAGAGTTAGGGACATCATAGAATCCATAAAAAATCTCAAATGGCGGTGGGCTGGCCATGTTGCAAGAATGGCTGACAATCGATGGACATCACGACTCACAACATGGATTCCCTGAGACCATATGCGCAACTGAGGCCGGCAAAATATTAGATTGAGAGATGAACTAGACAAGTTCAGGAAGTACTGGCTCCGTGACGCCCATGATAGAGAAGTGTGGCAAATCCTAGGGAAGGTCTATGTCCAACGACGGAGGCTAAAAGACTGATGATGATGATGATGATGATGATGATGATGATGATGATGATGATGATGATGATGATGATGATGATGATGATGATGATGATGATGATGATGAAGATAGGCAAAAGAGAAAATGAGGGAGAAAGAAGGAGGAGAAGGGATTATATTCCAAAAGGCCTTAAATGGGAAAGGAAACCGAGAAAACGAGAGAAAAAAAAGAGGGGAAAATGGAGGAAAAAGGAGGAAAGTGAAAAAATGGAGGAGACATGAGAGAAGGAAAGAAAAGGAACAAGAAGCAGACGAGACAAAAAGAAGAAATCAGACAGAAACGAAAGGGAAAAGAAAAAAAGGAAACGAACAAGCAAAAATACAGTAAACATGAAAAAAAAAAGAAAGAAGCAAGAAAAGAAAACAGAAAGAGTTAAAGAGAGGGAGGAGAGACAGAAAGAAAGCAAAACTAGAAAGAAAGATGGAACTAAGAGAACAGTTAAAAAAAAAAGAATTTAATTGATTTTATTTCGAGTGAAAATATGGATCGGAAGGAAGAAAGATTATGAAAGATGTTGATAAGACAGAGAAATAGGAAGAAAGGGGAAAAGAACTGAAGGTAAACAGACAAATAAATGAAATTTTGAAGAAATTAAAGAAAGAAAGAAAACACCAAAAAGGAAGAAACTGAAAGAAAAAGAAAGATTCAGAACGAATCAAGCAAACAGAAAAATTGTTGAAAGCATAATAATAACAAAAAGAGACAAAAATCAAGAAGCGAAAAGAAACAACGAGGAAAATCGAGAAAGAGGTGAAAGAATTTCAAAGGAGAAAAAGGAACAGAAAGAGTTCAAAGGAATGAAAAGGATTTCTTGATTCATGGTAGGAAAAGAACTCAAGTCTCGGTTCAAATACCAACCGATCCATTTTTTCCAAATACAACTTCATTTTCCATGAATTCGTCTCTCTTAGTGGATGGTTCCGTGTGAAATATCATTGGATGTATACATAGACCATTGAATAAGTGAAAAAAGAAAGAATTTTGCCACCTCTATCCCACTATTAGGGCAAGACTCCATTTCTTTCCCCAGGAAAACTATTTCCAATGAAAACAAGCTAACAGTCGAAATATACCGGAAAGTCGATGTATATTCATTATCCAATATGGCATCATTATTAACCATTGAGGCGTTAATATTGGATAAGGATATTTTTCTTACAATGAAACAATACTTGCAAGGTTTCAAAAACTGAATTCTGTTGATATGGAAATGCACACAGGTGAACAGATGAAAAGAACCGTTCTCAAAAAGGAAAAAATAGTCACTGCTTCTTCTTGGTCAATCTCGGCTTCCTTTTATTGATTATACCAGGTCCGTTTGGAACGTATAAAACCATGTGATATTAGCAAAAAAATATCCTACCTAGGGCAATGCTGTCTTAGTTTCCTTCAATGTACTTACCATAGGAATTAGAATAATTATCCCAGTGAGATTTCCCCTCCTCAAAACAAAGTCATATTTCTGGATGACTATCAAATGGTTCGTCATGTTCCTTTAACCTCAACCTCAGTATGAAATCTTCCCCCGTTTATCAGCGAAAAAGTTGAAGTTGCAGTAAGCCACACATGTACTGTGGAGCTGGTTGATAGATCTGGATGATGAGATGTTCTGCCGAAAGGAACCTGAACAAGACGTAAACATAGACAGTTTTGGTCATTATGAAAACGATGGTTGCACAGTACACAAACTCATTCAATGACCTCTAACTACCGACCAAAAAGACCAAGGTGATTGGTTGCCAAGTTACATCGATACCATGTAACCAGTTCTTGGAATATTCAGAAAGGATGGATTCCTACTAAACAAATTTGTAACTCTTTTTCTTTCTTCATTTTTTAAAATTTTTTCTCTTGACCATTTTTCCATCTAACGTAGTACAATAGTTTCGTACTAGGCAGATACAAACTAAGAAATTGCTCTAGTCGTAGTATATGTCTCAAAGTCCTGCTAATTAGTATTGTGGGCAACTTGTTCACAAATGTATCCTTGTGCAAGACTTGAGTAAATACAGAAAATAGCCCATTCCCTTATTCTCTTTAGTTTCTTTCGTGTTGTTCCTCTTTTCCAGATGGGTTCCCAGACCCCCAAATAGTTATGATGTATTTGTGTATGTATATAAATGCACAGTTGTGTTTCGGTGTCGGTAACCGTGGATTAAATGCAACCATGCGTGTACTTACACATAATTATGTGAATATTTGTACGGTACATACATTTGCAAATAAATATTATCGTGTATATATATAGAATATACATAGATAAAGATATGTTTGCTAATGAACGTTTTATGTTAGCCCTGCTCTGCATAGATTATCGGAGATCTGTCCGAAGTCGTAATATGGTGAGAATAAAACTAGATAGATTTGAAAAAGATCAAATTAAATCATGTACTTGAGATCTGTTCAGCTTTAGAAAGGATTGGTACCTGTCTTGCAAGATATTAACAAAGAATGACAGCTTATTATCCATACCTTATGGAGCCTTTATGTCTCTCACTCAAACACACTGGGACGGTGAAACATGCACACTCAAACACAGAGGCAATCATAGACACACGTATATCTTATCAAAGGTAAAGGATTGAAGTCAAAATGATATTTGCCTGTGGCTCAATAAGGACATTAAAAGAGCCATTGATCAATTTAGAAACCATTTGGGCTACGTTTAGATAGATAGATAGATAGATAGGTAGATAGATAGATAGATAGATAGATAGATAGAAAGATTAATGGATGGATAGATAGGAAAGCCTTGGATAGATGGATAAAAATAAGCTAATATTTATATGAAAGAGGCGGACAATAGACAAAATAAACAAAAAAGAGGAAAAATGTCTCTACGGTTAGCCTCATGGTTAGCAAAACAAAGTTGCTTTACACGTCACATGATTTTTATCGAAAATGATTTTTATCTAAAAGGATCTCGAACAATCCATTGATATTCAAACCTACTACAATCGTGAGTTCGACTAGGCTTGGGTGCCATCCCTAAATCGTAGATGGACTGCTTCATAGGGTTTATGGAATCAGATTATCCTGATATTTACTCATAACTTTAAGGAAATGATGAATGTATGCCTCTTCCAGGATATCAAGTTCAAGTGTCCCAAAAATGTTTAATCCTGAGTTGGAACGCAGTTGGACTCTTCCCTTCTCCGTGACGTTAACCGTTAGGCAACTAATACTGCTGAAAGGGACGCAGATAGAATAACTTTTAAAAACTGTGAATAGAATTAAAAATTGTTTACAAACATTCCACTCGAATGTGTCTTCAATTTATAGCCATATCGAAACTGGAACCAATACATCATTTTCCAGGAATTTTTCTGTCTCAAATCAGTCACACTATTTGTTTTTATAAACGATCGATGTTTTGTCATATTGATTTCATCTATTTGTTTAACTGATCACCAGGTTTTTTAATGATGTCTCTCCCTAATCACCCAAGTCAATCATATTCACGGACCAGTAGAGCATTTCAAACACAGAAATAATAAAGACAATAACATATTTGTCATCGATAAAACTTTTTTTTTTTTTTATTCACGTTGGGTTTTTTGGTTGCCAATTATTTTTTATTATTCTGTTTGTTTTCTAGTTCAACTCCGTTTTTCAATTACCTCCTCTCTTGGGGGAGAGTTGAACACACCAACAAAGGCAATCATTTTCAAAACAAATGTTAGAATCTTGTGACACCTGGGGTTTTCAGACCTTGGATATTAAAGAAAACTATGAAGAAGCAACTAATGGTAATCTGAAAAGAATACTTCCCTACTCAACGAGAAAATTGAAAGAACGTTGTTATAAGTGTGTATGGCCTTAAAGAAGAAACTTTGAAAGTGATTTGGCTTCCATTGCTCAGAGGTTGGATACTTTTCTTTAGTATCAAATGACTTGATGCTTTTTCATATGAATAAAGATATTTGTTACAGTAGTAATATCAATAGGAATAGCTGGTAGAAAATCTATATATTTTACATGCACACAAGCACACAAACACACTCACACACACACACACATACACACATTGACACATACACAAACACATCTATATGTAGTGTGCGTTTTTTGTAGTTTTTGTGTGCGAGTAGACAAGTGTGTTTACACAGATGTAAGAGTATGTTTGGTTCATGTCCAGCTTTCAAGAAAGAACAGAAAACTCGTTTGAGAACAATTGCCATTAATTAAGACAATAGAAATAATTTGCTCTGTGTTCACTAAATGTGATAATATCATTTTGTCCTCCTCATATTTTCTCACGTTTTCAGCAAATTAAAATGTTGCACGACTAATAGTTCTATGAATGCCTTTAAAGACTAGAACTGTTTCATTAGGTGGACGTAAGAAATGTGCCATACCTTTGTATGCTTTTAGGCCAAAGAAAATAGACATTCCAAACTGCTTGTAATGCAATATAGTTGAATATCAATTATCCACTTTGTTATGTAACCGTGAAGCCGAATCTCACAATGGATGTAACAGCTTTTACAGCTATTACTGCTTTGATTAGAGTAATGGAAGACAAAATACTCTCTCACACAGCTCTCTTGTCTGTAAACCATAGTGATTCTGTAGGGCCGTCGATATAATACAGGTGGAAATACTTCTATTTTACACTTCTACTGCAATTACTAATATTGATGATAACGATATTACAACCAATAATAATTGATAGCACTTACAGCTTTAACGGAGAACTTCTCGTAGCGAAAGTGTTGCATGCATATATTAGCCAAGTCATTATATCCAAGCTTTTATTTGGGGAACATTTTTACGGACAAAAGGAACTTGGATTATTTTGCTTCTATTGTCTTGTTCAATACAACATGTATTTCTGTGCAGAATGACGTAAAATAGCGGAAGCCTTCTCTGAAAATCTATACAATTCATGAACAATACTTATTGTTTGAAATGCATGAAATGATATCAGTCCACGTGATAAGTACTGAGATCGCCCTTGTTGGAATCAGTGCATGTTTCACAAAACTTTCAAATACGAAGAAAAGAACAACCTGTAAAACACATTGTTGGGTGTGCTTTGAGATGTGATTGTTTAGTTTTTATCAATTTACGATCGAAAAAGAATTTGTGATCGTTCTTATAACTCAGACTTTTTCCCAATATGGTCATTTACCAGTTTTAGTAATTCATGGGCTTAGAAAAAAAGAGTATTATCAATAGGGCTCTGGTTCAAGAACTACAGTAACCCTGTCCGGGGCTGCCCCCCCCCCTTTAACCAAACAGCAAAACAAGTGCCTGGCCTGAACTGCCCCTCACCAAATACATTGAAGCAGTATACAGTACGGAGCTGCCATTTTTATGCCGGAGCACCTTCTGTCCTGGTCTATAGAATCTGGGGTTATTTATAGAATTGGAAATGTATGAGGTAACTGCCTCTGCATTGTCGAATTTTGAAACTAATCGAAACATGATTGATTCACCCTTTTATATTGAATGGAATAGACCACTATAATATAGATCATATTTCTGTCAGCATGAAAACAATTAATCAAACTGTGAAATCATGAAGAATTAATGTCGTCATTCTTTTGAAAGGAACCTGAAATAATTAGAAGACCTTATTTTAGTTTATACGTCCTTCAGCCAAAATGGAGCACCTGATTAGTCATTGGGCGCCTTTTGACTGACAAGTTATATAAACACTGTTTACAGTTTCCATTCAATGTTAATATGAGTTAACCTAGTTATTAAAAAAATGAGAGTTAAATCTATGTTGTGAATTTTTTTTCAATTTAGGATGCCAACGTCAATTCTACATGCTTGTAAAATCTTTGACTCCCATGGTATCAGAGCTAGATATGAGAGTGTTTAGTACTCAGAAAGCGGCTATGAGGTACAACTGTAAAAAGGATTGCAGACGAGAATACATTGTGTTAAATCATTCATGTTACCACTTCTACACCAACTTACACAGAAAAAACTTTTCCTTCCAGAAGTGAAACAATATCAAACAGTGAGAAAGCACGTTGAATCACAAGCTTAGTTCGAGGTGGATGTGGCTCTATCTGTTTCCATAATCTCTTTCTTGTTAATGGATTGCCTTACCCTGATGAATACCTCTCCCTTTATTTCATCCTTTCAATTTTAATTTTGATATTGCCTTCATCAGATGAAACAACTAGAAGACAATCCTAATGATTAGTGTTCTATGCATTGCCTCATCTTTTTATATATATATATATATATATATATATATATATATATATATATATATATATATATATATCGTGCCAGTTGTGTCTTGATAAAGGTAAATATGCAACTCAAGTGCAAAAGAGAATTGTTCAGTTTATAAAGAAAAGCATTGATTTTGATCGAACGTGTTTGAAATAGTTTTTGACGTTTCATTCTGGATGTTCCACGGTTTCTTGAATCAATTGAAGTTTAAAACAATAAAATCAAGACATTACCTGAGAATAATCTATCTTATAGAGTCTCATTGGTGGACAATATAATTTTCCATATTAGAAATATGCAGAGAAAACCATTCAGGCTAGCATTGATTCATGGCTTTTATAAGAAGGAAATTAAGATATTGACAAGACAACATCTCTGTTTCAAAACAAAATGTGATATTCAATAGACATTGTTACATTAAAACATTGTAAAATGTTTGACGTTTTTGAACAAGGAAATTGAATCACAACTAAATTTATCATGAGTTCGTTTTCATCTAAAGAATGGGTGAATATTTTGGGTTTCGAAAAGCGACTCTGGCATCCGGAAACGCATTATGTGAGCTTCCCCTCTCTCTCTTTCTCTCCCTCTCTCTTTATATATATATATATATATATATATATATATATATGTGTGTGTGTGTGTGTGTGTGTGTGTATTTGAGTGCGCACGCGCGCGTGTGTGTGTGTATGTCTGCGTGTGTGTGTGAGTGAGTAGATAGATTGATTGATAAGAATTATTCTGTTCCAAATTTATCAATTGTTGATTTTACTCCTGAATCGGTTTCCTTGTAAAAGATTGAAAGAACAGAAAATACGATTCTTGAATATAAATACTTACAAAACCGAATTGGAATGTTGCAGGTTTAATTGTCCATGAATTTTACATATTTTAAAAGATTTTTTTTTCTGCTAAAAATCAGTTGGCATCGAAATCTCGCTTGAAATCATCAAATTTAAAACTGCAAAATTGAATAAAAGATTCTTTCCATTGAGAACTGTTTAATCATATTCGATGGAATATGATTTGTGTGAAGATGGAAAGCATACTCAATTTTATCGTAATTTTTTTTATTAAATTTAATTGAATTCCTAAAGTTTTAGAAATGTTTCCATTTTTTCTCATTTTTCCTGTTTTTGAGAGCAATTCAAAAATTACAGTGATTTAATTATCAAGAATAAAAAAATTATTCAATAATTGTTATATGTTATTTAACAGATGTTGCATCCACAAGATAAGATACGTTAAGTATGTTCGTCATGTAATAACCAGGCGTAGCACCTTTCGACACGTGTAAGTCTTCTTTAAAGATGATTGATATTTGGAATTTCATGTCCCTTTGTATTGAATAATAATGGCTAGTTATTCAATCAAACTATTCCTATCATCAACTAAGTTCGAGTCACATTCTGTCCTGTACGCTTCCAGCATATTGGGGGACCGAGGTGAGCTTGGTAAAAAGCAATGTTCAACTTGTAATATAACGGTCCCACCATCTTTATTTTCTCATTTCTTTTCAATTGTCAATGTTTCTATCACTATTAATGTAATTGTTACACCCCATCATTACTAATATTACTATCTGGGAGTAATTTCAATATAGATTGAGAAAATAACAGGAAAATTGAAATTAAAGATCTAGCATATGAAATATGAAACGTTACATATGACAAATATTGAAAAGGAAATAAAAAGGTTTGAAAATTAAACATCAAAATATGAGGAAAATTTTGATAAATCTTGAAACTGTTTTTTGTGCATGCTTATATCCGTCAGGACAACAAAATGGCGTCTTGTTGAAGAATCTTGGAAATGAATGGTTTTTCCCTTTTTCGGCTACTTTGTTTCCTTTTCCTTCCTGCTAAGTGTCATCGACTTCGATTTAAAATCCTTAAGAGCCTCATCCATCATCTTTTATCTCATGTAAACATGAATCATTCTTGCTTCTCTTATTTCTTTATTCAATGGAAAGAAACCCCATTTTTGTAAGTCCTTCTATAAGACATCCCTATTTTTTCATTTTGTTTTCCCGTGCAAAGAAACCCATAATTGTTTTTGTTTTCATCATTCTTTTGGTAAGGCATCTTGGAAGATTTCCCGTCAGAGACCAGTTGTTGATGATAACGTCAGTCATGGAAACACGTATGAGTGACTCCTTGGTTATAGGCCTATAACTTCGGAGTTGTCTGTCTTCTGCCTTTTGCCTTTTGACAAATCGAGGAAACAGTCATTATTCTTCCCTCCCTTTTCAATGCTTTACAGGAGGGTAACGATATCATTTATTTAAACTACTGCTATAATGCCATCAAGAATAGCGGCTTTATTTATGTATGGATCGGCACTGACGAATCTAAAACCTTCTAAATTAGCTAATTTAAACTTGATGAATGAAAAATTATAGTTCTAAATTTTTTCGTCTCAATTCATCTCAGGATGGATTAATGTTTCATGATCTTAAGAGTTTTTATGCTGTAACTTTGGTTGTTGTGTCATAATGGGAAGTTTTATTAACCAATGAGATCATTTTGATAATTTTTGGCTTTTCTGTTTTATTTAACAGAATTTAATATATCAAATATATTTAATTAGTTTTGTTTGGGAAAGGGAGAGAGACAGATAATCAGGAGATGACTGACAGATAGCCAGATATACAGACTGACAGACAAGAAGAAAATGGGAAACAGAGGGAGAAGCTGTACACGGAGAGACATACGTAATGCTAACCTAAGTATGCAGTTATTCTAACTGTAAACGAATAGTTTTGACTCGACGCTTTATGAGCAGTAACTTTTCTGAACCAGTGCATATTGAGCAGGCAAGGGAATATTTCGGAGAAAACGATGAAAACGGGTGAATATTTGTCATGGAGAAAAACATCAGTATACCAAAATCACATTTGGATAGAAAGAGGCCGTAGAATTAATCGGCAGAAACGTAATGTTACAACAGAAATAACAGTGCATCCATATGTCTGAAAATCTCTTTTATCTCATTTATCATGCGCAACTACTCATAAAATGTTAAAAGCACAGTATCTGTCAGTTAATAAAAATAGAAAATATCAAAATCAGAGAAAAAAAAAAGACCAAATTCTGTAAAAGGGCTAATCATGGATTCTTCATTGTTGAACTTCTTATAGTGTTGACATTATTAAAAATATGATAACCCCTTCTTGAATATGTGAGATGCTTAAGGATTTAATAGTCCAATTCTCTTCGCTGGAACGTCTGGTGGGATGTACTGTTATAGAGCATTATATTCATTTCATGTGGGACAAACTATTCAACATTTCCAATTCCTTTGAGATGATATGATGTGATCACTGTAAACGTCAAGAAAGGACTCAAACCGTTGTTAATGATTCGTTCCAAAACACAGTCAATAGAGCTCCATTTCTATGGACAGGTTTTGGCATCCATCAAAGTTTATTATTGGGATTCATATATGCAAACTTCGAAGTATTGAACCAACACTGTACAGTTCTCACTGTAGGAAAGGTCATTCAAAATACATTGCTACGTTATCAGTAGTCTGGGCAGCGTTGTGTCCCTATTTGATATCGTAATAGAAAGATGTTCAAAATTTCTCGGATGTGACACCATTGTTTTAAAGGATCAATTACCTCCAATAACAACTAATTATATCCTTATTTACATTGAATGTTTTGCCTAATCTGTATCCTGTATGATATAAAAATGTTTCTTCTCTAAAAGGCCAATATTTCTGGTTGCTTAGTGTAATCAAAAAAAAGGAGAAGAAAAATGAAAAACAGAAAAGATTGAAAAGAAATAATCAGATTGTTTTCAGAATATGTTCGGTTTTTTTTTCAATATTTCCGCTGTAAGCAAATATTCTCTTGTAAATATCACTTTCTGTGCATTTCCAACCGATTATAAATTCTGCTTCCATTTTTTAGTATCCATCTCTTCCCATACTCATAGTCTTTGCTTTTTTGTTTTCTTCCTCTGTCTAATCATTGTGTTACCTTTTACTCACCGTCACTCCTCCTTGTTATCCTTTACCATTAGACGCAAAATAGGAAAGGAAGAACTCTCTTCTGTTTAATATTGACAAAAAAAGCAATATATCTTATTGAAAATAATCAGATTTTTTTTGGAGATGACAACATTGCATCATATTGAGCAAATCAGAAAAAAATTAAGTTAATGCATGAATAAGGTTTCAGACGAAAACATGAGGCAAGATTTCTCTTCATATCAATGATCATGATCATCATCATGATCCTGATCATGATGATGAGGATGATGATGATGATCATCATCATCATCGAAAATTAGTTTGTAACAAAAGTATTTCCCAATGTTTCAATGTATCTAAAAACACAAATACGACGGGAATTAGAGATTCGATTCATCATTATTAATAATCATTAATTAATCTCCCTCACTTTCGATAACTTTTTTTCAATACATCAACAAGTGGTTCGATATTAGATCCGTGTAATTTTTTCAATTTCGACCTAAAATAAGAGAGTGATTTTCAACCCTTCCGATGACTCATCATCCACCTTTTTGATTTGGTAACGCCTAAACAAATGATAGTCAGCTTGAAAAAGGTCGGAAGGGTATCTTGGATGAATTTTATATTCTTTTTCTATTTTTTCATCTCTTCTCCTTTCCACGCTGTTTTTCCCTCTCATTTCTTTTATAATTTTTTTGCTCATCTTAATTCATTTCTTTGATATAATTTTATCCTGACATTTCACTGGCGAACATTAGCAGATATAAACAAGAATTTCATTTGCAAAAAATATAACATATATACACGCACACATATGCACGCACTCATTCGTGTGCGTGTGTTTGAGAGCAAACAATTGGTCAATCATCTTCAAAAAAATCTCCTGAAACTCTTGATCCCACTGAGCAGCGTCTTACATATATCTCTCAGCAGTAAAAGGACTTTAATCCAAATCCTTGAGAACACATTTGGAGTTCTTGCAAGATCGGATGAAAACTGTTCTGTGAGGGAATTGGTCATAATGTTTTGGCATGCCAGTATATATATATATATATATATATATATATATATATATATATATATATATATATATATATATATATATAACTGGAATGGAAAGCTTTATCGATGCAGACAGTGAATGTCAAGTTTCTTGTTCGTGGATCCACTACGTACATTTATATTAAAGCGGATAACCTTTCTAAAAACTCATTTCAGCATCTCCGACGGCTTCTGTTGATAAACTTAGTTGATGTCTGTGTTGCTAGCCCCCCCTCCCCTGAACTCTGTAACCTCTGATCTTGACTACATCTTCTGAAATTGACATGAAAACAGAATTATGATCCATCCATTGGTTTGATGATTGCTTCACCGATTTTCTTTCACATTGTTCACTGTGGAGGCAAACACGAGGAATATGTTGTTGAAAAGATCTATCACCCTGTCTATAAATGCAAAATGACGTGGATTAGTATCTTAATACTTGGTATTTTGTCAAAACCTTTCAGTGTTTTATCACCAAAAGTTCTATTCCTGTTGATTTTACTATCCTTAAAGAGTCTCCCATAACTTTCATCATCCTTTAGGTAAATTTTATATTTAATCATAAAAAACTGGGTCAGACATTAAATAGATCAGGTTTTAGAGCTATGTTTTTCTATTGAAATTTTCAAATGGCGGAAGATTTGAAAAATACAGGAATTTCATTGTTTTGGGTCTTTGTATTGAATACATTTCATCATTACCAGCACCAATTTGAGTTTTTTCTGTGTCGGGTAAAAAGCGAAATACAAGTGTCTAAATGTTGTTAAATTCTCATTTCTATAACAAACAAGCAATAATTTCATAAGTATCCCCAGTAATTGTAAACAGAACCACGAAGCATGCAGAAAGAAATTGATTTGAAAGCAAATGTAAATTGAAACCATTGCAACTGTTTTCTGTTGTCTGTTATCCATCAAATCTACAAAAAAAAAAATGAAAATCAGTTTCTTGAGACAGGGATATTGGGAAGACAAAGTATCGTCTGCAAGTCTGCCATTTGAAATGACTGCATCAACAGAACCGTCTTTTTTGCAGACTGTTCGATCAAAACTTCAGGAAAACATTTTTCTAACTAGGAATTATTGACCGCAAATAGCTCCATTGGTATTTCATCGACTGGGCAATATATTCTCTTCATATACATGAGAAAATATTTTTTGCATTTTTTGTATTGACATCTTTTCCAGGCGCCATATTGTTTTATTTTTCTTTCTCAAAGTGTGTGATGGTTTCCGCCAATAAGTCTGTTTTCAAGAACAGACATATTCCAGAAGAGAAACTTAATATTTATGACATGCACTTAGGATTGTTTATTTATGACATGCACTTAGGATTGTTTGACATGCAGTGGTTATTACATATTTCTAAGTATAAAAGATAACTGACTACAAGTGTATGAGTTATGAACATCATGATTTCCATCAATTTTTGAAAAAATGGATGAAAGTCTGTTCGATGAGGCAGGAAGATGGTGAAGAAAATGTATCGTCTGCAAACATTTTCTGTGTACCATTTTGTTTTTTTTTTCTTTTTTCTCTCCTCAAAGAAAGTGAAAGTTTTTGATAATGAGTTCACTTCTTAGAAAGAAGTGGTGTCATTCAAGGAAAATTGCATTTATGGCGTAGAATTGGATTCTCTAAAATGTTTGTTGATTATCACATCTTTTAAAATAAAAAAAGGCCTGTGCAGGTGGCGTAAGGGTTAACAATATCGTCTGGAACAGTTTGCATTCACTATACACACGGGCTAAATAGCAGGATAAACTTGGATCTCCAGCCATGGTTCTAATCTAGATTTGATTCCAATATGGAGAGAGGAGCCCCCCAAAATTGACTTTGTTCCGGCAGTTCCTGCAGCAGAACTGATGCCAAACATATCAAGACCAACTTCGATTTTGATTACATCAACAAGATGGGGAGTCCGTCTACTTGGCGTCCAAGTCATTAATACGTTCCAAATGAGATGCGTTCACCATATTGCACATGTCCATTCATGGTTTCAGATGACGTTTAGTCTACAAATGGCTTGTTTAGTCATGATAGCCTAATTTCTATTTCGTTTAGACAAAATATGTCCATTGCCAAATTCAACAGAACGACTTCTTCTGTATGCATCGATTAAATTCGAGTGATTTCTTCCTAAAAGTCTAGACCCCCTTTGGCAGAGTGTTTCGTTTAAAGCATCCATCCTATAAGTGCAATTACTCTGTTGGGTAGCATCAGCAGCTTATTGCCCCTTCAGAACTCATGAAACATTACATGTTCAATGTGCTTCATAAACATCTATGTTTAGAAATGTGAAGTTAATAATTTGATTAGATCGTACCCTGAGGACGTAACTTGTTCTTTTAAAACCATGGAAACATGTACTCGAATGTATTGTTATCATGTACGTATTTTAGAATAGCAAAAATTTTGTTCAATTCACTACAATCAGGTTTTGTTTATCATCATGATGCAATTTGTTTTAGAAAGAACGTGAAAGTGATCCCAGCTCAGAATATCCAGGGATCAAGAACATCTTACATTCTAATCCTTGGTAGAAAGGTGTAACAATCGTGTATAAAAGCAAGACGGCAAATAGTAAAGTTTATCATCAATATCGACACCTAATTCTTTTCCCGTTGTTCCTCTATGTTCTCTTATACGATTGGCCATGTTTTATTTTCCACTAGTAGTAGTAGTAGTAGTAGTAGTAGTAGTAGTAGTAGTAGTAGTAAGAAGAGGAGGAGGAAGAAGAGAAAGATGGGGAGGAGGATTTCAGCTATCATTGGATCGTGAATCCAGAAGGTTAATATTTTAATCGGTAATAAACAACAAATTACATTCAATGTTTGCATCATGGAATAAACCTATTTGTCAGTTGCTCAGACGGCGAACCTGATTCCAATTCAGAAAAACCTGACCTGAGGTAGAAAGGTGAAAAGGGCGTGCATGCAAACAGCCAGAATGATTGTGTTGGTCATTATCAATTATCAACACCTTTTTTTTGTTTTATCCTTCTTGATCTTTTCTCTTTACCTCATGTTTCGTTAACCTTTCATATTATTAGCATCTTAATTAGTTAATTGTTATTGAATCATAACAGGGTCATATGTTCAATTTACTTTACAACAATACCAAAATGAAGAATTACAATTGATGTTCAACAAATTGAATTGAGCTGATTTCTTCGTCTAGATTACAAGTCTTCAGGGAAGAATGATATTTCTGGCTTCTTTGGATAAAAGACAGCCATTTCAGGAATGTAGAGTATCGATCTTTTTTTTTTTTATGTTCGTCTCTGCTGGGAACTTTCATGTACGTCTTTCCATTATGTATCATTCCTATCTTTTTTCTTTGAGTTTGTCATTGCTTTTCTTCTTCTTCTTCTTCTTCTTCTTCTTCTTCTTCTTCTTCTTCTTCTTCTTCTTCTTCTTCTTCTTCTTCTTCTTCTTCTTTTTCTTCTTCTTTTTCTTCTTCTTCTTCTTCTTCTTCTTCTTCTTTTTCTTCTTCTTCTTCTTCTTCTTCATCTTCTTCTTCTTCTTCTTCTTCTTTTTCTTCTTCTTCTTCTTCTTCTTCTTCTTCATCTTCTTCTTCTTCTTCTTCTTTTTCTTCTTCTTCATCTTCTTCTTCTTCTTCTTCTTTTTCTTCTTCTTTTTCTTTTTCTTCTTCTTCTTCTTCTTCTTCTTCTTCTTTTTCTTCTTCTTCTCCTTCTTCTTTTTCTTCTTCTTCTTCTTCTTCTTCTTCTTCTTCTTCTTCTTCTTCTTCTTCTTCTTCTTCTTCTTCTTCTTCTTCTTCTCCTTCTTCTTCTTCTTCTTCTTCTTGCCAGAAGAAGAAACGAAAAAAAAGAAAATAATGAGATCCAGTAATCAGTTTGCTTTCAAATAATGTTCGTTTTTTTCAATGTTTTTGCAGTAAACAAATATCTCCCAGTAAAAATCACTTTTTATGCTTTTTGAATCGATTAATAATTCTACTTCCACTTTTTTAGCAATTAGTTCCTTCCATACTCATCGTCATTGCATTTATGTTCCCATTCGCAATCTAAACAATGTGCTTACCTTTCACTTATCGTCACTCCCTTCCAATCATCCTTTACGATCAGTTACCACATAAGAGAAAAAGCTTGTCTTCTGTTTAATATTAATGAAAAAAGCAACATATCTCATGGAAAACATTGGAATGTTTTTTTAAAAGACAATATAGATTTAAGATGATGATGATGATGATGATGATGATGATGATGATGAAAATGATGATGATGATTATGATGATGATGATGATACAGCTTTTTTATTTTCATCATCATCGTCAACAGTTGTAACAAAAGTTCTCCCTGATGTTTCAATCTTTTTGAAAACACAAATATGATAGGAATAAAATATACACTTCGTTATTAATATACTTTCGCTTGCTTTTAACCAATTCATTAATAAGTGGCTCGACATCAGATTCGTATTATGACTTCTGTTTTACCGGAGATATTGAAGAGTCACATCGTCCACCTAAATGATTTGGAAACTGTGGAAATAAATGATCGTCAGCTTAAAGATGATCAGATGTGTATCTTTGATGAATTGTGTTTTCTTTTTATTCCGTTTTTCTGATTTTTTTTCTCTTTTCCATTTTCTTATCTCTGTTTCATTTTCAATTTTTAATCTATTCTACCACTTTTTCTTCGCTTTTTATTTCTTTTCTTTGTTTGGTTATCAAGTATAATTTTCATTTGACAAATTATTGGCAAGAATAAATAGATAAGAACAATAAATTATCTTGCAAAGGAAATAATATATATGTATGTATGTGTGCATATATTTATATGTGTGTGTGTGTGTGTGTGTGTGTGTCAATGTGGGTGTATGCGTATGAGTTTTCAAGTCTGTGTGTATATGAAATTCTTTTTTTTATCTCTACGGTGAAATCACTTTTGAGAGAAGTCTAATCCCAACCAAACGATAGATCAATCATCTTCTAAAGAATCTCTTGGAACTAATTCTTGACCGAAGCAGTTGAAGGACTTTGCACCGAATTCTGAAAAACACATTTAGAGGTCTTTAAAAATGTATGCTAGATCCGATGAAATCTGTTTAGCAAGGAAAGTGGTCATTAAGTTTTGGTACACCAATACGTATCATATTTATATATATATATATATATATATATATATATATATATATATATATATATATATATATATATATATATATATATATATATATATATATAAATATGAATAACCGAAAGATTGTAATTATTTTTATCAGAAAGTACGTGTTCTCTCTGCGTAGGCGTAACTCACCTTCACTCCTTGACCCCCAAGAGAATGTTTCATCGACAGTGAATGCGTGGGCGGTCGTATCTTGTTTGCCAATATCTTCCTTTTACGCTCAGTTGTCTCAGTTCAATTTCATACTTTTTGGCAGATTCTCCAGCCAAAAATATTCAAGCAGGTAACTTTTCCCAACACTTATCTCCAAAAGCTTCTGTCGATGTACTGAGTTGCCGTTTGTTTCCACAGGCCACTAGTTTGAACTCTGTAATCTCTGATCTTTACTAAATCATCTGAAATTAAAATGAAGAAAGAATGTAGTCCATCTATTGGTTGCTCCAATGACTTCCTTTTACATTGTCCCCTGATGAAACAAACACGGTGAGTGTGTTGTTGTAAAAATTTAGTTCCCAGAAACTTAATGCCATGTGACATGAATTAGTACCCTAATACTTGTTATTTTTATTAAAATCTTTCAGCTTTTTTTCACCAAACGTTTTATCCATGTAAATTATTACTATCCTCATTTAATGATTAGGAAAATTTTCGATATTTACCAGAATATTTACTCATTTTTCAGCAAAAAAAAAGTAATCCGGTTTCAAAACATATCCAAGTAGTCATGCATATCATCAACAGATGACACTCCTGGTGCTACCCATAATGCAATGCGTGGACAGAATGGGAGAACAAACATCAACTTGAAATTTGAAAACAGAACTTTTCGTTTTGTAGAAAGGTTCTTTGTCTGCCCTTAATACAATGTACACTAATTAGTTGATCATCAAAACTGAGTTCAGTATACTGAATCATGGGACATTATTAGATATTCATAAACTTGAGTGAATTATATATATATATATATATATATATATATATATATATATATATATATATATATATATGTGGGGGGGCGTATATATACACACACAGTATATGTGGTACAAATCAGGCGAGTAGTATAACATAATATAATAATATATCAGTAATATAAAGCCACTTCTGAAATGTGATGGATTTATTTTATAGAGTGTTCGATACTTTTTACTCTTGAAGTTAAGTTGTTTCAGATTAGTGCTGGAAATAAATAGCAGATTGTGGATTCACTAAACAAACTAGCTCATGTCTCTACCCTCATCACGGGTAACAATATATATATATATATATCTTTATTATTATGATTGCCCATGACTCACTATACATTACACAATCAAAAATGATATTATTAGGTATTATATGTTATCGAATTCATACAGCATTCAAACTCTGATGCTAAAGATATTTTGCCAGGAGTGTACCCATTTTCAAAAAATAACTTATTCATATTTTGGGCATCAGAGGTTAATACAGTAGAGTTTGTTTACAAACATGATGATGTTTGTTCTGATTGTGATATATATATATATATATATATATATATATATATATATATACACACATATATATATATATATATATATATATATATATATATATATATATATATATATATATATATATATATATATATATATATATATATATATATATATTCAAAACATGTATACTTATATTGGGAGTCCTGAATAGACATATATGATAGGAATGGGTCATTTATCGTGCTGTAACGATGAGGAAACTAGTTCTATAGATCATTTCTAATGCAAAACCAATTGATTGCTCATACGTAATACCTTGTGATCACAAAATTAACCATAACAAGAATGGAGATATAATATCATTGGCATTGAGATCTCTAGGTATAGTATATTTATAAAGTCTCTATTTAGATATCTGACTGTCTCCTTTTTTCTTCATAAAACAAAATGATTATTAATATCTGCTAATCTCTGCTTAGCCTGTTACTGGGATACTTTTGTAGAGCATTTGATGCCAGTCAACTACTTGCACAAAAACAATTGAACAATTTTAGAGGATAACGTCTACTACTTTTATAAGATGTAAACAAGCAACTAAACTAAGTCAGATGATATTAATAAAACATGAAAATAATGAAAACGCTTACTGAAAGAAATTAAACGATTGGACACTCACTGATTCTGTTTTCTTTACTAACGAAAACATTAAGCCAACATCAGGCACATTAAGTTAACATTGTAGCCATTAGTAAGCACAATAGACGAAAGAATAGAGAAAGGTCCAACTTTCAAATGACACATCGTATTTTCAAGTGAAATTGCCTCAAAGTATCAGCAATCTTAAATCATTATCTGTTCGGTTAGATCAAAATAATTTAACACTTTGGAACCAAAAGTTCTTTCCAAAGACATCTTCAGATGGGCTGGGGAACAAATGCAATCCGAACAATAATTCAGTGGGATACATGTTTCGGTTCAGTTTTTGATTAACTTTTTCTAAATCTTTTTCTTGAAGTTCAGGACCTCAAAACATGCCTAGATACAATCCCTGTTGCGCCGATTTTTGTGATAAGTTCTTTTTTTAAAACTCTTATAACCCTGCTTTGCATACAAAACTAGTATGTTCAAATGCTTATGAGCAGTCCTGTGTATGAGAATGGGACAGACAATCTGGACAAGTGAGTCCAAAAAAAGATTCCTTCAGAGTAATTTATCAAAAATCGATACAGACTTGTGAGTGTAAAGCCATTGCAACTTCATTCAGTCGACTGTTTTCAATCAATTCTACAGAAACATGGATGCAAAACAGTTTCTTGGGGCAGGATAATTGGAAAGACCAAGTCCCGTCGGCAAAGCAGTCATTTGTAATGACTGCATTAATAGAATAGTCGTTTTTGCAGACAGTTCAATCAAAACTTTATGAAAACATTCTTTCTGAGCAGAAGATATCAACCACAAATATCTGCCCGGGTATTTCATCAACTGGACAATGTATTTGCTTCATCTACATGAGAAAATGGATTTTATTGATTGTTTTGATTGCTTTTCTAAGCGCCATTTCGTTTTTCCCCCCTTTTTTTTTCATGGTGTGTGATGATTTTTGCAAATAGGCCTGTATTCAAAGTATAAAAAATACCGAAATACATGGGTATAAGTCATGAACTGATTACTTGATTTGTTTTACCAATTAAACTCTTTTGTGCGGTTATATCGTGCAGTTTTTGTTCAATGTCCTTGACTGATTCAGATCAAAACTTTAGCAGAAAAAAAAAACCGAAAGTCGGTTTAATTCAATCAAAAATATATTTCAATTTATAATTCCTTAAAGATACCATTGCCAACTACAGAATATGTCCAAACGAATACCTTTTTCAGCTAATTGCAAGCAAATTAAAACGAATCGATACAAAACAAATTCTCTCTGTTGAATACTAATGAGAAATCATACATATATACTTGTGTGTGAGTGTGTTCGAGTGCATATTTGTATGTGTTTGTGTGTGTGTGTGTGTGTGTGTGTGTGTGTGTGTGTGTGTGTGTGCGCACGAGAGAGAGAAAGGGAAGATTACATTATTCTAATTTGGAAAATATTGCATACTCGTAAATAGGGAGCCTAATTTCCATTAATTCTGTTTTAAAAAGTGTATGAGAGGTGGATAGCTTTGGCGGGATAATTTTGAAGGGAAAGTATCGTCTGCAAATAATAATTCTGATCAGACCTGACTTAACAGAAGTAAACTGACCAGCTCTTCAATGTATGGCGTTATTTACACAGAAGAAAATGTTTTATGGCGGATTTTTAGAGTGCCACCTGGTTCATGCATTTTTTGTTTTTAGTTTTTCCAATCATAAAAGCGGAGGTTTTTGGTCAGAGTTCTTTTTGGAAATGGTCATGTTTGAAGCAGAAAATTGCATTTAAGAAGTGGAATCAGTTTTCCTAATACTCTAGTGATTATCATATATCTTTGAGCACAGAAATAGAGGTGTAGGTGGCATAAGGATTAAACTCTCTCTGAAACAGTTTGTATTTACTCTAAACTTACTTTTTTGAGAAAGATATGAATCTATCTTTCTACCACGACCCAGTTATTTCAACATAGTGAGAGGCACCCCTTTAAAGCAGCACACTTCTGGCAGATCCTGCAGCCAAGCTGATGCCAAACATATTGAATCCTGTTTTTCCTCCTGACTACACCGGTGGCTCGTAGATTGGGAAGTCTGTCGAATTGGCGTCAAAGTCATTAATACGTCCGAATTTAGTTGCGTTCAGAAGAGTGAATAACTCCAATCTTCTTCTGTCAAATCATGGGAAATCCATTATCAAAGTGTTTGCAAACAACAATCACGCTGGATGGCTACAATTCAGTTTCTGAGCAAACTTTTGATCGTAACAGCATCATTTCAATCACGTCCACACAAAAGCTTTTTTCACGATTTTTTATCTCATCGGACGCAGCCTCGATGTTGATTAAATTTTCTCTTTTCAGTAAACAAAATACAACATCTCTCTTCAGTATCCAGAACAATAAAAACCTGGCAGTCATAATTACGGGCCAAAAACTCTCTACCGTTGAGTTATCAAAAAAAAAAACATTATGCCTAACAGTTGCAATAAAAGAATCAAAATGGTTGAAAGATAGGAAGAGGCCATGGGCGTTAAAAGTAAGAGAATAAAATATTGAGAAAAAGAAATTTATTTGGATATTTCAGAATTTTAATCGTTTCAATTCATTTGTAACTTTTTATCTATCTTAGAATCAATCTTATCTATAAGTCTATGTCTATTTGTCTGTTAGCTATATGCATGTATGTATTTATGTATGTAGGTACTCGTCTAATAATACATATACTACAGTACTAAGATTCTACGGCAACCTATGTAGAAACTGAAAATGTAGACAACATTGAGATCACATCTTTGCATAAGCACAGATAGACAGGCAATAAATGCAATTCTTTTCTTAGAAGTTTTTCTTCAGTCTAAAATATCTATTGTCCATTGCTCAATACCTGAAAAGAAACCCACACACGAGACATTAACTGATACGTTTTGTTCCTGAATAGACAGATCTTAAAACTTTTGAACAGTCTTTGTTGAAAATTCAACTTCCTGGAACGACACACATGCGCACTTACAACAGGAAAATGAATGAATGGTAGAAGACATTGTGAAGTTAGTGTCAAAGTATAGGGAATTTTTCTTGGTCAACGGTGATATGGACGAGTCAGCGTGCATGTCAGTACATGTAAGAGGGTGGGAATATGCTGACACATCTATAAAGACGTGTGTGTATGTCGTGTGTATGCGTGTGAATGCATAGTTGTGCATCTTTATGCATTCATATGGGTCTTTAACCTGAACTCAGACAAATTTTTTATGTGCATGTGGGAGGTGCGTGGAAATTTATTATCGAGTGTGTGTACTCATGTGTATTTGCATATTCAAATCGCCCAGAGTCATCGTGTGACAAGTCTTTCACTGTTTTGTTCGAAAACAAATCTCAGATCATCAAAGTGGAAAAACCAACAAAGGACAGATGGAGGAATGACTTGCTGCAATAATCATTGTTTCTATTCCTCTTATAAATGCAATGTGTGCATATCTATCCAACTATCTCAATTGAAATCTAAGATTTCCTCAACTGTTTATCAAGGCATCATTCTATCTCTCTATTGCAGTTCACATCTATATCAGTCTGTTTGTGATCAGACTGCATTCTTTAGTTATACTGTTGCAAATAGTGATATAACTTTATTTCATTGAAATGATTGTAAAGGACCAAAGAAGACCCTTATAAGTAATAAGCAGATACCAGTCCTTCCAGTTTGTGAACAGATATAACGAATGAGTTTAGGTTGATAATACAAGATAATACTTGTCTAGTTTTCCGAGAAACCTTGACAAAATAATTACTCCAAAGGCTCATCTGAAGGATAAAATGCATGCCAATCGGAATTGAAAAGGATACCTGAATGAAAACAACTGTGATATAGATTAAGGGGTTCTGATCAGCATCACCAATTGTAATAGGTATCTGAGGGAGGCCGATGAATAGAGCTAGAGAAATGATTTCAAAAAAACAATACAGACAAGAAAACAAATAGGAAAGCATCTTTGCATGATAGTACCAACATCTTAGAAATCAAGATAGAAATAAGGCCAGAGTGATAAAGAAAACAGAAAGAAAGAAACTTGTCCAAATGAAAGAAAGTACAATTTTAACTCTTCCTCGTCCGAGAAAATCAGATAAGAAGAAGGCTGCTGGTCACAGCAGCCGAAATCCTGTGACAAAGACAAGAGAAACGAGGGAATCAATCCAAGTAAAATGGAAGGACGACATTTTGTTTCAAACATTCCAATCGAAAAGTTATATATTGTTTTTCAATTTAATGTTTTCATGAAACTTGAATGTATCCAAAAAAAACATAACAATTTGAGAATAAAGATGTTCTATTCATTCTCTTTGAATCAAGAAATATATTCAATATATAAAAAAACATTTATCAAATTACCTGTAGTCGTGACAAATGTAGATTCTCTATTTTCAAACGATAGTCTTTATTAAACAGTGAACAGAGAAGAAACAAAATTGAATTGATTGATCTAGTTAGTTACACATTAGAAACCATCATATGACCAGTGTCTTCTGGCAGCAGGCTCTATTGGAGATGATCAATCAGAAAATTGGTAAAAAAAATGTGATGAATGAATTAATTAACATCCTCGCCTTTTCTTTAACGGTGATCGAAACTTATTTTTAAGTATTCAAAAAATTAGACGTGACAGAAAATAGGGGATAAATTAGGCACGAACTTAGATTGAAAATTGAAAAAAAACTATGCGAGTGGGGCAGTAAAAACTAAAAAGGTAGTATTTCGACAAAATAAAGAATAAATCTATATTTTTTCAGTCCTCTAGCTCCACTTTTTCTGCCTGTACCTATGATATATGAATACATAGCAAGTCTGCCAACCGGCTAGAGCCACCCAGAAACAGATGAAACCTATTCAAATAGTTCGGGAGACAGATTTGTTTAAAGGTTCCCAACATTTCTGTTTTCAAAGGACCTTTATTGAACGAAATACAGACACAATAAAAATTGACACTCTCATTTTGAAAGTAACCACTTCATGTAATAATGTATAGAAACGAGACAAAATGAAGTAAACACGTCTATTTTCAGACAAAGGTCTTCATTTGATGGTGTGTTGATAGATAAGTATATAAACATTGCTTTATCCTCAAAAGTATTTATGACACAATATACAGAAACATGATAAAAATCAATTGATTGTTATACATCCATTGAAGTATGAATTGAGCAAAAATTAGATAAATTAATCACTTTTCTTGAAGATAATTTTTGGAAAGGAATGCACACACAACCTACGAAAAACTTGTCAGATTTCCGAAACATTGTGTAGAGATTTCAGCAGAATTTACTTAAATTGCTGTCTTCTGATAATATATTATTCAAAAAGTATGATCATGGCTATATATATACACACACACACACACACACACACACACACATATATATATATATATATATATATATACGTGTGTCTGTGTCTGTGTGTGTCTGTGTGTGTGTGTGTGTGTGTGTATGTATGTGTCTGTGTGTGTCTTCCTACTGTCATTGAAGAGGGGTACTCCTGGATTGCACTCGAACGATGCAAAAATCCTGGTTGATTTTCGACTGAGATCAACTTGTAAGACGATTAAGGAGAAATGTGCTCGTCTGAAAATACAGTTATTCACTGAACGACATGCGGGTTTAGCAAAAAGCCAGCAATATGGGACGGCCAGTGAAAAATTGAATTCATTATTCTGTACTGATAGTGTGAGAGAGTGAATCATTGATTTGTCATGAGACATAATAATTAAATGTTAATTATGATATGATCTCCCTGACGTAGTGAGCCACTGGATAATCTAATTTACATTCGTCTATCTATATCTACCAATATGTATCCATCAATATATATATATATATATATATATATATATATATATATATATATATATATATATATATATATATATATATATATATATATGAAGAGTAAGAAGGCGAAGATTGAAATCAGGTGGAAGAAAAACGAAAAACATGCATCCCATTCAGCCAAATGACTTTTAGCTCAAGACTTATGACTTCCCATTAAAAGTATATGAATCGGAATCATTTGCTTATTCATTTTTTTACTTTCGTTTTCATTCATCATTCCCTATTTACTTCACTCTGGCTGTTGGAAGAAGCATGAATATGTTTATTATCTGCTCATGAACACACAATTAAAAGCCGACAGTCATTGAATTCAATGTTAATCACTTCGGACTAATTGATTTTGTATTGTAATTATTTGCTTATTCATTTTCCCCTCAAAAAGGAATGTTGTTTGTTCTTTACGAACCATTCTTCTTTTTCTGGAGTGATTACTTGCAAATCTTTGGTTTTTCTTTCATTCTTACACCTACTTCTACCTTTTCATTGAACATTTTTTCCTTCCCCTTTCTCTAGTCTTTTTTCTTCGTCCTAATGTTTCTTCTACTTCATCCCTCTCCAACTACTTCATCTATTTCCCCCTTCCCCCCGCTTCTTCATTTTCCAGTTTCTCAAACTACTTTTCACTATTTGCCTTTTCCTCTCTTCCGTCTTTCTGTTATGAGATAACTTTCAACCACAATTATGATATATATATATATATATATATATATATATATATATATATATATATATATATATATATATAGTTTCCACTGTGATTTCACTACACAGATATAATTTAAAGACTACGTATTGAAGTGATGGTGTGCAAGACACCATGTGAATAGTTATATCAACAAATGGTGAGGGTTTTAATTATGTAAATCGTTTCATTTTAAAAACTAAAACCAAAAACCGTTCAAGAAGTTCAAACTATTCCAGGAAAATATTTCTCTTAATTGATTCTATCGTTTTAATTTATGTATCATGACAATCTTTCAAGTGCAGAATACCTGCTGCGTACCTAGAGAAACAGCATTCGAAATCTTGCCTTCCTTAAATGAATTTAAACTCTGAAAGTGTCCTTGGTATATACTAAGCTTTCCTTTGTAAGACAGATTGAGTAGTAAGATTGTGTCACACCAATCTTTGAGGGAAGGAAAACTAGGCAACATTTATTTAGATTTCTTCAAAGCTTCTATGGTGGTGTATCCGGTTAAGATCAAACCCACTACAGGAATTCGATTAATCTAAAAAGGGGAAACTTCTCATAATTAGCTCAAAACTAAAAATAAATCATCACTCATGACAATTGGCAGAATAGAAACATAAATTTTTTCTCCCTCTCAATATTTTAATAATATATGTGTGTGTGTGTGTGTGTGTGTGTGTTTGTCCGTACGTGTGTGTGTGTATGTTTGCTTGAGCATCATTGTTCCATTTATGTAGAATACTAACTTAGAATATATCCTAATGTTTGTTTTTTTAAATTGTTTTTGATTTACACACGCACACACACACAAACACACACATACACAGCGACACGCACACACACATACACACACATATATTATATATATATATATATATGTATATATATAAATATATATATATGTATATATGTATATATGTATAAACAAAGAGAGATAATTCATGAATTGTTCTTCTCAAACATAATATACATAATTATATCTTTTGCCTCGTTTCAATTGATCCAATTGAAAATAAAGATATAGGTATATATCTATCCACCATCTCGATAAGTTCTGATCGAATTTCAATTAGATTTTCTGGAAGGCTATGCTATGAAGAGAGGTAAAAAAATTTTCACTCATTTATTGATTCTTTTATTCTTCCCCCTTGATATCTCTTCAATGAATTTGAATGACAATAAGAGTTGTGCATGTCAAAAAAAAATTGACAACCAGTTGGGGGTGGATACAAACATATCTAGAGTTATTTTCCATCACTGTGATATATACAAATGAAATTATTATTTGGTGCTCAGATTTCATGGGCATTTGGTTGGTTTTAAAACATTTTTTCACACAACAGTAGATTTGAATTTGTATGCAAATATTCCCATGCACACATAAGAATAGATGTATATGAGTACACACATACACACGGATAAACACACCACGCACACGCAGAGAGGGAGAGAGAGAATGAAAAAATCACTATATGCGTCAATAATGACAATTTCCCTCTTCTTTCACTATGTTTATGTGTGTATACATATGTGTATACATTCATTTGGACTTGATGACTCGGTACAGTTGCTGATATAAACAGACAAGGTAAATAGATAGGGTGGAAGGATATTTTTAACCCACAGGTATAAATGTTTTTGCATATATATTTATATTATATATATATATATATATATATATATATATATATATATATATATATATATATATATATATATATATATATATATATATATATTATGTATTTCCTTGTGCATGGAAGCTTTGTACAATTACTGTCATAGAGAGACTAAGATAGAGAGAAAATGAGAAAGAAATAATTTTGAATTATTTTTCCTGATTTATACATATATATCAGTAGAACAGAATAATTTCCAACTGATTTGAACTGACTTAGAAATATATGTAAACTGGAAAATGGATAACAGAAGAATATGGAGAAGAAATAAAAAGATAAAAGAAGGAATCGACGGAGAATTTCAAATCTTTGAGGAGTAGTAAAAGGTGAATAGAGGAACAATTAAAGGAAATGCGATTGGAGGATGACAAATAATAACGAACCAATCAGAATCAAGAATAAAAATGGTTGACCCATAGATTAAACAAAAATACCATTTTAGGATTAAAGAAGAATGGGAGGAATTGTAAGAGAAGACATGTTTCAATCCAAGAATTATAGAGACATAGCTAAAAGGAAGGGAATCTTCGAAAATAAAAGTCAGTTCGGAAGATCAGGTGAATATGAAACAAAAAAAAGAATCATTGAAATCCAAATGCAGTAGGATAAACTAATCGATGTAAATACTCTAATCCTTGGTTTCGCTGAGGCAGATCAGGCTCAGAAGAAAACTGATGCTTGTTGAACGATTGGAAGTTTTATATTTCCTTTCAAGTTGTTTTTGAACATAAAGAACGATTTTTGTATACACACACACACATTCACATATATATATTTATATACGTGTGTGTGTGTATATGTGTGTGTGCATATATATGTATATATTTGTTCGTGTATCTGTACGTCTGTGTCTTTATATTACCTGCTCTCCTCTTTTCTCTATCACAGTTTACTCATTTTCCTTTCTATTCAATTGATTTCTTTTTTTGTAGATAACTCTTTTCCATTCATATCTGACATTTTCTCTCGAAAAGAATATTAATTTAATAAAAGGAGTCAGATTGAGTGGCTTTACCACATAATATCAAGATTTTAAAAGAGATTTATTATTTGGATGAATAAATGTATATAACTGGAACCAGTTTATATTTCATGTTTATTGAATGTATATCTTTATATACTTTCAGGAAACTTGTCTTTGACAGCTGATAAATGCAATCAATTCAGTAGAATTGTTTCAATGCTCGTTGATATAATAGTATCACGTTTGAATTATGATTAGGGCTGTAACATATTCTCTTTGTGTTGTGGTCATCCTGTTGATTTTCTTGACCTATCTCTTCACTGCATTCATCAATGCGAGCTTAAGTCCACAACACTCTAGATTTAAAGACTGGCCTGTCCGCAAGCGACAAATATATAACGTCACTAGCCATGATGAAAATGTTATCGGTATTCCAAAAACTTAATTGACTTCCATTACTTTTAAATATATCCAGATTTCATTCAACTAAAAGGTAAGATTGAGACAAAAGTAATCAAAATGGACAAAAATTAGATTGAAATACTTTTTGAATGATAAGAATAAATGATAAATATGGTAAAGATTCCGAGAAAATATGATTCAGTATAAGGTCAACATGTTACTCGTGTATTGAATGCACCGGGGAAATGAACACGGGTCCATATAGACGACCATTCAAATGAAATGCAAA
This sequence comes from Thysanoteuthis rhombus, assembly GCA_963457665.1. Classification (NCBI taxonomy): domain Eukaryota; kingdom Metazoa; phylum Mollusca; class Cephalopoda; order Oegopsida; family Thysanoteuthidae; genus Thysanoteuthis; species Thysanoteuthis major. The sequence goes on along the minus strand of OY735224.1, from coordinate 7,098,050 downwards.
ATAAGTTCATTGAAATCTGAATGAATCTTACAAAAGAAATAAAAAGCCGAATTCTGAATGCTGTTGCTATGGATTGAGTAGAAGCCTTAAATGAATCTATAGAATTTGTTGGAATCATGCAGTAAATGTTCAATGTCTCCACTTTAAGACGCCAGCGGTGGGATTTACACCTCCTTCTCTCAGTGCAATTTTTCAAAGACAATGTGGTCTGTAAAAATATACTTCAAGAGGCATTTGTACAGCACTTGGTGAAAGAAATTAATCAATGCTGAAACATGGATAATACACTGAAATAGAATAACAACTTATAGCTCTAAGGTCGAAGAAGAGCAACAATTCATCGACCACATTGTATGCCTCTAAAATTTAAGTCTAGCTTTCGAAGCAGAATTATGGCAATATAGTTAGATAGATAGGAACCTTTGGAATATATACATATGTAGAGAAAGAGAGAGAGATAGAGTGAGAGACAGACAAAGAAAGAGAAAATTATATATATATATATATATATATATATATATATATATATTCATTACTACGAAAGGTATTAGGTCCAGTGTTGTCGCAGAATAATAGCTTCTTGGACAAAAGACAGAAAAAGAAAGAAAGATGATGAAAACCTGAATAGAAAAATGAAACTGAAGGCATGGGCATCCTGGGGTGGGTGAAGTAATTGTGATATGTCTGCAAGCTGGGATTGGTTTCCTTGCAGACCATTTTGTGTGGAACTAATCATGAAAAGAGATGCAGTTTTCATGGCAGTAAAGAAAAGGACAGGGAAACAAAACTGACGCCGGTTTTAAGGCTGAAAAACCATTTCCATTTTGGCTATTTTTGTTGCAAAAGATTTTTTGTGTAGATCCCCTTTACCTCTCTCTCACATAAATTAATCTGTGAAACCATCAAGAGATAAATTCATTTCCATCCATACAATATATATATATATATATATATATATATATATATATATATATATATAGAGAGAGAGAGAGAGAGAGAGAGAGAGAGAGAGAGAGAGAGAGAGAAAGAGAGAGGGGGAGAGGATGAGAAGATGTTCTTGAACAAATTGATCTCCTAATGAGAAACACATCTATTTTCTTTTCTGCTTTCCCTATTCGGCTTAGAAATGACAAACCACATTAATTCTATTCTTTCGACAGATTTTAAGCATATTTCGCGATTCCATTAGGAACATCATTTCTTTTGTTTCATTTAATTACTCTTTTATCTACTGAATATGTCTGGGGTTTGGTGATGATAGTATGGTTCAGTCAGGGAAAGTTTAGTATTCAAGAAAGGGAACGACACAAACTGATTCTTGTTTTTTAACTAATCGATAATACTTAATGAAAGTAGAAGTTTTAGATGCAATTTTTCCCAATCATACAAGTCTCAGCTCAGAGGTGACAATGAGAAAAGAATCTATTTAGAAACTTATTATAGCCTATTGGAGCTTCTTCAATTTGTAAAACTAAAATCACTAGTATATTTCAGACTATGGGCGAGATTAGGGAGGAAGCGACGTGGTTGTTGATAGTGATGCTTGAAGAGGACTTGCAGAATATTTATCAAATGACGATGAAAGATTGCATCCCGAACTAACAACACAAATTGACGGTTTTTTTTTTTGACAGCAAAAATAAAAATAAATAGATAAACTGGAAAAAATTCTTACAAATCGAAAATCCATTGGTTAACATTAGACTTATTCTATATATATATACACATATACACGCACGTATAGATGTGTGTGTGTGTGTATGTGTGTGTGTGAAATAATAGATGTTTCAAGGCAATGAACAGGAAAAATAATCTGGTGCTTGAATAATGGCGAAAGCAGAAGTCCAGCGTTATCTATTGAAATTGAAATGTTGCTTTTCCATCATGAAGTTATGTCCTTTGGTAAATTGACTTCGTGACTGTTGATGGTATCAAGGTGTTCATTACTTATTGCACTGGTTTAATTGCATGTACACGTGAGTATTTCAAGTGATCTTTCAATACTCATGCCTGTGTTTGTCATATCGGGTCCTTTGCAACCCAGGCGGACTCGTAGACATACATTGATAGATAAGAGGGAAAAGATTCATTTTGGTGGATCATTTATGCACAGTACATTGTAAATAAGACCATTCTTTCGAAAGCTTACAAATCAACGCAGGATACAACCCAAACGGCAAATACTTTTACAAACTAGCGAAAAAAGTGAAAATATAATTACTTTTCATTGCAAATGCTAGACTCACATTTTACACCTTATTCAGTGACTTGGCACTGCCGACTGAATAACCCCAGTCGACAATGTCGTGAATGAGATGTAAGGTTGAATCCTGATGCTTTCTGGGTAACATCAAAACCATGCAAACAGTTTTTGAGATATTCAAAATCATTGAAAATGGAATCAGACTTCTGCGAAAATTTATGGATTCGACTGGATATTTTTTGTGACTGCATGAGACGTAAACAAACAAAATAAGCACATGTGACAATTTCAATCACTGAATGGATTAGGAGTATTAGCAATGGGGAAAACTTGAAGAAATTTTGGGTAAATCGAGCCTCTTTTCCCCAATTAACTAAAGGGTTTCTGCAAGCTGATGTTGAATGTTACGCAGAAAAATCAAAGAGGTTCAGAAAATTCAATGAAGATAGATATGAAGCAACCATTTGATTGAATGTAGTGTGAACTTCATTTAGAAATAAAGACCAACAAAAAAGATATAAGCTATAAACCCCAAATATTCGAGGCAAAGTTGCTGTTATTTTGGTCATTGATAAATCTCACATTCAAAAGGGAGAGAGAGAGAGACACGTAGACAGAAAGTTAAGTAGGTATACATGGGATTCCCAGACGGTTCAAAACAATGTATAATTGATGAAACTTTCTAATGGATCTTATGAGACGACAAAATTGAGTGCTAAGGGACATTTGATTTATTGGAAATTCTTTAAGTTAGGTGTCTACTGTAATGTGTGTCCAAGAACTATTGTCAACTGTCACAGAAAAGATAGTTTCCAAACACTTACCAAGCGGAAAAAACAGGGAAAGGAAAACGCTTTTACCCTATGACAAGCAAATGAATATCTAGCTACAATCGACCATAAATTGAAATTCATGTGCAACAGTTTTTTTTCTCTTGCTACTTCCCCGCTTACGAACACTGAATTAAATCACATCTTCAACTGAAAATTCAACTTAATTACGTAATAGCAAATAGCAATACAAGGAAGGTAGACTTTGTCAATGTATCGACAAAAGGGTTTCTTTTATATCAGACTAGATATGAAATATTCAGTGTGCCATATCCTGAATATACCATTAAAATTTCTTGTGTTCAGATACAACTGATATTTTATTTTTTTTCTATTCTATTTAACGGATTTTTAATAAAAAAAAGGACGAAAGTGTTACTCTATAAGTTGATGAGTCTGACTAAACAGTAAGTGAATAATCAGTGACCAACCAATACTTCACTTTGGTTTGCTCACATTGGACCAATTGACCTGATTGGTAGGCCAAATACATGGGAGAAAATATTACCAATATACTTGATATATCTCGATAATCTTTTGAAATAAAAACAAATTTAATTGAATTCAAATTGATAGATATAATTAGATGAAAAAAACAGAAGTGCCGGCTACCGACAATCTTATACACACACACACACACACACACACACACACACACATATATATATATATATATATATATATATATATATATATATATTGCTGTGTTTATCGCTTCTCATGTTCGTAAGAATCTCTCACTGCATTGTTTGTCTCCTTATCACTGTCTCTGTCAGGGGATTTTATCCTTAATTAATACCATCAATCACTTTTTAATTAGGAGTGCAATTAAAAGTGTTTCCAGACCATTCTGCCACGTATTTCTCGTCATGATGGGTAAAAATACTTTGTCATATTCTCAAAAGTACAAACCATTTATTGGTTTTCGGTAAGTTCTTCTTTTAATATCTAAAATTCATATCAAGCAATTTTGACAGGCATCATTTAAAAGTGACCAGAAATTACATCAGCTTGAATTAGAATAAAGTTTGCCGATTCCATATCCACCAAGTCACGATGAAACAATATGATATGGTGATATTCCTTTGTAAAATAAAAACAAATAATTCCCTAAAATCTTGATATCTCTAACGTTAAACCTTTTTAGAGACGAAATCACGCAACTGTCACTGCATATTGATTACAAAAGATCTCATGGTTGGAAGAAGAACAATTCTTACCCTCAAAATATCATTCATTTTTGTACCTCTTCCTTCATCTTCACTCACTAACAATACTCCCAGTCAATTATTTGGACATCATCTTGATGAGTATCCTTCTCACTCAAGATATGTTTAACTTTACCAAGTTTCCCATCTGTCCTCCAACCATGACTTTCTAGTGTTATTCGAGTTTGATGGTCCAAATTCCTTTTTTGCAATTTTGACAATGCACTTTTCTTTGAGAACGTGAAATTAGATATGACAATCGTGAAACTTCTATAACTCAGGTAACGATTGTCATTACCTTTGCCATCGACCAGCCGAGTCTGTCTGTTGCCGAAGGGCGCTCAAATTTCACAAAAAACATCCAAATTCGTAAATTGATTATCTATGGAATGGCTTCTCGGAAGAAGGCAGGAAATAAGATTGCATCTCGTGTCAGAAAAAGTCCTTCTGATGTTATCGACAAAGATTTCTTGGTAATGTTCAGAGAAGAACAAAGAAAATGACCAAAGGTCACTTCGAAGTGGAATAAAACTTGGGGATATTTTGCCCTCCAAGTTGAACTTAACATTTAAATCGATTGGGGTAAAGGGAATTCTTGTAAAGAACTTAAACGAATTTCGTTACGGTCTGTATTTTATCTTAACCCACAGAGTTCTTAAATTGTCTGACCGGCATTGTGGCCACATTGTTTATCCTTACAATATCTCCAAAAGTTCTCAGTGTATCAATTCAACTTCATTAGTGGGTAAGCCATGCAACAAGGAAGAATTGTTTGAATACTTTTGTTTTCTAAGGAGCTCGTAGGAATTTATTTCGTGTATTCTGTCTAGACTCTGAGTGTTGTTTAAGTGCACTTTTGCCTTAGGGTAGAGAGGACTACTTGGTCTTATACCTGTGGTATTCCCTCCCCCATAGCACCATAGGAGTGGTTCAAAAAATTATATTGAGATATCTGTAACACTGGTCGCAGAGACAGGGTGAATTTTGTCGTTGCTTATGCCTATGCACACTGGCTCCCCAATTAACCCAACACTTTGGAACATTACCCTCACGTAAGAATGCAAATAGATATCTTTTTTTTTACTTCCTTTCTCTTTCTTCCCCTCCCTCTTTCTCCCTCTCTCTCTCTCTCTCTCTCTCAGTCCCCCCACCCTATCTCTTTTCCTTTCTCTCTCTGATCCTCTTTTTTCTCTCTTTCTGTATATATCTTCCACCTTCATCTCTTCCACTTCGTTTTTCTTCTCCAATGCCTTTCCTTTTCCCCTTTTCCCGTCTCCCCCTTCATGTCCCCAGAATCTTCATCTTCAATAACCAATAGATGACCCTTTCCATCATCTTGATGTCAATTAATGTTGTTTATATTTCAATCCATTATGTTAGTAAAAAAGGCTTCGTTTACACGTACCTATTCTTCACCCACTTATTGTCCACCATCATTACACTCATCTCTTCAAGATTCTCAAGTCCTTAATTCGAACAGACAGGCCATGAAATTTTTTTTGTCTTTCCTCCTGGATAGTTCATCTGATCTAATCCATTCTGATTTTTTGACCGGTGTACGGTACAATGTCTCCTAGAACAGTTACATTCCATATATAGAAGAAAATTCTTTTGCTGGAAAGCCGAAACCAAATAACGTTCGAGCCGATAGTAACTAAAAAAACCCTATTCTATTAGGCCAAAACAATCTTTGCTTTAACTTTATCTAAGAATATATATATATATATATATATATATATATATATATATATATATATATATATATATATATATATATATATATATATATATATGTGTGTGTGTGTGTGTGTGTGTGTGTGTATATTCTTAAACAAAGTTGAAGCAAAGTTTTCGACCTTTCACTACCTTCACGCTCTTGTCTCTGTCTGCATGAGACCAGACATGAAACGCCCGGAGACTGACCGGTATGCAGTGGATAACCAGGTCTCCGTCGTGCTTTACATCGATGATCATGACCTCCCTGACCATCGAGAAGTCAGGGATTCGACTCTCAGGTTTTTAATTCAAACTTTACCGAGGGCATTAGGGTGAGGCAAAAGCAGGCAGTTGCAGTCAAGATTGAACTAAGTTCGTGAATCACATTCCTTGTGTTACTGTCGTGATTCAATTTCCTGCGCTGTTGACTTTAGGCTACCCAAACCCTCATACTGATTGTACATGTATAAAAGTAATTACGAAATCTGTAATTAAATATGCCTTTTGGCTCACATATCATGAAGATGTCCTGATGGGATATTCAATCAATTATAGGGATATGAACCGTCCAATCTCAGCAGCTCCTGGTTTGCACCCAACAGGATATTGTTGTCTTACAGACTCTTTGCATCGATCATAGCGTGTCAGAACGACCTGTTGAGTCTCGTTCAATAAGGACACCATACTTTTCTATAACTTTTCCAAACTCAGTTCAGAGAAGTTAGGGTTCATTACTGGAAAGGGGCAGAGGTGAAGAGTGGCCTAGTGGTTAGCTGTGAGGAGAAACGGGTTTGGTGAAAGGAATTCAAGTTTCGGTACGGGATACTTGCATTAACTTGATCTTAATGCCCTTGAGAAAAACATGAATCCAGTCCCCCCTCAACCTGCCGTTGGAAAGGCAGGTTGAGTCACCGAGCCCTTGGATTCAATTAATCTCAGATTGCAAAATTTTTTGTTTTTAATTCTGCTCAGTTCTAAAACTGTTACAACCGGGTCTCTCTTTTTCCCCATGCAAATGAACACATATGTCAATATGAAGGCATGCATGCTCACATACACTAACACACACACACACACACACACACACACACACACACACACACATATATATATATATATATATATATATATATATATATATATATATATATATTTTAAAAAATCGTCAAAATTTTAAAGAGACTTTATTATACTTACCCCAACCAGTTTCCCGTCAAAAAAGCGGATCATTGACAAAAGTAAGGTTTCAGGTAGTAGAATAGTAGAAAAACGTTACGTAATAAATAACATTTTCGTGAATCTCTTGAAAATAAAAATATAATCATTTACGACGGTTGTAGATGTCAATAAAAAAGAACTTTCTTTGTTCCTGGCAACATGAAGAACAGTTTGATATTTATCAATGCATTTATCAAAAAAGTTCTTTTCCTATTTTGAATGATATCATCATCATCATCCTCAACGTCATCATCATTATCATCATAATTGAAAGTCTATATTTGGATTCTGTATGTTACGTTATCAGATATGGTCGTGCAAATATTGGCTGAAATAGTGTGAATATAGACGTGTATATGTTTGTCTGTGTCTATTTGCTTATCCACAGTCCCAATGGAAACTCTTTGAATCATCTTCGAGTTGTATAATCTCTAACTTTGCTGTCACCAAACACTGTTTGCTTCGGCTGCTTTAGTATCAACTTTAAATTTATACACTACGCACGCTCCTATAATTAGGTTTTTGTCTGCCATGTTGAATACTCTTGTCACATCGGTAAATATACCTCTCCGGAACTTTGTATATTTCCTGTTGTCCAAAATACTTAAGAACTGTTGCTATTTTAAAAGTTTATCTGTTTTAAAGTCAAATAGAAGAGAACATCGGAAGGCGCACGCACTTTCTATTCATCAAACGATTATATAAAAACTCAAAATCTTACAACAATCCGTCCAATTAGGACATGGTCCTCCATACGCCTGCAAAACCTAACCTGATCAGGAATGCAGAGTACAAGACCTCTTGTACAGGTCCTTCTCAGGGGTCTAGTCGTCAGATGTTAACAGCAGGCTATTTAACTGCTGAGAGTTACATGATAGAACTTGTTTGTCCAATACGTTTCATAAATTTTCTCTTGGATTTCTGTGGCAAAGGAATCATAATAAAAGCTTTTTTATTTTGGTTTTCCTGAAACTATTGTTTGTTGCCAGGAAGAGGATATATGGTTTTCCGACTGAGGTAGGTTTTGTGCCACACAGTACGTTTCACTTATATGATTGGACGAAGTATTCCCTACGGGGAGGGTGTGTTGACAAAATTCTCTACTTCTATGCACCAAAAAAATCTTCTTTTTATCCCATCAGAGCAATACATGATCAAAGTCTGCCCGTTGTCAGTCTTGATCACCTCTAGCAAAAGACATGCTAGATTATTTAAACTCGTAATCTTTATAATGCAGGACAAAATCAAATTTTTTCATGTTTGACCGTTTTGAGTATTTGGAAATTAGCTTTACATTGGTCACTGTGCATAGTGACCATTTTCAAGCTAATTTCCAAATTACTCAAAACGGTCAAACATGATAGATGAATACTTTTGAATATACGGAATTATATAGATAGATAGATAGGTAGATAGATAGATACAAACAAACGATTTCAATGAAAGATTAAGAGGTGAAATAAAGGATTCAATTAAATCGACTATGTTGAAATTGAGATAAAGGTATGAAAAGGCCGAGATAGATAAAGGTAAAATATCGATGGTAGCATTATTAGATTGGCGCAAAAAGATTTATCTGGGCAGCTCAATAGTTCGATAGATTACCAGAAAACTAGATTGATGGATGATTGAATATCTGTTTATTGCAATAAGTACATCATTACCAAAACAAGATGAGATTTTTTGACCTCCGAACTAACGTCTGCCCTGAGAATCACGTCAGGACGAAAAGTCGATTAATGAGAAACATTTCACTCTTTTTTTCGTTTTGTTGGGGGGCCTTGCAGGAATAAGACAAAGTTATTAAGACCGAAATAGCCGAAAGCAAGACATTTCGCTCTGATCTATTAAATTCCGTACTTTTCTTCCTCTTAGGTTCTCTTATCTTTAACTGTCGGTCAAAACTGTCACAATACGTTTCTCCACTTTTTAAGCCTGTCTGGATGGTTGGCTGACGCTCATATAAGCTTCACTAATGGAGTAAGTATGCTAAACACTCCAACAAATAATCTTCACTCTGTCCAGGAGAGAGTTTTATTATGTTTAGTTTTCCTAATACTTCCTCTAAATAGTTTGATGTTCCCTTTTTTTCCAACTTTTCGACTGATCACCCCCAACCACAGCATGTTGTCAAAAGAAACGTGGTGATATTTATTGATTGATTAACCTGTTATTCAAAATGTTACCTTTTTAGTTTTGTGCAGATGTGTTTCTATACTTCTGTAAATTAACGTAACTCAGCTTAGTACTTTACGAGGCTGAAATGAAGGAACCAAGATGAGAAGATTATGTTGCATATATCTTCCCAGTGGGAAAAGCTTGTCAATTTGACATCAGCATTAAAAATCCTGACTTTTATCTGGGAATGAAACTTTAGAAGGGAATATTTAATCATCTCAGTACAATGGAGGAGTCACTTAATATTTATTCAGCTTAATTTGGCACAAGGCTACGATTCTAGAGTATCTGTGATGATCTGACTCTTTAGCTTACGTCATATTTTCAAGCTTTCTTTTTACTTCATCATTCATGCAATCCTGCATCTTTTTTCTCCTACACTACTTCCCTATAACTGACCCCTATTCTCTGTATCATCTAGACGAAGATAAAAAGAATTATTAATTCAAAATTGCGCCCAAATGACCCCTTTCCTCTTTGCAATCAGTCTATAACTCTCACATAGATATCAATTGATATTGATATTTCGCATTGTTCAAAATCAGGGGCACCAAGTTAGATATGACAAGATTAATCACGACTACCGTTTAAAAGCGAATTTCCTTGTAATTGATCAACTACTCTTAAATTATATATATATATATATATATATATATATATATATATATATACACATATATATATATATATATATATATATATATATATATATATATATATATCGTGTGAAAGTCATCCACAGACAGCTGATTTGTTGTACTACAACTTTTCGGCGTGGCCATAGACTATCCCTTATCAATCAAGAACCATAAAGCAGGATCGAAACCTTCGGTTCAGGACCAGAAACTGGCATATATATATATATATATATATATATATATATATATATATATATATATATATATATATATATATATATATTAATATACGTTTGTGTGTTCCTATTTTTCCCATGAACGTGGGTTTTTCAGTATGAAAAAACAGATATATTACGGCAAGTTGTTCAAAATTATTGAATAAAGTTAGTGCTAAAATACAGACATATATACACATGTCCTCATATATATATATATGTGGATGTGTGTGTGTGTGTGTGTGTGTGTGTGTGTGTGTGTGTGTGTGGTTGTGTGTGTGTTATTGACTGAATATGTACAAATATATACATAAAAAGTGATGCATATAGATTAATAGCCAAAAAATACAAGCAACTACAATAAACACTTATTGAAGTTGATCAATATTTGAGCTGTTAGATGCTGGTGTTGATTTCAATTAGTTAAAAAGGTCTAAAAATACCAGTCATATGCTTTCCGTATTATAATGAAATGGAAGAAAAGAAGAGAAATAAACGAGACAAAACGAGAATAAAAATAGAATCTTTATTAGAAACCCAAAAGATGCTGTCAAAATACCAAAGGAATATATTGATTTCTCCTTTAGTTCATATATGATGTCAGAAACGTTCCAAAAATATAATTTACTGTTTCTGATATTGATGAATTTCGACCTTCCAAAGTCTTCCCTCTCGAGCTGATATGCAATTGCTTATACTTCCTTTTTCAATTCGTTTATGGAATTCCAATCATTTTATACGTAATGTTGTACACTTTTATATTAAATCAGTCCTTCTGAAAATACACACACACACACCATTCCTGAATACAAAAATGAGTGTTCCCTCTCATTCTTGACTGTTGAGAGGAAAAAAAATCACACTCTTCAATGCTAACATCTAAAGATGAAAAGGAAATATTCTTCCTCGATTTTGACTTTGGGTACGAAAATAGAAGACACCTTTCGTTATAGTTCTTTGAATTGGAAAAATATTCTTTCTGATTGACCACTGAAAACGAAAGATATATCCCCCGACTTTTATTTCTAGAAGTAAATTAGAATCTTCTCTTTGATTTTCGCTCTTAAAAGTTGACATTAGGGTAAAAAAAATCTTTCCCTCCCCTAAATGTGGTAAAGATCTCTCCTTGAATTGTGTCGCTTAAAATTGAAAGAAAAACTTTCCCCTCGATTATGACCCCCGAAATTGAAAAAAAACTCGCAATATTGACATCTGAAAAATAAACTCTTCATTTAACTTGATTCCACCCCTAAAAAGACTGATGAACATCACCTATAAGAGAAAGAAAATCACTTTTCCCGATTTTCATATTTCAAAATGGAAAATTAAAGTTTTTTCTTCAATTTTGTCCAACCATATCGATAAAAACTTATCTTTGATTTTGACCCCTAAAATCGAAAGAAAAAAATTTCCTCGATTTTGACCTCTAAAAATATCACATAAGTGAACAGAAAACCATTCTTCGATTTTTTTTTCAACTAGAAAACAAGAACTCCATCCTTGATTTTGACGCATGAAAAAAAAATCCTCAAATATTTTGTTGTCTCTCTAATTGAAAAAACCTTACCTCAAAATTGGGTTCTTCCTATTAGGGAAAAAAAAACTTGTACATAGTTCCTCAGGTGAAAACATTGATTATAGTGAATGGAATAATTACGTCCTGTTTGCAAAGTTTTGTTTTGAAATCTTCAATTATATTCTTTACACTAATTGGTAAGAGATTGTTATATCTGTTCTATTTCGGAACAATTAAAGATTAGATTTGCATCATATGTGCGTTTTTTTAGGCAGTCACAAATCATTTGCTTTTTACTGTATAGGTTCTTCGGGTAAAGAGAGCACACTTACAAATCGACTCAAAAGGCCTCTAATTGATAAACACTTTAGATTAAATATATGGCCGATGACATGTGAGAGGCGAAACACATCCTTAGCTCAATATGTATTATTGTTTTCGGTGAAAAAAGGGTGAATCTTGGAAATAAAAGAAAAGTCTAAAGTTGGAGAAATTCAACCTTCAGAAACTTTCAAAATTCAAAAAGGTAGTTGCATTATGAATTATAGTCAGATTTTAAATTCAAAGATTGACAATTTGGCAATCGGTTGAATAAACCACTGTGTGAGTGTGTGCATGTATGTAAAACTTTGAAAACTACTGAAATTTTGTGTAGAATGAGAGGAGAGAAACTGGTTGAAATAGTGGTAAATTAGAGTGGAATTCTCTCCTTGAATAATTAGCATTCTCGTTATATATTGTGGTTGGTTCAATGGAAAGGTTTACAAATATTTGGGAGAAAAAAAAGGAAAGGAATGAGGAAAGATAAAAAGAATATGGATGAAAAATGAAATAGGATTTGAGAAAAAGAGAAAAAAAATGGAAGGGGTTAAAAAGGAAAAAAAGACAGAGGAGATGGGAAAAAATAAAAAAATCATTTTTGTTTTCTTTTTTCTTCTGTTTTTCTCTCCTACACAAATGTTCGGGGAATCCAAATTACTCCTTGCAAATATCCCTTCCTTTAAGCCGGATGTTGACCCCGGGGAGATAATCTTGGAAGACAAATCACTCTTTTTGGAATTCAGTCAGAATTTATTTCGAATGTAATTTATTTATTTCAAGATAAGAAGAGATTTTCTTTTACTATTTTGCTTTTTTTGCAATATCTCACAAATGTTTTCTTTTACTTAAGAACAATTTATATACGTGACTTCATTGAACAAATGACTTGGCAACAAAATGCAATTTATGAAGTATTTCTAGAAATAAATGTACACAGAAAAAAAAAACAATTTTGGAAGTATTTCTTGAAAGTAATGGAAATCAAGGAAAACACTTATTCCTTACCTATTTATCTACGTACTTACCTACCTACTTATCTACGAAGTATATTGATGTACAGCCATCATTAAAAAGCTAACCACGTATGGTATTACTAGTGCAAAGAGTTTCATCGATAAACTATTTTGCACCATTACTATAGTAAAGTGATTGTAAGCAATTTGGTTGTATAGACCATCAGTAGTATAAGGAGATCGATCATTACTGGATCAGCTTTCTAACCTTCCCGGTAACTGTCTTACAGTGATTTCGAGTACGTTTTTCATGTAAACATGTGCTAAAGTGATGAGTCCGAACCTGACTGGGTGTCTTACAATAAGTTTTCTTATACAAAAATTGATCTTTCTGGTCTTTATTCTGCAAGGTTGTTATTTTCTGCTTCTATTGACATTCCTGAAAGATTACTGAATGTGACGGTAACCTTAGAAACATCCAAGAGTATTTTAACAGGAACATTTACTTACAATGGTCTGCGGAATAAACCTCTTTTACTCTTGTATATATATAAAAAGCTGCAATCAGAACAAAAATCGACCAAGTCTTTCCAGTAAAAAGCAAGTCATCCACTCACCTAATAAACTTTTTGACCTCAACACTTGCCATTATATCTTGGAGAAGTGTGTATGAAATGATCGATATGATGAGCAATTTCACGTTCGTCTGCACATAACAGCTTTTTAGGTGTGGACAATTCACTATCATATATATATATATATATATACATATATATATATATATATATATATATATATATATATATATATATATATATATATGGGTGGGTGTGTGTGTATGTGTGTGTGTGTGTGTGTGTCTGTGTCTGTGTGTGACCACTTCACTTCCGTTTTGTTTCGAATGATGGGAAGAACTGCTATTCAGGGAAACGTTTCTCATAAACTCTATTTACGTTGATAAATTGTATTGACAAGAGGCAGACACATTTAGAAATTACTCGATAAAAATGATGTAGTTTTTGTTCCAAGAACGGGGTATTGGTAGATACATATAAAGCGATATATATATATACAGAGAGAGAGAGAGAGAGAGGAGGGGGAAAGAGAGAAAGACAGACAAATTTGAGTATATATATATATATATATATATATATATATATATATATATATATATATATATATATATATATATATATATATATATAGCGAATGATATTACAAAACGAACAACTAAAAACTCTCAACATAGCATTCTTCAGTTTTTAGCTGGTTTGATTGGTTTAACCGATTGGTTAGTTGGCTATGTATGTATGTAACCTAAACCGACGAAGTTCAAAGATTGCATTTTCAATATTCACTCCTTATTGAGTCAAGAAAAAAACTTTTTCCAAAGTTTTCTGGCCCTAGAGAAATTTATTTAGGGGTTTCAATTCTTAATATATGTTTATACAAAGATGATCCCTCATTTTCTGTCATTTTTTGGAAAATTCTGATTTTTTTCAGTGATAACCGGATATGAAATAGCAAGAAATCACCTCTTTTCTAATATTGTTAATCAATTGATCACCCACAACGCATGTAAATTGCCAAGAAACGTTGGTCACGTTATATATGTTGATATTGGAGTTTACTGTTTTTGTGTAAATTTGTGTTGATTGACGTAATGTTTGCAATGAGGTATCTTAAAGCTTCGAGTTGTTGTATAGAATATGTAAGGTTGTCATTCCTAGCCAAACCAAGCAATAATAATTAATAATATGCACGATTCCCCAAAAGTAAAAAAAATGATTTAGAAAAGTGAGACAGATTTTGGGTAATAGTCTCATTGGCATAATTGAGTCAGAATTCCGCTCTAATATCCATATATTTATTACATTTCGATTGCTTTCCCATCACTGACAATGAATGTGTGAATTCGGCTTTATGTAGAGACATACAAAATGGAAAGTATGAAACGTGATAGCAAAGGGATTCAAGTTCAAGAGAGAATTGATTACAGCGGGCTCTGCAGACGAAGCTATTCGTGAATTATTAAGCATATACATGAAAACTGGATCGATGTGTATTCATTGTCAATGATATAAATAAATGGATATTAGATACGAATTTTCATTCAATTATGACAAAGCAGCAATTACTTGAAGTCTCACTTATGCTGGGTATTAAAAGATCTCTCAACTTTTATGGCTGCAAAAGGGGGAGAAAGAAAGAAATAACTGTATGCAAAAAAAAACGAACCTTTTTTCTTGAAGATAAATATTTGTTTTAAAGATTTTAACTGTCTATAACACTTTTTCCTTATAAGTATATGTCTCTTGTAATCACTGTAACTTCAAAAACTTCACATGTTTGAATGTCTCAGTTACTTTTTTCCCTCAAATTCGACTTTTAAATTAGTTGAAATTGTCATTCCACATAAAAAAGAAATCTGAGATTTTCTGTCTACAAAATTAAATACGAATATAATGCTGTAAAGCTTCCTTGTGAGAGTCAATCTCCTTTTCTTCTTTGAAATCTAAAAAGTAAACAAAACATTTGTTTTTCCGTCTAATATATCCCATTTTAACTCCTTTACTGATAGTTCTTTAAAATGGAATTCGCGAATTGTAGCAAAATATGTCGGCCTGAGTTGAGCCTTGGGATTGGGAATGAATTCGCCATAATTTTTTCTTATCATCTTTTATCCATCACTG
>OY735224.1:7077361-7079861 GCA_963457665.1 Thysanoteuthis rhombus | reverse complement strand
ACAAAATCACCGCCATATTTCTTATTCCCCAACCAACCAATATTCTATATCAACAAATTTGGGTTAACTTTTACCGTATCTATTATCTCACAAGGTCAATAGACATTCTGCCTCTGCGTTAACTGCAAATGATTTTCAGTCTCATAAGAACAGTCTTTCAATTTGTCTGAGTTGAAAGCAAAGATCAAGCAAACGTTTTGATAACCATTTTGTAGTCACTCACCCTGAACTGCTCTGCCTTTATGTGTAATATCCGGTTCCCAGATCTGCGCAAACGTTTGATTATTGATCGTCTGAGCATGTTTTCAACCCAATGGACAAAGATAAACGGTGAACATTTTCATGATTTTCATTTTCTTTTATCTATCTTTCATTTAGCCATTTTTTCGTTCATTTTCTTTTTCCTTCGCAGGTTCATTTTTCTGTTTTTATATTTTCTTTTTCCTACTTTCTTTTACTTCATTCGTTTCCATTCCACAGCTTTTTTTTCATATAATTCTCCTTCTGTATTTCCTCTTCTCATTGTCAAATGTTCTTTTTTTTTTTTCGTTTCTTCCTTTTCTTTTAACATTCTCCAGTTCTCTCATTCATGTCTCCTTTTCATTTAATTCTATTTCTTCATCTCTGTTCTTTCCTCTAATTTCTTCTCTCAGTTTTCACAGAAGTAAAAAAGATGATTTCATTATGACACAACGGGAAACAGCGATTCAATTTTGTCATCTTTTTTCATCGACCAAGTTTCGTTTATTATACTTTATATTCAATGTTGATTGCAATATTTTATGGGATTTTTCACTTACCACATATTACGTAGGAAACTCTCTTTCCATGTTGACATATATATATATATATATATATATATATATATATATATATATATGTTCACATTTCCTCAGAAAAGAGTGATATTTTCTTTTTCTTCTTCTTTTTCTTCTTCTTATTTTTCTTCTTCTTCTTCTTCTTCTTCTTCTTCTTCCTCGATCATTCCTTTTTTGTCTTGATTTTTAATCTCTCAGCATCTTTTCCCCTATTCATCTCCTCCACATTCTATTCACCATACTTTCATTTTTTTTTCTTCTCTCCTCCATCAATTTTTTTCCTGGCAGCAGTCACAAGAAATCAAATCGAGAAAACGTGAGACTTTGCAGAGAGCGGGAAAGCTGAATGATTAACGCATCAGACCAAAGGTACAACCTTACCAACAGGATGAGAAAATAAGTCAAATTTCAGATGAAAACAAGTAAAATCCAAGATTAAAGAAGAAAATAGATTAACAGAAATGGGAAGAACAAAATGGAATATTATTTACAAGCCTTTAATGTTTACCTTCACCATTTTCTTTCTTTTTCTGTTGCTTTTCTCTTTTCGATATTCATTTCTTTGTCTCCTTATTTATTTATTTCAGCTGATTGCTTTTTTTGTCCCCAAGAATTGCAACATGCAGGGGGTGTGGGGTAGCATCATAACTGAGGCAATGATGTGACACAGATAAGGAAATTGCTTTTCAGTTATGAAGGTGAAAGTTAATACAGGATTTCTCACGAGATAAGCATCGAATACACACGTACTCACATCAACGTGGATGATTAGAGAATAAACACAGGTTTTCGTGCTTTTATATAATATTGAAGCCATACATAGCGAGATGTAATCATGCCCAGGTATTTATGAATGTCACTGATACACAAGGGATATTGATATCAATATACATAGAGATAAAAATAAAGAAAACAACATTGAGGTAGATATTGAGTATATGTGACAGTGTGTGTTGTGAACGTGTGTTCGTGTAAATTTTGATGATGATTATGTTTGTGTGTGGACTTGAATAAACAAGGCATATTTAAGAACAGTAAGTATGTATATAAATAGATAGCTATGAAAAATTGTGATATATTTCCTATGTACTTCCAGAAAGTATACATTTATGGGAAAAGTAACGTACTTAGAGCAATAGCGCCTAAATCTTCCTAACATTCCATTCATCGAATCTTACACTCATATATCGGTGTCTCTCATCACTTTTCACAACAGTCTGCAGAGTCTTCTTCTGGGGTCGCTATATTCCGTCTCTTTTGGGGAGAGCCGAAGTTCACATGGAGCTAAATATGGATTAGAGGAAGGGGGCTGAAATACCTTAGTGATGCATTTATGTCTTGTGTGGACATTTAATCCTCCTTCCGAAACCTTGCCAAGAGAAAACGAAGAGCTTCATAGAAATTGTCGACTTAAATAATCAACATAAGTTTCCTCACAGTTTTAGCTGGTTAAGTGTGTATCACCCAAATGGCCCACATCAACTGAGCTTGAGGACTGAAAGTTTCCAAATGGTTTCCCCATTTTGTATAGAAAAAATGTTTTGGTTTTGTTAATTTATCGTCGGAGTTTAGATGGGGTTCAATTTGGAACGTAGGTTTATGCTAAACCTATGCCTTGGTTTGTTTCCAGTAGTATTCACGCTTGTTTTTTTTTTTGTTTTTTTTTTTGTTGTTTTTTTTTA
>OY735224.1:7053822-7077161 GCA_963457665.1 Thysanoteuthis rhombus | reverse complement strand
AAAAGAGAAGGAACGACAGGAAAGAAAAATAGTAAAAGGAGAGAAAAAAGAGAGTAGGAGTAGAAGTGAAAAAAGAGCAGAAGAAGTAAAAGAGGAAGAGGAAGAAAGAAACGTCGAAGAAGAACATTTATTCAACAATCTTTTTTTTCCCCCAAAAATTCCTCAAATGATCTTTTTATTTCACCCCCTGCTTCGATCAATTATTCTCCGTGGACACCTGTCTAAAATAGTCCCACATCTAATTTCTTAGTAGACTGCAATCAGCATTTCCAAATCGAACTGATGTCAAAAACAGCGGCCAGTGTCAATCAAAGATGAAACAGCAATGGAAGTCTATTTGCTCTTTTGGCTGATTGACGTCCGATACCGGGTGGCCGGGATGTGCTAGGGAGAGAGGGGAGATGGACACTGAGGAAACTGTTGAAGATAATCATCTGCAACCAAAATAAGAATTCTGTGCCAAAAGAAACAGAATCATTGTGGGCTGAGATTTTACCACAAAATACCTGAATACGTATCTGCGTGGAGGCTGAAATGGTTGTTAGATTATCTGTGGTGCCAGCAGCCGGTGTTCAAGTACTAGCAGGATTTTGAATGCAGATTTTCAAAGATAATCACTTTTCTTCTTTTACGTTTGGTGGCTAATGTCTGCAATAACGTAGTGGTTGTCGGCATAGAAAACAGAAAAGGTGAACCGTTCACGTTTTGGCTGAGAATGCTTACGTTTATTCAGCACCAGTGCCTTTGGGTAGTCCATCTCGGGTGTAGGGTTAGTAACTCCAGCCATCTTGCTTACTGAACCCCAAATGATAGCTTAGGCTCTACATGAAGTATACAGGGAAAAAGTGACCAACGTTCTATGGAAGCGGGTTTTATTAGCTTGATCAATTGAAAAAGTTTTCAGAAAGGTTGGTCAATGTATGATTTATTTCTCTGGTATTTTGGGGGGAATGATCTCTTAATAAAAATGACAAAAAAAGAAAAACAACAAGCGTGAATACTACTTGAATAAAACCAAGAAACAGATGTTACATGAAGTAAAAGTTGCCAACGTTCTACGGAAGCGGGTTTTATTGACTTGATCAATAGAAAAAGTTTCTAAAAGGGTTGGTCAATGTATGATTTATTCCTCTGGTATTTCATTTGGAATGATCTCTGAATAAAAAAAAAACAACAAAAAAAACAAAAAAACAAGCGTGAGTACTACTGGAAACAAACCAAGGCATAGGTTTAGCATAAACCTACGTTCCAAATTGAACCCCATCTAAAACTCCGACGATGAATTAACAAAACCAAAACATTTTTTCTATACAAAATGGGGAAACCATTTGGAAACTTTCAGTCCTCAAGCTGAATTGATGTGGGCCATTTGGGTGATACACACTTAACCAGCTAAAACTGTGAAGAAACTTATGTTGATTATTTGTCGACAATTTCTATGAAGCTCTTCGTTTTCTCATGGCAAGGTTTCGGAAGGAGGATCAAATGTCCACACAAGACATAAATGCAGAGTTCCTTTTTAAATTGACTAATTGACCAACATTTTCAGATTCAAGTAGACTTCATTGATTCCATTGAGTGAACTTGTGGAGTGTGTGAATATCCCATTTGCAACATCCATTGCCCATGTAAGGTGCAGGACTTCCTTGGCATCATCGAGGTATTTCAGTCCCCTCCCTTTAATCCATATTTAGCTCCGTGTGAACTTCGGCTCACCTCAAAAGAGACGGAATATAGCGACCCCGGAAGAAGACTTTGCAGACTGTTGTGAAAAGTGATGAGAGACCTCGACGTATGAGTGTGAGATTCGATGAATGGAATGTTAGGAAGATTTAGACGCCATACCCCTAAGTAGGGTACTCTTTCCCGTAAATGTATACTTTCTGGAAGTATTTAGGAAATATATGACAATTTTTCAAAGCTATCTATTTATATACATACATGCCTTTGTTTATTCACGTCCACACACAAAAATAATCATCATCAAAATTTACACGAACACACGTTCACAAACACACACTGTCACATATACTCAATATCTATCTCAATGTTGTTTTCTTTATTTTTATCTCTATGTATATTGATATCAGTATCCCTTGTGTATCAGTGACATTCATAAGGACATGGGCATGATTACATCTTGCTATGTATGGCTTCAATATTATATAAAAACACGAAAACCTGTGTTTATTCTCTAATCATCCACGTTGATGTGAGTACGTGTGTATTCGATGCTTATCTCGTGAGAAATCCTGTATTAACTTTCACCTTCATAACTGAAAAGCAATTTTCTTATCTGTGTCACATAATTGCCTCAATTATGATGCTGCCCCACACCCCCTGCATGTTGCAATTCTTGGGGACAAAAAAGCAATCAGCTGAAATAAATAAATAAGGAGACAAAGAAATGAATATCGAAAAGAGAAAAGCAACAGAAAAAAAAAGAAAATGGTGAAGGTAAACATTAAAGGCTTGTAAATAATATTCCATTTTGTTCTTCCCATTTCTGTTAATCTTGAATATTTTCTTCTTTAATCTTGGTTTTTACTTGTTTTCATCTAAAATTTGACTTATTTTCTCATCCTGTTGGTAAGGTTGTACCTTTGGTCTGATGCGTTAATCATTCAGCTTTCCCGCTCTCTACAAAGTCTCACGTTTTCTCGATTTGATTTCTTGTGACTGCCTCCAGGAAAAAATTGATGGAGGAGAGAAGAAAAAAAAATGAAAGTATGGTGAATAGAATGTGGAGGAGATGAATAGGGGAAAAGATGCTGAGAGATTAAAAATCAAGACAAAAAAGGAATGATCGAGGAAGAAGAAGAAGAAGAAGAACAAGATGAAGAAGAAGAAAAATAAGAAGAAGAAAAAGAAGAAAAAGAAAATATCACTCTTTTCTGAGGAAATGTGAACATATATATATATATATATATATATATATATATATATATATATGTCAACATGGAAAGAGAGTTTCCTACGTAATATGCGGTAAGTGAAAAATCCCATAAAATATTGCAATCAACATTGAATATAAAGTATAATAAACGAAACTTGGTCGATGAGAAAAGATGACAAAATTGAATCGCTGTTTCCCGTTGTGTCATAATGAAATCATCTTTTTTACTTCTGTGAAAACTGAGAAAAGAAATTAGAGGAAAGAACAGAGATGAAGAAATAGAATTAAATCAAAAGGAGACTTGAATGAGAGAACTGGAGAATGTTAAAAGAAAAGGAAGAAACGAAAAAAAAACAAAAACATTTGACAATGAGAAGAGGAAATACAAAAGGAGAATTATATGAAAAAAAAGCTGTGGAATGGAAACGAATGAAGTAAAAGAAAGTAGGAAAAAGAAAATATAAAAACAGAAAAATGAACCTGCGAAGGAAAAAGAAAATGAACGAAAAATGCCTAAATGAAAGATAGATAAAAGAAAATGAAAATCGTGGAAATGTTGACCGTTTATCTTTGTCAATTGGGTTGAAAACATGCTCAGACGATCAATAATCAAACGTTTGCGCAGATCTGGAAACTGGATATTACACATAAAGGCAGAGCAGTTCAGGGTGAGTGACTACAAAATGGTTATCAAAACGTTCGCTTGATCTTTGCTTTCAACTCAGACAAATTGAAAGACTGTTCTTATGAGACTGAAAATCATTTGCAGTTAACGCAGAGGCAGAATGTCTATTGACCTTGAGAGATAATAGATACGGTAAAAGTTAACCCAAATTTGTTGAAATAGAATATTGGTTGGTTGGAGAACAAGAAATATGGCGGTGATTTTGTATTTTGAAAGAAAGAATGTGGCAAATCAACCATCAAAGTTTGCAATATTTGAAAAGACAAACCTAAGTTACGACATATCTTTGCTTTCTACCGTGACTATTTGGAAGACTGCAGGCATCAGTCAAGAAAAAAATGTCCACCGGTCCGAGACTAATACACCTTCGCTTTGAACAGCAATGTCTTGCATTGCAATAAGCAATGGAAGCAAACTCGAATCTACTTGAGGGTGAAGAGTCAACAAACATTTAGGTCGAATTAACAGAAAAGAAAAAAGAGCTAAGAGTTGATCGTGTGCCGCGACTATCTCACAACCGTAGTGCTGCATGAATTTTTGAAAATCCTCAAATATGTGTTTTGAGACTTGAAATTGTCCAGTGTTGGTATTACATGTCCCACTTCCTCCAATGATTTAACAATCTATACCTTTTCCCAAAGAAGATTGAAATGTGAATGAAAAAAAATCCGACAACCAAATCAGAAAAATACGGGGACCAAACTTGAAATACATTCTGAAAATGGCAGCCAGAGCAAAAAAAAAAAAAAAATCAACTAAGCTATTCAAAACAAATCAAAACAGAAAAAAACAAACTGGTGAATTGAATTGTAGCTCATTGTCTTCCTCTCTTCACTTCATTCGAGTTTCCGATACCTTTCATCGTCGAAACCTCTTATAACTTAACTTAATATACCATTTTACAGCTGAAATTGTTTTTATATATACATACATACATACATATATATATGTATGTATATACATATATATATATTTATATATATATGTGTGTGTGTGTGTGTGTGTGTGTGTGTGTATGTATATGTATATATATACATATATATATATATGTATATATATATATATGTGTGTATATATATATATATATATATATATATATATACAAAATGGCAATTTTTTCTTTGGTCAACACCATTTCAGTATTTCAAATAAGAATACTGTACTCCTAAAGGAGGGGTTCTGTACTTTTGCTACAATCGTTCAGTTGTTCTCAGTCACTATGATGATGAGTTTTGGATGAAGGGATCTGTGTTCTAGCCACCATTAATAAGTTGTTCCTGGTAATGATGATGACGATGATGATTAAGCAATGGCTATGATTTTGGTTTGTGTAAAGGTAATTAGTTTCTCCAGGAAATTGTATATATCTTGATTTGGGCAAGTCGTACTTTCATCCATCCATTTGATATCTAAATCTTGTTAGCTTACATAACGTCACCTAATCCTAGATTCGTAGTTATAGGGGTAGTGTGCATTCATTTTCGCTCCATTCATTTGATTTATGATTTGTTTCCCTGACGCTGCCTGATCCTAGATTCATTTCAAAGGGAATAATCTTGATATCCTGCTAAGCCGGAAGCCTTGGTACAATCAGGAACATAAAAGTCTAATTCTCAAAGCAGTTGTACTCGTGCCCTCTCTGCCATGTAGCCAGAATGTAATCTTGAAGATTAGTCTTTAAATTCCAGACTTGGGATAGGAAACTGAACGTGTACTGCTTTTGTATATTTTGTTTGTAAACGATAATATATGGTCAGATAATCTTAGTTTAAAGGGTATTTTCAATACTCTTACATTATATTTCACTTTTGAGGGCTTCTCTTTGGTAGATATTTCAGCTCAGTAGAGAACATTTAATTTTAGACGTTTGCTTTGCAAAGGGCATCCTTTTTTCTGTTTGATGCCTCACCTATTATTAACTAAAATGTCAAGTACACGCCTGAATGTCCAAATTAAAAAAGTGAAATAAACTGAATAATTCACATGAATAAATCCAAACAGGACAGAAGCATAAATGAGTTTGTGTAAAGAATCGTTTAGTTTATCTTAATCCAATCTCTTCTCTGACTCATGTTTAATGTTTATGGTTGAATGTATCAAACACTTTATGAAATAAACCAATCACGCTTTGGAAACTGTATTATATTATATTTATGTGAGAAAAGTATGTATGATCCGACGTAATTATATTAAATTGTGTTATGTCATACTGCAGTGATCTCCTGTCGTTACACGGTTATAATATAATTTACACACACACACACACACAAACACACACACACACTAACACACACACACACACACACACACATATATATATATATATATAGCAAGATAAGAAAAAAAAAGCTCAGTAGTACTGTCTTACATATTTTTTTCTTTTCGAATAAATGAAGCAGGGAGGGAGCTGACTGAATAAGACGACAAAATACCAGAATTAATTTTGTACTTTGTTCTTCTATAAAACTTCGACATCCCAGCTTGGCACAATGTCAAATCGATTATTGATGTACATCAACGTAAAACTTAGAATTCTAAAAACGGAATTTTAATAGCCTTCCGTCTGGATAACTTTATTGTCCTAAACCACATTGGACTGAGCATTCAGCTTTTATGTTGCATAGAAAGTCCAGGAAATTCATGTGCAAGTATTGATAAATGGAAATATTGTCCAAAATCATATGAACAATCAACTTAGGTTGGCTAGCTTACAGCAATGAAAGTTCAATCCTGAAGAAGAAAGAGTTCTAAAAAGAAGTGTCTACAACCAGTGCATTCTCCCGATGATAACTTACAGAGATGAAAGATTGACTTTAATCAAGAGATCTAATCTCAAACTATGACCAATTGAATGTGCACAGGAAAAGTTATGCTGAACATACAATGGATAAATTGCAAAACAGCACAATATATTAGAAAGGAGATGGGTGATTCTGATGATGATTGTCCAAATTTCAATTTCTGTAAAGACTCGAATATCAATTTCTGTAAAGACATGAATATCAACTTCTGTAAAGACACGAATATCAACTTTTGTAAAGACACGAATATCAACTTCTGTAAAGACTCGAATATCAACTTCTGTAAAAAAAAATACCATCAGAATTCAATTCATCGATCTCTTTCTCTTGTGGTGCTATGAAAATAGCTCACATTAGTCAGTTTAATTTCTCTTGGTAAGCATTGGTTGATTGATTCCAATGTTACAATATGAAAATTAATGGATGAGTTTTTGCTAAATCTGTATTTTTCTTCCTGTCTCGTTTTAACAATCAACTAAAAAACTGAAAAGCCCAATGCAATTGATTAATATTAAATCTATAACCGGTATTGCTATTAGATCGATTCTAAGATGTGCAATATTCATCGTGTATAATATTTGGTGTGTGCAAACGTTTTCTAAGAAAAACAAAAAACGGTTTGTAAAAGTGTCTTCAGTCTTTATTTTTCAGTCGGGAAATTTCTTACGAAAGAAATTCTCCTTGTTTTTTCAATTTCTTTTTTGTTCTTCCTTCATTTTTTCTTTTTTTCTTCCCCTTTTTCTTCCCTTCTCTCCCTGTCTGATTCTTTCTTTTCTTCTCTTTGCCCTTTTGACTCTCGCATACAAACCAATATCACCCATATTGATCCCTATGAGATTACTGAATTATCGACGTTACTAAACTTTCTGAACGATACGTTTAAATCAAGCAGTCCTACTTCCGTAACCCTTTCATGTCATTCAATGTTACACTAATCATATCTCGAAGGTTATGTATCTATGTAAGGGCATCTTTCTAGGTTTTTCTTTATTGAGGATCTTCGATTGGATTCTCGGGGCTAGTAATGGATTAACCATAAAGCTGAGTAGGTGTATTCTTTCTTTCTTTCATCAAACGTGTACAATTGTTTTCTGACTTTATTTTCCTATGCAGCAACAGTGATGGATAAAAGATGATAAGAAAAAATGATGACGAATTCATTTCCAATCCCAAGACTCAACTAGAGCCGACATATTTTGCTACAATTCGCGAATTCCATTTTAAAGAACTATTAATAAAGGAGTTAAAATGGGATATATTAGACGGAAAAACAAATGTTTTGTTTACTTTTTAGATTTCAAAGAAGAAAAGGAGATTGACTCTCATAAGGAAGCTTTCCAGCATTATATTCGTATTTAATTTTGTAGACAGAAATTCTCAGATTTCTTTTTCGTGTGGAATGACAATTTCAACTAATTTAAAAGTCGAATTTGAGGGAAAAAAAGTAACTGAGACATTCAAACATGTGAAGCTTTTGAAGTTACAGTGATTACAAGAGACATATACTTATAAGGAAAAAGTGTTATAGATAGTTAAAATCTTTAAAACAAATATTTATCTTCAAGAAAAAAGGTTTGTTTTTTTTTGCATATAGTTATTTCTTTCTTTCTCTCCCTTTTGCAGCTATAAAATTTGAGAGATCTTTTGATACCCAGCATAAGTGAGACTTCAAGTAATTGCTGCTTTGTCATAATTGAATGAAAATTCGTATCTAATATCCATTTATTTATATCATTGACGATGAATACACATCAGTCCAGTTTTCATGTATATGCTTAATAATTCACGAATAGTTTCGTCTGCAGAGCCCGCTGTAATCAATTTTCTCTTGAATTTGAATCCCTTTACTCTCATTCTATCATGTTTCATACTTTCCATTTTGTATGTCTCTACATAAAGCCGAATTCACACATTCATTGTCAGTGATGGGAAAGCAATCGAAATGTAATACATATATGGATATCAGAGCGGAATTCTGATTCAATTATGCCAATAAGACTATTACCCAAAATCTGTCTCACTCTTCTAAATCATTTTTTTACTTTTGGGGAATCGTGCATATTATTAATTATTATTGCTTGGATTAGACAGGAATATCAACCTTACATATTCTATATAACAACTCGAAGCTTTAAGATACCTCATTGCAAACATTACGTCAATCAACACAAATATACACAAAAACAGTAGAATCCAATATCAACATATATAACGTGACCAACGTTTCTTGGCAATTTACATGCGTTGAGGGTGATCAATTGATTAACAATATTAGAAAAGAGGTGATTTCTTGCTATTTGATATCCGGTTATCACTGGAAAAAATCAGAATTTTCCAAAAAATGACAGAAAATGAGGGATCATCTTTGTATAAACATATATTAAGAATTGAAACCCCTAAATAAATTTCTCTAGGGCCAGATAACTTTGGTAAAAGTTGTTTTCTTGACTCAATAAGGAGTGAATATTGAAAATGCAATCTTTGAACTTCGTCGGTTAAGGTTACATACATACATAGCCAACTAACCAATCGGTTAAACCAATCAAACCAGCTAAAAACTGAAGAATGCTATGTTGATAGTTTTTAGTTGTCGGTTTTGTAATATCATTCGCTATATATATATATATATATATATATATATATATATATACTCAAATTTGTCTGTCTTTCTCTCTTTCCCCCTCCTCTCTCTCTCTCTCTCTCTCTCTCTGTATATATATATTGCTTTATATGTATCTACCAATGCCCCGTGCTTGGAACAAAAACTACATCATTTTTATCGAGTAATTTCTAAATGTGTCTGCCTCTCGTCAATAAAATTTATCAACAGAAATAGAGTTTATGAGAAACGTTTCCCTGAATAGCAGTTCTTCCCATCATTCCAAACAAAATGGAAGTGAAGTGGTCTCACACAGACACACGGACACACAGACACAGACACACACACACACACACACCCATATATATATATATATATATATATATATATATATATATATATATATATATATATATATATATATATATATGATAGTGAATTGTCCACACCTAAAAAGCTGTTATGTGCAGACCAACGTAAAATTGCTCATCATATCGATCATTTCATACACACTTCTCCAAGATAAAATGGCAGGTGTTGCGGTCAAAAAGTTTATTAGGTGAGTGGATGACTTGCTTTTTACTGGAAAGACTTGGTCGATTTTTGTTCTGATTGCAGCTTTTTATATATCTACAAGAGTAAAAGAGGTTTATTTCGCAGACCATTGTAAGTAAATGTTCCTGCTAAAATACTCTTGGATGTTTCTAAGGTTACCATCACATTCAGTAATCATTCAGGAATGTCAATCGAAGCAGAAAATAACAACTTTGCAGAATAAAGACCAGAAAGATCAATTTTTGTATAAGAAAACTTATTGTAAGTCACCCAGTCGGGTGCGGACTCATCACTTTAGCTCTTGTTTACATGAAAAACGTACTCAGAATCACTGTAAGACAGTAACCGGGAAGGTTAAAAAACTGATCCAGTAATGATCGATCTCCTTATACTACTGATGGTCTATACGACCAAATTGCTTACAATCACTTTACTATAGTAATGGTGCACAATAGTTTATCGGTGAAACTCTTTGCACTAGTAATACCATACGTGGTTAGCTTTTTAATGATGGCTGTACATCAATATACTTCGTAGATAAGTAGGTAGGTAAGTACGTAGATAAATAGGTAAGGAATAAGTGTTTTCCTTGATTTCCATTACTTTCAAGAAATACTTCCAAAATTCTTTTTTTTTCTGTGTACATTTATTTCTAGAAATACTTCATAAATTGCATTTTGTTGCCAAGTCATTTGTTTAATGAAGTCACATTCTTAAGTAAAAGAAAACATGTGTGATTTGAGGATTTCAAAAGAAAACTTTGCAAACAGGACGTAATTATTCCATTCACTATAATCAATGTTTTCACCTGAGGAACTATGTACAAGTTTTTTTTCCTTAATAGGAATAACCCGATTTGGAGGTAAGGTTCTTTCAATTAGAGAAAAAACAAAATATTTGAAGAATTTTTTTTCATGCGTCAAAATCAAGGATGGAGTTCTTGTTTTCTAGTTGAAAAAAAAAATCGAAGAATGGTTTTCTGTTCACTTATGTGACATTTTTAGAGGTCAAAATCGAGGAAATTTTTTCTTTCGATTTTAGGGGTCAAAATCAAAGATAAGTTTTTTTTCGATATGGTTGGACAAAATTGAAGAAAAAACTTTAATTTTCCATTTTGAAATATGAAAATCAGGAAAAGTGATTTTCTTTCTCTTATAGGTGATGTTCATTAGTCTTTTTAGGGGTGGAATCAAGTTAAATGAAGAGTTAATTTTTCAGATGTCAATATTGCGATTTTTTTTCCTATTTCGGGGGTCATAATCGAGGGGAAAGTTTTTCTTTCAATTTTAAGCGACACAATTTAAGGAGAGATCTTTACCACATTTAGGGGAGGGAAAGATTCTTTTTTACCCTAATGTCAACTTTTAAGAGCGAAAATCAAAGAGAAGATTCTAATTTACTTCTAGAAATAAAAGTCGGGGAATATATCTTTCTTTTTCAGTGGTCAATCAGAAAGAATATTTTTCCAATTCAAAGGACTATAACAAAAGGTATCTTCAATTTTCATACCCAAAGTCAAAATCGAAGAAGGATATTTCCTTTTCATCTTTAGATGTTAGCATTGAAGAGTGTGATTTTTTTTTCTCTCAACGGTCAAGAATGAGAGGGAACACTCATTTTCATATTCAGGAATGGTGTGTGTGTGTGTGCATGTATGTGTGTGTGTGTATATTTTCAGAAGGACTGATTTAATATAAAAGTGTACAACATTACGTATAAAATGATTAGAATTCCATAAACGAATTGAAACAGAAAGTATAAGCAATTGCATATCAGCTCGAGAGGGAAGACTTTGGAAGGTCGAAATTCATCAATATCAGAAACAGTAAATTATATTTTTAGAACGTTTATGACACCATATATGAAATGATGGACAAATCAATATATTCCTTTGGTATTTTAACAGCATCTTTTTGGTTTCTAATGAAGTTTCTATTTTTATTCTCGGTTTGTCTCGTTTATTCCTGTTCTTTTCTTCCATTTCATTATTATACGGAAACCATATGATTGACTGGTACTTTTAGACCTTTTTAATAATTGAAATCAACACCAGCGTCCAACAGCTCAAATATTGATCAACTTCAATTAGTGTTCATTGTAGTTGCTTGTATTTTTTGGCTACTAGTCTATATGCATCACTTTTTATGTATACATTTGTACATATTCAGTCAATAACACACACACACGCACACACACACACACACGCACACACACACACACACACACACATATATATATATATATATATATATATATATGAGGACATGTGTATATATGTCTGTATTTTAGCACTAACTTTATTCAATAATTTTGAACAATTTGCCGTAATATATTAGTTTTTTCATACTGAAAACCCCACGTCCATGGGAAAATAGGAACACACAAACGTATATTAATATATATATATATATATATATATATATATATATATATATATATATATATATATATATATATGCCAGTTTCTGGTCCTGAACCGAAGGTTTCGATCCTGCTTTATGGTTCTTGATTGATAAGGGATAGTTTATAGCCACGCTGAAAAGTTGTAGTACAACAAATCAGCTGTCCGTGGATGACTTTCACACGATATATATATATATATATATATATATATATATATATATATATATATATATATATATATATATATATATAATTGAAGAGTAGTTGATCAATTACAAGGAAATTTGCTTTAAATTTCGACGTCAATTCGTGAGGTTAAATCGTCGAAACGGTAGTCGTGATTATTCTTGTCATATCTAACTCGGTGCCCCTGATTTTGAATAATGCGAAATATCAATATCAATTGATATCTATCTGAGAGTTATAGACCGACTGCAAAGAGGAAAGGGGTCATTTGGGTGCAATTTTGAATTAATAATTCTTTGTATCTTCGTCTAGATGATACAGAGAATAGGGGTCAGTTATAGGGAAGTAGTGTAAGAGAAAAAGGATGGAAGCTTGAATGAATGATGAAGTAAAAAGAAAGCTTGATAATATGACGTAAGCTGAAGAGTCAGATCATCACAGATGCTCTAGAGTCGTAGCCTTGTGCCAAATTAAGCTGAATAAATATTAAGTGACTCCTCCATTGTACTGAGATGATTATATATTCCCTACTAAAGTTTCATTCCCAGATAAAAGTCAGGATTTCTAATGCTGAGGTCAAATTGACATCCCTTTCCCACTGGAAAGATATATGCAACATAATCTTCTCATCTTGGTTCCTTCATTTCAGCCTCGTAATGTACAAAGCTGAGTTACGTAAATTTGCAGAAGTATAGAAGCACATCTGCATGCAAATTAAAAAAAGCTAACATTTTGAATAACAGGTTAGTCAATCAATAAATATCACCATGTTTTTTTTTGGCAACATGCCGTGGTTGGGGGTGATCAATGAATCAAAAAGTTGGAAAAAAAGGGATCTTCAAACTATTTAGAGGAAGAATTCGGAAAACTGAACATGATATAAACTCTTTTTTAGACAGAATGAGAATAATTTGTTGGAGTATTCAGCATACTAGCTTCATTAATGAAACTTGTATGAGCGTCAGCCAACCATCCAGACAGGCTTAAAAAGTGAAGAAACGTATTGTGACAGTTTTGACCGACAGTTAAAGATAAGAGAACCTAAGAGAAAAAAAGGACCGAATTCAATACATCAGAGCGAAATGTTTTGCTTTCGGCTATTTCGGTCCTAATAACTTTGTCTTATTCCTGCAAGGCCTCCCAGCAAAACGAAAAAAAGAGTGAAATGTTTCTCATCAATCGACATTTCGTCCTGACGTGATTCTTTGAGATTGCCATCGGCAGATGTTAGTTCGGAGGTCAAAAAATCTCATCTTGTTTTGGCAATGATGTACTTATTGCAATAAACAGATATTCAATCATCCATCAATCTAGTTTTCTGGTAATCTATCGAACTATTGAGCTGCCCAGATAAATCTTTCCGCTCCAATCTAATAAAGCTTCCATCAATATCTTTCCTTCATCTATCTCTGCCTTTTCGTACCTTTATCTCAATTTCAAAATTATGGGAGCGTGCGTACTGTATAAATTTAAAGTTGATACAAAAGCTGCCGGAGCAAACCTTATAATCAGCACCGTATTTGGTGACAGCGAAGTTAGAGATTGCACTACTTGAGGATGATTCAAGGAGTTCCCATTGGGACTGTGGATAAGCAAACAGACACAGACAAACATGTACACGTTTATATTCATATTATTTCAGCCGATATTTGCACAACCATATCTGATAATGTAACTTACTGAATCGAAATACAGACTATATATATATATATATATATATATATATATATATATATATATATATATATTTATATGTGTGTGTGTGTGTGTTTGTGTGTGTGTGTGTGTTTGTGTGTGTGTGTGTTTGTGTGTGTGTGTTTGTGTGCATGTGTATGTGAGCATGCTTGCCTTCATATTGGCATATGTGTTTATTTGCATGGGGAAAAGAGAGACCCGGTTGTAACAGTTTTAGAACTGAACAGAATTAAAAACAAAAAAATTGAGGTATCTGAGATTAATTGCATCCCAGGGTTAGGTGACTCCAACTGCCTTTCCCATGAAAGGGGGGGGGGCTGGATTTATGCTTTTCTCAAAGGCATTAAAATCAAAATAATGCAAGTACCCCCTACTAAAACTTGAATTCCTTTCACAAAACCTGTTTTTCCGTACGGCCAACCACTAGGCCACTCTTTACCTCTGCTCCTTTCCGATAATGAACACGAACCTCACTGAACTGAAAATATAGTTTCCTTATTGAATGAGACTCAGCAGGTCGTTCTGACTCGCTATGATCGATGCGAAGAGTCTGTAAGGCAACGATATCCTGTTGGGTGCAAACCAGGAACTGCTGAGTTTGGACAGAATTCACATCGCTATAATTGATTGGATATTCCATCAGGACATCCTCATGATCTGCAAGCCAAAAGGCATATTTAATTACAGATTTCATAATTACTTTTATACATGAACAATCAGTATGAGGGTTTGAGGGCCTTAAGTTAGCAGCACAGGAAATGGAATCACGACGGTAACACAAAGAATGCATCGGCGAACTGCAACTGTCTACTTTTGCCTCACGCTGATGTCCTTGGTGAGGGCATAGATCAATATTTCCTCGCTCTAACAAGGATTTTTGTTCACAAAAATGTCTTGTAAGACAGCTTTGGATTAAAAACCTGAAAGTCCAATCCCTCATTTCCAGATGGGCAGAAAAGGGTCGATCAACGATGTGGAGTTCGGCTGAGACCCTTGGTCATCCACTGCATACCGGTCAGTCTTCGGCCATTTCATGTCTGGTCCCAGGCCATGAAGGTAGTGAAAAGCCAATATCTGATTTCAAATGTGCTAATGTACCCTCTCTAATTGAAATCATGGCCATCATTGATCACAAAGGACGAACAAGGCAAGGTACTAAAGTGTCAATTATTTATTTCCTCCCGATTGCTGCATCTGATATCATTGTTTTTACGTTCACTTGTAGCATTGGTAGAAGTAATATTATTC
Source organism: Thysanoteuthis rhombus (assembly GCA_963457665.1). NCBI lineage: Eukaryota > Metazoa > Mollusca > Cephalopoda > Oegopsida > Thysanoteuthidae > Thysanoteuthis > Thysanoteuthis major. The sequence continues at coordinate 7,062,093 of OY735224.1, read as the reverse complement.
GAATTTTCTTGGATGATCGTATTTTATCAATCGCTGATGTTTTGGCTTAAAGGGTAGAAAAGGTTTTACGTGAAAGAAGGCTTTCTGGAATAAAATATCAACAATAATCAATTTAATAGAGAAATAAATCAGGATAATATTACCAAAATTACTGCAGTCAAACTGAATAGAGGAATTTGAAGACCAATCAATAATCTTTGGCAAACGGACTCATCGTTGAAAAGACACATTTTTGTTCCTTCTTCTTTCATCTTTGTATATCTCCAGTACGCTAACAGGTGTAATGCAGCACAAACATTTGGGTTTCATTTATGAATCGGAAAGTTTATCTTTTAAAGATAATTAGATTTCATGAATAAGAAATAAACACATGTTGATTTGAAGTGAATTTTATGTTATCTTTCATCGTGGGCGTTACATTTGAATATGAATATTTATCGTCTCAAAATGGTGATATTTCATAAATTGAACTTAATAGTATGTAGATTTTTGAAAAAAAAAATCATTCATAAGTAGACGACTAACCGACAGGTATTCGGCTTTTAAGAAAAATGTGTTTTCCCCCTTTCAATATTAAAATTTTCTATATAAACCATCGTTCAGCTACTTCAGCCCATGAGATACACAGTATAATTAGGCCTGCTCATTATTTATGTATTGCTTTAATTTTGTTTAAGAATATATATATATATAGAGAGAGAGAGAGAGAGACAGAGAGAGAGAGAGACAGAGACAGAGAGAGAGAGAGAGGGAGAGGAAATTTTGGTCTAACAGAGTAGGCTTCTTTTTTTAGTTACTATCGGCTGGAATGTTATATAGTTTCGTATTCCCAGCGGAAGAATTCTCTTCTATTCATGAGACGTAACTCTTCGAGAAAACATTGTGAAACACACCGGTCAATAGAATCAGATCAGATCATCAGATCAAATATTAAAAAAAAAAAAAAGACAAAAAAGGTCATGGCCTGTCTGATCGAATTAAGGACTTGAGAATCTTGAAGAGATGAGTGGAATGATGTTAGACAATACGTCAGTAAAGAATAAGTACGTGTAAACTGGGCCTTACTATTAACATAATGGATTGAAATGTAAACAACATTAATGGACATCCAGACGATGGAGAGGGGGCATCTATTGGTTTTTGCAGATGAAGTTGTTGGGAACATGGAAGAAGGAAATGGAAAAAAGAGAAGGTATTGGAGAAGAGGAACGAATTCGAAGAAATGAATGGGGAAGATATATATGTATATTGAGAGAAAGAGAGACAGAGAGAGGGAAGGACAGACGGAGAGAAAGGGAGTGAAACAAGATATTCATTCACATCCCTACGAAAAGGAATGTCACACAGTAAAGGGTTAACGTCGGAGCCAGCTTGCGTATGCATGAGCAACGACAAAATTCTCCCCGTCTCTGCATTTATTGTTACAAAGGAGTCAGTCCAATCTTTCAAGCCTTTCCTATAGTGCTATGAGGATGATATACTACCGATACCACAGTAGTCTTTCAGCCAGAAGACCAAGTAGTCCTCTTTGATCTAAGACAAAAGTGTAATTAAACGACTCTCTGAGTCTAAACAGATCACACAAAATGAATTCCTATGAGCTCCATCGAAAAGAAAGTGACTAAAACAATTGTTCCTCTCTGTATGGCTCTCTTACCCATAAAGCTATATTGATACACTGAGGACTTTGGGGGATATTGTAAGGATAAAAATATAGCCACGATGCCGGTCTAATAACTGGAGAAACATATATTCGGTTCACATAACATATAAATCATTTGAACTCTGCGGGCAAATGTAAGATATTGACCGAAACTAAATTGGTTTAAGTTCTCTAGAAGAATTCCTTTTACCCCAATCGATGTAAATGTTAAGTTCAACTTGAAGGGCAATATATCCCCAAGTTTTATTTCACTTCAAAGTGACCTTTGGTCATTTTCTTCGTTTTTCTCTGAACATTACTAAGAAATCTTCGTCGATAAAATCAGAAGGACTTTTTCTGACACGAGATGCAATCTTATTTCCTGCCTTCTTCTAAGAAGCCATTCCATAGATAATTAATTTTCGAATTTGGATGTTTTTTTTGGTGAAATTTGAGTGTCCTTCGGCAACAGGCAGACTCGGCTGGTCGATGGCAAAGTTAATAGCAATTCTCAACAGGGTTATAGAAGTTTTTTGATCGTCATATTTAATTTGATGTTTCCAACAAGAAGTTCATTGCCGAAATAGCAAGACAGACTCAAGGAACACAATGAAGTCATAGATGAGGAATAGATGGGAAACCTGGTAAAGACGACTATTTCATGAGAATACAAATTAACCCTTTAAGGAAGACATTCTGATAATTGACTGGGAGTAACATTTCTGAGTGGAGATTAAGGAAGTTGCACAAAAATGAATGATTTTTTGAGGGTTAGATTTGTTCTTCTACCAACAATGGGATCTTTTGTAACTCAATGGGTAGAGACAAATACGCAAATTTGTCTCTAAAAAGGTTAACATTAAAGATATCAGGATCAAAGGAAATTAATTTCTTTTTCTATTACAAAGAAATATTACCAAATCATCATGACTTTGTGGATAATGGAATCAGCAAACTTCATTCTAATTCAAACTGATGTAATTTATGATCAATTTTAAAAGATTCCTGTCAAAATTGCTTGATATGAATTTTAGATATAAAACAGAAGAAACGTATGGAAAACCAATTAATGGTTTGTACTCTTGGGAAGGTGACTGAGTACTTTTACTCATAATGTCGAGAAATATGTTGCAGAATGATTTGGAGACACTTTTAATTGAATTCCTAATTAAAAATGTGATTGATGGTATTAATTAAGGATGAATTTCCCAGACAGAGACGACATAAAGGAGACAACAGTGTGGTAGGAGATTCTTAGAAAGATCGGAAGTGATAAACACAGAAATGTATACCTATCTATCTATCTATCTATCTATCTATCTATCTATCTATGTATATCTATATCTATAACTATATATCTATATCTATCAATCTATCTCTCTCTCTATATATATATTCATATATATATATATGTGTGCGTGTGTATGTGTTCGTATGTTGTTTGTGTACACGTGTGTGTGCGTATGTGTATGTGTGAATAAGATAGTTGATCGTCTGGGCTTCTGTTTTTTTATCTAATTGAATCTATAATTTGTATTTAATCAAAGTCAATTTTATCGAAAGATGATTAACAAGATACATCCAGTATATTGGTGAGAATTTCTCTCACCTATTTGGCCACCAATTAGGTTAATCGGTCCAATGTGAACAAATCAAAGTGAGGTATTGGTTGGTCATTGATTATTCACTTACTGTTTGGTCACTCATAAACTTATAGAGTAACACTTTCGTCCTTTGTAGATTGACATTCAACTTAAGTTTCGGGAATCTTTTGGTCAATAAGGCAGAGGGCTCAGTTTGCCAAAAATTTCTAAAAGTTTTTCCCAGATAATGCAGTCCCCCATGCCCCCAAACCTGGTACTCCTAATCCATTCAATGATTGAAATTGTAATGTGTTCTTATTCTGTTTGTTTACGCCTCATGCAGTGACAAAAAGAAAAATCCAATCGAATCCATTCAATGTAGTCTGGATTCATTTTTAATGATTTTGAAAATCTCAAGAACTGTTTGCATGGTCTTGATGTAACTCAGAAACCATCAAGATTCAAACTTATATCTCATTCACAACACTCTCTAGTGGGGTTATTCAGTTGGCAGTGCCAAATCACTAAGTAAGGTTTACTATGTAAGTCTAGCATTCACAATGACTAGCAATTATATCTTGACTTCTTGCACAAGTTTGTTGAAGTATTTGCGATTAGGGGGATATCCTGCGTTAATTTCTAAGTTTTAAGAGGGTGGTTTTATTTACAATGTAGTCTGCATAAAGGGTTGACCAAAATGAATACATTCCCACGTACATATCACTGTATGTGTACAGGCACCCTGGGTTGTGCAGGACCCAATACGAAAAATATAGGCATAAGTATCGAAAGATCCTTTCAAATACTCACGTGTGCGCGCAATTAAACTAGTGCAATAAGTAAAGTAGATTGTTATACCATCGAAAGTCAAGAAATCAAATTGCCAAAGGACATCACTTCATGATGGAGAAGCAACATTTTAGATTCAATGAAAAACACTGGACTTCAACTTTTGCCATTATTCAGTCAACAAAATTATTTTTCCTGTTTATGCCTCGAAACATTTATTATTTGACACACACACACACACACACACACACACACACACACACACACACACATATATATATATATATATATATATATGAATGTATACATTAAATAAGTCTAATGTAAACCAATGGATTTTCAATCTGTAAGACACTTCCGCTGGGATAAATCTATAACAAGTGTAATCGTTGAGAAAAGAGGAATTTCATTTCGTTAATTTGTTTATTTTCAGAAAGAAACTGTTTTTTTTTGTTGTTAGTTTGGGGTGCAATGTTTAATCGTCATCTGATCTTGGAGAATCAAACCATCTTTTCATTCTCCAAAATATTCTGCAAGTCTTTTTCAAACATCACCATCAACAACCTCGTTGCTTCCTCCTTAATCTCGTCCATAGTCTGAAATATACTAATGATTTTAGTTTTACAAATCAAAGAAGCTGCAGAAGGCTATAAAATGTTTCTGAATAGATTCTTTTCTCATTGTCATCTCTGAGCTGGGACTCCTATGATTGGGACAAAATTGCATCTAACACTTTTAGCATGAATTTTCACTTTCATTAGGTATTATCCATTGGTTGAAATAAAACAAGAATCAGATTGTGTCGTTCCCTCTCTTGAATACTGAATTTTCCCAGATGGAACCATACTATCATCACCAAACCCCAGACATATTCAGTGGATAAAACAATAATTAAATGAAATAAAGGAAATGATGTTGTCAAACGAATTTCGAAATATGCTTAAAATCTGTCGAGAGAATAGAATTAATGTGGTTTGTCATTTCTAAGCCTAATAGAGGAAGCAGAAAAGCAAAGAATTGTACAATAAATCTATGGAGTTACTGCAATCATAAAATGTATGTCTGTTATTTTAATGTCTTTGTTATTTCAATGAGTCTGTCATGGTTTATTGTATGTGTCATTTTATGTTTTAATCCGTCTGTAATGTTTTATGTAAATTCCACCATTTTGGCAGTGTGTTGAGTGCGCATGTGCAAATTTGAATTTAATTGAAAGAAGGAAAAAAAAAACAATAAAAAACAACCATCAAATAAACAAACGAAAAAGGTGAAGGAAAAGATTGTCTGAAAATGTATGAAATAATAAATGCTGAACCGAATAAAGACTAAAAAAGAAGATGAGAATAAGATGAAGAAAGGGGAATGAATCGATGAGAATAATTGGGAACGAAAAAGAAGGAGATAAAAAGGACATGGTGAAAATGAGGAAGTAGAAAGATAGCAAAATTAGGATGAATAATGGAAAAGAAGAAGAAGAAGAAGAAGAAGAAGAAGAAGAAGAAGAAGAAGAAGAAGAAGAAGAAGAAGAAGAAGAAGAAGAAGAAGAAGAAGAAGAAGGAGGAGAAAAAGAAGAGGAAGAATGTGGAAACTAAGCAGAGACGAAGGATGAGATAAAGCAATTAGCGGGGAATAAAACAAAAGAGAAAAAACAGAGAGAAGGGAGAAAAAAAGAAGTGAAAGAAAAAAAAAAGAAAAAGAAAGGGAGAAGAGAAAAAGTGAAAGAATAAAAAAGGAGAAAAAAAGTAAGAGAAGTAGGAAATAATTTGAACTGTGTTTGTAGACAAGAATTTTAAGAATGTTTAACAGAAATATAAAAAAAAAGGTTCATGATTTACTATTTGCTCATTGATTCATTCGAACTTGGAAGAAAAGACGTTTAGGCAGACTTACCAATCTACATAAATATATTCACATATCAATGTATGCATAACAACAATCTATTGATTGATAAACATAGATTATCAAATAGATGTAGATAACAATCATTTATTGATTCAATGAATTCATGCGAACAAAGTGTATTATAGTACGAGATCGATATTAATATATCTATTCATACAATGAGAGAAACGAGATTTGAACGCTGCTTGTGAACATGCATTTGGAGAATACAAAATATAAAATGATAATTTGATCAGAAAATGTGTTTCTCATTAGAAAATCAATTTGTTCAAGAACACCTGCTCATTCTCTCCCCCCTCTCTCTCTGTCTTCCTCTCTCTCTCTCTCTCTCTCTCTCTCTCTCTCTCTCTATATATATATATATATATATATATATATATATATTGTATGCATGGATATGAACTAATCTCTTGATAGTTTCACAGAGTAATTAATGTATGAGACAGAGGTAAGGGGGTCAACACGAAGAAATCTCTTCCAGACATTCTTATGCAACAAAAATAGCCAAAATGAAAATGGTTTCTCAGCTCCAAAACCGGCGTCAGTTTTGTTTCCCTGTCCTTTCCTTTACTGCCACGAAAACAGCATCTCCTTTCGTGATTAGTTCCACATAAAATGGTCCGCAAGGAAACTAATCTCAGCTTGCAGACATATCACAACTACACCACCCACTACAGAATGCCCACGCTTTTGGTTTCATTTGTATTTTCAGGTTCCCATCATCTTTCTTTTTCTGTCTTTTGTTCAAGAAGCTATTAGTCTATTCCATCACTGGACCCAGTATCTTTTTTTTAACAAAATATATATATATATATATATATATATATATATAGATAATCATATTCTTTCTCTACCTCTGCTTTTGTCTGTCACTCATTATCACTGTCTGTCTATGTGGTTTTCTCTCTCTCTCTCTCTCTCTATATATATATATATATATATATATATATATGTATATATATATATATATATATATATACATATATATATGTATATATATATATATATATATATTTATATATATAAAAAGCCATACTTAAATTTGTGAGACATTCAACGTTGGCAATGAATTATTGCTTTTCATTCGAGCCCAGAGCTTGAAATTGTTATTCTATTTCAGTGTATTGTCCATGTCATAGTATTGATTAATTCATTTTAACAAATGCCATACAATTAGCCTATCGAAGTCAATTTTTTCAGACCACATTGTCTTTGAAAATTCATGCACTGAAAGAAAGAGGTGTAAATCCCACTGCTTGTGCCTTCAAGTAAATGCATTTGACGTTTACTGCATGATTCCAACGAATGCTATAGATTCATTCAGGGCTTCAGTAGAATCCATAGTAACAGCATTCAGCCATTGGCTTTTTATTTCTTTTGTAGGATTTGTTCACAGATTTCAAAGAACATATTTTGTATTTTATTCGCTTGGTAGTCTATATGGAGCCGTGATCAATTCTCCGATGCATTAGATACATGCTTAACATATTCACGTTATACTGAATCATATTTTTTGGAATCTTCAACACATTTATCATTCATTCTTAGCATTAAAAAAAGGATTTTATTCTAATATTTTGCCAATTTTGACAAGTCTTGTCCTCATTTTACCTTTTAGTTGAATGAAATTTGGATAGAGGAAAAAGTAATGGAAGTCAATTAATTATTGGTAATACTGAAAAGATTTCCATCATGGTTAACGACGTTTTGTGGAGAAGCACTGCGGAATGCAAAGCCAGTCTTTGATAAATAAATAGAATGAGATTCGGAATTGTCTTCCATTTTTAACTTTCAACTTTGAATTGGTCAACAATGTAATTGTTAATTGAAGTTGAAGTACTACTCAATGCTACTAACGATGTATTATAATTTTGCTTTTGCTACAATTTTCTCAACTCTATAAACAATACCTCAATCGTGTGTAATCTAATTCATTCATTTTTCGTTGCTTGCAGCCAGGCCTAGTCTTTAAATGTAGAGTGTTCGGGACTTGAGCTTGCATTGATGAATGCAGTGAAGAGATAGGTCCAGAGAATTGACAGGATTGCCATTGAAGGCTATCTAGGTGATCCTTAGCTGCTTTAGGCACTTGGTATTCTCAAACAGGTACAAACAGGTATTGATCTGGTTCGACATCCTGTCCTTCTTGTTCATCTCCATTGGCCAAGCAATCAGTCATTGTTTTGACCTTTTTGAATGCTTTTCCTTGCAATTTGCGCCCCATGTCCCTTCGGCAGCAGTACTTATATATTGATTCATGTCCAACAAAACTTATCTAATTTGAAATGATATTGAGTGTAATATTTTGGTTTTAATCCATTGAACAAAAATCAATGTGCATTAATTATGGTTCTC
>OY735224.1:6976322-7048822 GCA_963457665.1 Thysanoteuthis rhombus | reverse complement strand
TTGTATTGTATTCCATAAATATCAAATGGTATTTCTTCTTCTGTGGTCCTCCATGGTACACAGCTAGTGATAATATCACCCTAGAAGGTATACTTTAAGGGGATCAATGTAAAAGTGCAGTGGGTTCAATCCCCACTAGCTGCACCACAATAGAGGCTTTGAAGAAATCTAAACAAATGTGACCTGGTTCTCTTCACCTCGAAGATTAGTGCGACACGATCTTCCTACTCGATCTATCCATATGCCGTACCAAGGAAAGTTTAGTATATAACAAGGACACATTCAGAGTTTGAATCCATTTAAGAAAGCCAACATTCCGAATGCTTTCTCTCCAGATACACAATGGGTATTCTGCGCTTGGAAGATTGTCGTGATACAGAAATTAAAACGAAAGAATCTATCAGGAGGAACATTTTCCTGAAATAGTTTGAACTTCTTGAACGGTTTTTGGTTTTTAAAATCAAATAATTTACATGATTAAAACCCTCACCATTTGTTGATATAACAATTAACATGGTGTCTTGCACACCATCGCTCCAATACGTACTCTTTAAATCATTTCTGTCTAGTGGAATCATCATGGCAACTGCAGTGTTTGAGAAGACGTAAAAAGAAGTGACAAAGATAGAGAAGAAAACATTGAGTGAAATGGACTCATCAAAAACAAGAAAATCATTTGCAGATGCCACACTCACTCCCTTAATCTTTTATTGATAAACATATATAATAGGAAATAACAGTTGTTAAGTGAAACAAAAGCATTTTGGTTTTTGTAAGGGAGATAGTAACAATCTCACGAGAGAGAGAGAGAGAGAGAGAGAGAGAGAGAGAGAGAGAGAGAGAGAGAGAGAGAGACTGATATTTATGAACAGATAGCTTTATGAGGCAGACCCAGAGTGCTAAACAGGCTGAGAAATGAAGAGAAAAGTAAAGAACAGAAAGGAGAGAAAGAGAGACGGAAATGGTCAATAAACTGAAAATCAATCTATGTAATAAACTTAGTGATTTTTCTCTCTGGATCTTTGTCTTTCTGTCAGTAATGAATAATAAAAGTGACAATAAAGTTCATATATCGCTGAGAAGAGCATCTTTTACCTTGAATCAGTTGCCATGGCGACTTTAAAGTTTTATGAAAAACAGTCGCTTTTCTCCATTACAGCTTTTTTTTTTGTAGCTTTTTAGTTTTTTATTTATTTATTTTTTTTTGCATAGTCTCGTCACGTTTCTTGGAGAATATTCCAGAGAGTTACTTCATGTGTTCTCAGACGGAAGCCTTTATGTGCAGCCATAATCTTCATGGGAGATGGTCCAGAATTAAATTAATGTTTCATTAGTGGAAAGAGATAAAGATAAAATACGTTACAAAGGTGATGATGATGATGGTGATGATGGAATCAGCCTAGGCCAGGAGATTAGGGGCACACATTGCAAAAATATAGGCGCAAATTTGGTAATCATCTCCGGATGGAGGAAGTCAGAGATGAGAATTATCTGCATTATTAATCGCCTACTCCCAAATGAAATGGTCCAACTGAGCCTCAAGGAACCAAGATCATATCCTACGCCACCAATGCCACGACAGTAGCAACAGTATCTCTTTCTATTGCAATAATTGAAGGAATCTGATTTGATGATATCATATTATCAATTTTCATGGTAACCCATTGTTGTAACAAATTTGGTCGCCTATGGTTGAATAGCTACCTATCATTCATCGTTGACAACATATATATATATACATATACATATTTATATATATGTATCAATATGATATCAGTGGTTGAAAGTTATCTAGTAACAAGATTATGGAAGAGAGGAAAATGAAAATAGTGAAAACTAGTTTGAGAAACAGGAAAACGAAGAAGCAGAGGGGAAGGGGGAAAAAGATGAAGTAGTTGGAGAGGGATAAAGTAGAAGAAACATTAGGATGAAAAACAAAAAACTGAACACAGGGGAAGGAAAAATGCTGAATGAAAAGGTTGAAGAAGTTTAAGAATGAAAGAGAAACCAAAGATTTGCAAGTAATCACTCCAGATAAAGATTGAAGAAAAGTTCGTCAAAAACAAACCACATTTCGTTATGAGAGGAAAAAATTAAGCAAATAATTACAATATAAAATCAATTAGTCCAAAGTTATTAACATTGAATTCAGTGACCGTGAAGTTTTAATTGTGTGTTTATAAGCAGATTATAAATGTATCATGCTTCTTCCAGCAGCCAGAATGAGCAAAGTAGGGAATGACGAATGAAAATGAAAAAAAAAAAAAAAGAGAATAAGGGAATTATTCCAATTCAAATTTTATTATTCGGAAGTGGTTAATATTGAGCTCAAAGACAGTCATGTTACAAATAATAAAGGATAAATGAGAAAACAATTGGTTGAATCTTCCATGGATTCCAAGCAGACAATTCCTGATATTCCTGTGGTTTTTATTCTTGTATGTTCTTTCTCTTTCTTTGGGGAGTGGTGGTTCTGTGTTTCATTCATCCACTTGCTTGTGATAATCCGTCTCTCACAGGTCGGAGAGTTGTCTTTCTGACTCTTTCATTGAAGAGTTCTCTCTTTCCTGTGGGCCTCTCTTCAAGCTGGATTTAACGTTTTATCTTTCCAAGTAGAAACGAAAAAGGAAATCAAAGAAATTTAAAAAAAAAAAGTGTTTCCTCCGTGGCTGAATGGAATGTATGTTTCGTGTTTTCTTCTATCTGATTTCAATCTTTGCCTAATTTTGTTGAATTGTTGGGTTGATCAGAACCCCTTAATTTATATCACAGTTGTTCTCATTCAGGTATCCTTCACAGTTCCGATTCGTATCCATTTGATCCTTCAAATGAGCGTTTGGAGTTAATATTTTGTCTAGGTTTCTCGCAAAACTAGACAAATATTAACGTATTATCAACCTGAACTCATTCGTTATATCTGTTCATAAACTGGAAGGACTGGTATCTGTTTATTACTTATAGGGGTCTTCTTTGGTCCTTCACAATCATTTCAATGAAATAAAGTTATATTACTATTTGCAACAGTATAAATAAAGAATGCAGTCTGATAACAAATAGACTGATATAGATGCGAACTGCAATAGAGAGATAGAATGATGCCTTGATAAACAGTTGAGGAAATCTTAGATTTCAATAGAGATAATTGGATAGATACACACTTATTGCATTTATACGAGGATTAAAAACAATGATTATTGCAGCAGCCCATTCTTCCATCTCTCCTTTTTTGGTTTTTCCACTGTGATGATCTGAGATTTGTTTTCGAACAAAACAGTTAAAGACTTGTCACACGATGACTCTGGGCGATTTGAATGATGAGGCTCAACGATGGATTGTCTGTCAGTTTGACAACCCGCCATTTTGTTTATTTTTCAGCACTTGATAATGCCGATATCAAAACACATGAAGCAAAAGAAAGGGAAAAGTGGAAATATAATTGATACTGCGGAATATCACAAAAATGAATGTGAAAACGAAAGTATTGCAAAGATTAATCAGAAAATGAAAGTGAAAGTTGGTAAAAAGTGCGGGAAATAATAGAATGAACTCAGTGTACTGAGGGTAATTAGTGGTTGAATAATTCATGAATTCAGATATTGGTGGGAGGGAAAATTAAATTAAGTAAGGAAAAGTGAAAGGGGACAGAGATTGAGAGAGAAAATACAAATATGAAAGAGAATGTTAGGAGACTGAGAATGCGAGAGACAACAAAACTGTTGAAGCGGAAGATTTTCTTATGGAAAGATAATCTGATTTTTTCACGTTTTTCTTTCCGGTACAATGCATACATTAACTTGAAGGTAACAATTTCGCTCATAAAAGATTCGAAACCATTATTTGAAATAATGAACTTGTTCTTCGGAACGAATTCTGTAGTTTCTTCTCTATAAAAAAGATAATTGCATTGTAATTCAATCTTAATAAAATAGAATCGATAGCCAAATAAATAGATACGACAAAACTAAGATAAATAAATAAATTGATAGATAGGTAGAAACAGATGGGAATAAAGAGAATTTCATCATTCATCCGGAAGTAACTATTACATATGTAACAAGCATGCGCGTAAGAACGTCTGATTAAACTGTTTGTCTCTTCTGTTTATGACGGATCAACATTATACAAACAGTTTCCCTGCCTGAAGAAGAAGGAGAAGAAGAAGAAGAAGAAGAAGAAGAAGAAGAAGAAGAAGAAGAAGAAGAAGAAGAAGAAGAAGAAGAAGAAGAAGAAAAAGAAGAAGAAGAAGAAAAAAAATCAACCCGTAACATCTCTACTCCAAAATGGTGTCAGGCCCATTCAGATGAAATAATAACCTGCAGCACCCCAACATGTCTGCATGAGGCTGTCATTTAAATTCCCACTGAAAAAGACACATCTTTAATAGAAATGAGCTGGAATAAAAGGATTATATGTTACATGAAATGACTAGAAAATGACTGTTATATAAAAGCCGTTGCCATTTTTTGTATGCATTTGTATGTCACGCTACAGCAAATAGAGAGAGAGAGAAAGACAGAGAGAGAGGGAGAGAGGGGGGGTAAAGTTAACTGTAGTTTTGTATCCTTCTTTATCTCTTTAACAAAACATGATATGAGGAGAGGAGCAGTATACGTTAACAAATGCATTCAAGGAAATGTCATGTTTTATCAGTTTTTTGCTAAAACTTTATAGGAATAAATATGTAGGGGTGATCGAACATTGGAAAAGGAGTGAATAAGTTATTTCTCCAACATTTCCATTGGCAGTGGTGCCTGATTCCTAAGGAAATAAAACGAGCACAATCATAGTTGGACGTAAATGAAGAGACAAATTTAGCATAAACTTACTTTGCAAATTTTTGTGGGCTCATACACTGCATATACAAATACACAGCAGTACACACATTCAAAAATACATTCACACGCACCACCAACATGCACATAGAAAAGTTGTCTGAGTTCAGGTTAAAGACCCATATGAATGCATAAAGATGCACAACTATGCATTCACACGACATACACACACATCTTTATGGATATGTCAACATATTCCAACCCTCTTACATGTACTTACATACACGTTGACTTGTCCACATTACCATCGACCAAGAAAAATTCCCGATAACTCTGACGCTAACTTCCCAATATCTTCTACCATTCATTCATTTTTTGGTTGTGAGAGCGCATGTGTGTCGTTCCAGAAAGTTGAATTTCCAACAAAGACTGTTCCAAAGTTTTAAGGTCTGTCTATTCCGGAACAAAACGTATCAGTTAATGTCTCGTGTGTGGGTCTCTTTTCAGGTATTGAGCAATGGAAAATAGATATTTCGGACTGAAGAAAGACTTCTAAGAAAAGAATTGCATATTTTGTCCGTCTATCTGTGCTCATGCAAAGATGTGATTTCAATGTTGTCTACATATTCAGTTTCTACTTGGTTGCAGTAAAATCTTAGTACTATAGTAAATGTATTATTAGATAATTACCTACATACATAAATACATACATACACGCATATAGCTAACAGACAAATTGACATAGGCTCATAGATAAGTTTGATTCTAGGATAGATGAAAGCTTGAAATGAATTGAAATGATTAAAATTCTGAAATATCGAAAAAAAATTTCTCTCCCAATATTTCATTCTCTTACTTTTTACGCCGGTTGGCCTCTTCTTATCTTTCAACCATTTTGAATTTTTTATTGCAACTGTTTGGCATAATTTGTGTTTTTCAAATAACTCGACAGTTGAGAGTTTTTGGCCCGTTATTATGACTGCCATGTTTTTATTGTAATGAATATTAAAGAGAGATGTTGTATTTCATTTACTGAAGAGAGAAAATTTAATCGATACCGAGGCAGCGTCCGATGAGATCAAAAACCATGAAAAAAGCTTTTGTCTGGACGTGATTGAAATGATGCTGTTACGATCAAAAGTTCGCTCAGAAACTGAATTGTAGCCGTCCAGTGTGATTGTTGTTTGCAAACACTTTGATAATGGATTTCCAATGATTTGACTGAAGATGATTCGACTTATGCACTCTTTTGAATGCATAAAAGTTTGGACATATTAATGACTTTGACGCCAATTCGACGGACTTCCCATCTACAAACCACCAGTGTAGTCAGGACAAAAGCAGGACTCAATATGTTTGGCATCAGCTTGGCTGCAGGATCTGCAGGAAGTATGTTCTCTCTATGTTGAAGTAACTGGGTCAGGGTAGAAAGATAAATTCATACATCTCTTAGAAACATAACTTCAGAGTAAATACAAACTGTTTCAGAGAGAGTTTGACCCTTATGCCACCTGCACCTCCATTTCTGTGCTCAAGGATATATAATAATCACAAAAGTAATTCAAAATCTGATTCCACTTCTTGAATGCAATTTTCCACTTGAAACAAAACCATTTCCAAAAATTAACTCACATCTAAAACCTTAGCTTTTATGATTGAAAAGTACTAAGAACAAAAAATAAACAAGACGGTACACTGAAAATCTGCCAAAAAACATTTTCCTCCGTGTGAATAACGCCATACATTGAAGAACAGGTCTGTTTACTTCTGTCAGTTCTGATCAGAATAATTATTTGCAGACGATAATTTTCCTTAATAATCATCCCACCGAAGCTATCCACCTTTCATCCACTTTTTAAAAAAGAATTGATGGAAATTAGGCTTCATATTTACGAGTATGCAATATTATCTCAATTTGAATAATGTAATCTTCCCTTTCTCTCGCTCTCTCTCTCAGACACACACACACACACAAACACACAAACATGCTGTCAAATACACACACACACACATATATATATATATATGTACTAATGCTCATTAGTTTTTAACTGACAGAGTTTGGTTTGTATCGATTCGTTTTAATTTGTTTGAAATTAGCTTAAAAAAGATATACGTTTGGACATATTTTGTAGTTGGCAACGGTATCTTTGAGGAATTATCAATTGAAATATATTGTTGATTGAATTAAACTGACTTTTGTTTTTCTATTCTGCTAAAGTTTTGATCTGAATCAGTCAAGGACGTTGAACAAAAACTGCACAATATAACAGCACAAGAGTGTTTAATTGGTAAAACAAATCAAGTAATCAGTTCATGACTTATAGCCATGTATTTCGGTATTTTTTATACTTTGAATTCAGGCCCCTTAGCAAAAACCAAACAGACCTTGAAAAAGAAAGAAAAAACAATATGGCGCCTAGAAAAGCAGTCAAAACAATCACTAAAATCCATTTTCTTATGTAGATGAAGCAAATACATTGTCCGGTTGATGAAATACCCCGGCAGATATTTGTGGTTGATATTTTCTTCTCAAACAGAAAGTTTTCGTAAAGTTTTGATTGAACTGTCTACAAAAACAACGATTCTATTAATGCAGTCATTACAAATGGATACCTTGCCGATGGGACTTTGTCTTTCCAGTTTTCCTGCCTCAAGAAACTGTTTTGCATCCATGTTTTTGTAGAATTGATTGAAAACAGTCGACTGAATAAAGTTGCAATGACTTTAAACTCACAAGTCTCTATCAATTTTCAATCAATTATTCTGAAGGAATCTTTTGGGACTCACTTTTTCAGATTGTCTGTCTCATCCTTACATACAGAACTGCTTATAAGCATTTGAACAAACTAGTTTTGTATGCAAAACTGGGTTATAAGAGTTAAAAAAAAAAAGGACTTCTCACGAAAAGAATCAAATTCCTTTTTGCAATCACCACAACAGGGATTGTATCTAGGTGTGTCTTTAGGCCCTGAAGTTCAAGAAAAAGATTTAGAAAAGTAAATTACATTGATAATTGAACCGAAACATGTATTTTATTGAATTATTGTTCGGATTAAATTTGTTCCTCATCCCTTCTGAAGATGTCTTTTGAAAGAACATTTGGCTCAAAAAGTGTTGATTTTTATTGATTTAACCGAACAGATATTAATTAAAGATTGCTGATACTTTCAACCAATTTCACTTGAAAATACGATGTGTCATTTGGAAGTTGGACCTGTCTCTATTCTTTTCTCTATTGTGCTTATTAATGGCTACAATGTTAACTTAATGTGCCTGATGTTGGCTTGATGTTTTCGCTAGTAAAGAAATCAGAATCAGCTAGTGTCCAATCATCTTAATTTATTTGAGGAAGCGTTTTCATTATTTTTATCTTTTAATAATATCATCTGACTTAGTTTTGTTGCTTGTTTACATTTTGAAATAGTATTGGACGTTATATTCTAAAATTAGTCAATTATCTTCGTGCAGGGAGTTGACTGTCATCAAATGCTCAACAGAAGTATCCCTGTAACATAATAAGCAGAGATTAGCTGATATCTATAATCATAGTGTCTTATGAATGAAAGCAGACAATAAGATATCTGTATACAAAATAATATGAACATAGTATGCAGGGAAATCTCCATGCCAATGATATATCTCCATTCTTATTATGGTTATTTTGTGTCTCACAAGGTAATATGTATGAGCAATCAATTGGGTTTGCATTGGTAACTGTATACAGAACTAGTTTACTTATCGTTGCAGCACGATTAGTGACCCATTCCTATTATCTATGTCTATTCAGGACTAGTAATGTAATTATTCATGTTTGGGATATATATATATATATATATATATATATATGTGTGTGTGTGTGTGTGTGTGTGTGTGTGTGTGTGTGTGTGTGTGCACCTGTGTGTGTGCACCTGTTTGTGTGTGTGCACCTGTGTGTGTGCACCTGTGTGTGTGCACCAGTATGTGTGTGTGTGCACCTCTCTGTGTGTGCATGTGTGTGTGTATGTGTGTGTGTGTACATGCATTTATCTATAATATCCTTTTGGAATATTTATACATAACAACCCTTGCACCTACAGAAATACGTACACCCCTTATATTCTTTCATAAATCTATTTTTTTTAAAATATGATATGAGAATCATAATTATTTTCCAAACATTAGACCTTCAAAACAGATATCATCATGTATTGTTTGTGAACAAACTCTACTGTATTAAACATCTGATACAATGTATATGAATAGGTAGTTGTCGAAAAATGGGTACACACCTGGTAAAATATCTTTAGGAACAGAGTTCAAACGCTGTAGAGTTCGATAAATGTAACACCTGAGAATATTAGTTTGGATTGTGTAATGTGTTCTCAGTCATAGGCAATAATATATATATATATATATATATATATATATATATATATATATATATATATATATATATATATATATATATATATATATATATATCCTAAGTTGATGAATCTCGAATGATATTCAATGATTTAATGTACTGAACTCAGTTTTAATGATCCATCAATTAGTATACATTGTATCAAGGGAAGACAAAAGAACTTTCTATAAAACGGAAGGATGTGTTCTCGAATGTTAGATTAAAGTCTGTTTTTTCATTTTGTCCATACATTGCATTATGGGTAGCACTAGTAGTGCCATCTGTTGTTGATATGCCTCGCTACTTGGATGTGTTTTGAGACTGGATTGCCTTTTTTGCTAAAAAAATTGAAATATTAGGGTGAATATCAAAACTTGTCAATCATTAAATGGGGATGGTAATAATCTATATCGATAAAACGTTTGGTTGAAAGATTCTAATAGAAATAACAAGTATCAGGATACTTATTCATGTCATAAGGCACTTATAGTCAGGGAACTAAATTTCCACAACCACACACTCACCGTGTTTACCTCTTCAGTGGACAATGTAAAAGGAAATCATTGAATAGATGGACCACATTTTTTCTTGATGTTAATTCCAGAAGATGTTGTAAAGATCAGAGATTGCGGAGTTCAAACAAATGGCCTGTGGAAACAAACAGCTACTCAATACATCGACAGTACCCTTTGGGGATGCTGAGATAAGTGTTGGGAAAAGTCACCTGCTCAAAATAGAATTTTGGCTGGAGATTCTGCCAAAAAGTATGAAATTCGATTGAGACAACCGAGCATAAAAGGAAGATATTGCCAAACAAGATACAACGGCCCACGCATTCACTGTCGATGAAACATTCTCCTGAGGGTCAAGGAGTGAAGGAGAGTTACGCCTACGCAGAGAGAACATGTACTTTCAGATAAAATGATAAAAAATAATAAGGATCTTAAGGTTATATATATATATATATATATATATATATATATATATATATATATATATATATATATATATATATATATATATATATATATATGTATTTGTACTGGTGTGCCAGAATTTAATGACCACTTTCCTTGCAAAACAGATTTCATCGGATCTACCATATGTTTTTAAAGACCTCTAAATGTGTTTGTCAGAATTTGGTGCAAAGTCCTTTAACTACTTTGATCAAGAATTAGTTTCTGGAGATTCTTTAGAAGATTATTGATCAATCGTTTGGTTGGGCCTAGACTTCTCTCAAAATTGATTTCACTGTAGAGATAGATATGAGTTTCACTCACACACAGACACGAAAACTCATACGCATACACCCACATTGACACTTACACACACACACACATGAACCTATCTACATATGCCCACATTGACACATACACACACACACATGCATACACATGCACACACACACACACATACATGTACATAATTTTCTTTACAAGATAATTTCATGTTCTTATCTATCAATTTGGCCAATAAATTATCAAGTGAAAATTAAATCAAATAAAAAAGCCAAGATAGGCAGAAAGAAAATAGAAAAAAAAGGTAGAATTGATTCAACAATGAAAATGAAACAAAGATAACAAAATGGGAAAGAGAAAAATAATCAGAAAAACGGAATAAAAAGAAAACACAATTCATCCAAGATACACATCTGATATTCCTTAAGCTGACAATCATTTATTTCCAGAGTTATCAAATCATTTAGGTGGACGATGTGACTTTTCAATATCTCCAAGAAAAATGGAAGTCATTATTCAAATCTGATGTCGAGCCACTTATTAATGAATTGGTTAAAAGCAAGCGAAAGTATATTGATAACGAAGTGTATATTCTATTGCTATCATATTTGTGTTTTCAAATGAATAGAAACATCGGGGGGGGGTACTTTTGTTACATCTGTCGACGATGATGATGAGAATAAAAAAAGCTGTATCACCACCACCACCACCATCATCATCATCATCATCTTAAATCTATATTGTCTTAAAAAAAACATTCCAATGTTTTCCATGTGATATGTTGCTTTTTCCATTAATATTAAACAGAAGAAGCTTTTTCTCTTATGTGGTAACTGATCGTAAAGGATGATTGGAAGGGAGTGACGATAAGTGAAAGGTAAGCACAATGTTTTGATCAAACAGTCTGCAAAAATGACGGTTCTATTAATGCAGTCATTTCAAATGTCAGCCTTGCAGACGATACTTTGTCTTCCCAACGTCCCTGTCACAAGAAACTGATTTTCATTTTTTTGTAGATTTGATGGATAACAACAACTGAAAACAGTTGCAATGGTTTCAATTTACATTGCTTTTAAATCAATTCCTATAAAAGAACTATTCTACATGTTCGTTTTGTGCATTTCCTTTTCAGAGTGTCGCTCTCACTCTCATATGCAAAACTGCATATGAGTATTTGAACAAACAGAAGTTTTGCATTTATGGCTCCGTTATATGAAGTTAGGAACATAAACTTCACGCAAATGGGGGGAGGGTAAGTTTCTTTTGCAATCAGAACAACTAAGAATGCATCCAGGCATGTTTTGTGGTTCTGAACCTCAGGGGGAATATTTAGAATTGAACTGAAACGAAATATTATTTGACATATTGTTCAGAATCAATTACATTTCCAAGACCAATCATCGCCAGACTATCAGTTATTTTTGCTCTGTCCAGCTTTCTGCTAATGTTATTACCAACACGCTGAAAAAGTGACAAGCATTATTACTACAAACTCGGTCAATATTAGCGTATCTAGTAACAACATGTAGAGGCAGTTTCAACGACTTTTACTATCAAGACTTCTGTCACAGAAGGAAGAGAAAACGTACACACACACAAAAAGCAAAGTACAACAACAAAACATGAAAACAGTAGTCCAATAAAATCAGAACAATTGACTTGTTCTCCATCTCTCTGTCTTATTTTAGGTCTGGATTGTCTTTTTCCTCACAAATTCACTAATACTAAGGTGAATGTTTGGTTATTGTGTTTCCTTTAATTTGCTCGGACTCAAAATTTGATCAAGCAACCAGGCCCGCCAGCATTACTCAGTTGGGGATACTTATGAAATTATTGCTTGTTTGTTATAGAAATGAGAATCTAGCAACATTTAGACACTTGTATTTCTCTTTTTACCAAACACAGAAAAATCTCAAAAGTATTCAATATAAAGACCAAAAAAATTAAATTCCTTTATTTTTCGAATTTTCTGCCATTTGAAAAATTCGATTCAAGAGCATAGCTCTAAAACCTAATCAATTTAATGATTGACCAAGTTTTTTTTAATGATAAAATTTGAAATTTACTTAAAGGATGAAAAGTTATGGGAGACTCTTTAATCATTGAGTAAGGATAGTAAAATCAACATGGATAAAACGTTTGGTGATAAAAAACTGGAAGGTTTTGACTGAAATAACAAGTATAAGGATACTAATTCACGTCATTTTGCATTTATAGATAGAGGGATAGATTTTTTCAATAACATATTCCTCGTATTTGCCTCTACGGTGAACAATGTGAAAGGAAATCGGTGAAAAATCATGACACCAATGGATGGATCATAATTCTATTTTCATGTTAATTTCAGAAGATACAGTCCAGATCAGAGGTTACAGAATTCTAACTGGTTGCCTTGGGAAGCAAGCATCAACTAAGTTTATCGATAGAAGCCGTTGGAGATGTTGAAATGAGTGTTAAGACAGGTTATCCGCTTTAATACAAATCTATATCGGGAATCTACGAACAAGAAACTTAACAAAGACCATCAATCGTAAAATGAAGATATTGACCACCACCCGAGCATTCACTGTCTGCATTGATAAAGCTTCCTCTTTCAGTTATATACATACATATATATATATATATATATATATATATATATATATATATATATATATATATATATATATATATATATATATACCGGTATGCCAAAACATTATGACCACTTCCCTCACAAAATAGCTTTTATCTGATCTTCCATGAACTCCAAATGTGTTGTCGAGGATTTGGTGCAAAGTCCTTTAACTGCTGAGAGATAAACGTAAGACGCTGCTCAATGGGATTGAGAATTTCAGGAGATTTTTTGGAAGATGATTGACCAATCGTTTGCATTGGCTTAAACCTCTTTCAAACACACTCACACGTATGAGTGTGTGCGTATGTGTGCGTGTGTGTGCGTGTATATATATTATATTTTTTGCCAACGAACTTTTTGTTTCCGTCTACTAATGTTTGCCAATGAAATGTCCGGATAAAATCATATCAAAGAAATGAATTAAGATGAGCAAAAAATTTTTTTTTTAAATGAAAGGAAAAACTGTGTGGAAAGGAAAAGAGATGAATGAATAGAAATAGAAGAAAAAAAATTCATCCAAGACACTTTCCTGACAATATTCAAGGTGGCTATCATTTGTTTAGGCGTTACCAAATCAATAAAGTGGATGATGAGTCATCGGAAGGGTTGAAAATCACTCTCTTATTTTAGGTCAAAATTTAAGAAATTACATGAATCAAATATCGAATCACTTGTTGATGAATTGGACAAAGTTATCGAAAGTGAGGGAGGTTAATTGATAATTATTATTAATGATGAATTGAATCTTTAATTCCCGTCATATTTGTGTTTTCAGATACATTGAAATATCGAGAAATACTTTTGTTACAAACTAATTTTCGATGATCATGATCATCATGATGATGATGATCATCATAATGATCTTGATATGAAGAGAAATCTTGCCTCACATTTTTTGTCTGAAACCTTATTCATGCATTAACTTTTTTTTTCTGATTTGCTCAATACAATGCAATGTTGTCATCTCCGAAAAAAATCTGATTATTTTCAATAAGATATGTTGCTTTTTTGGTCAATATTAAACAGAAGAGAGTTTTTTCTTTCCTTTTTTGCGTCTAATGGTAAAGGATAACAAGGAGGAGTGACGCTGGGTAAAAGGTAAACACAATGATTATATAGAGGAAGAAAACAAATAAGCAAAGACTATGAGAATGGAAAGAGATAGATGCTAAAAAATGGAAGCAGAATTTATAATCGGTTGGAAATGCACAGAAAGTGATATTTACAAGAGAATATTTGCTTACAGCAGAAATATTGAACAAAAAACCGAACATATTCTGATAACAATCTGATTATTCCTTTTCAATCTTTTCTATTTTTCATTTTTCTTCTCCTTTTTTTTAATCACATAAACCAGCCAGAAATATTGGCCTTTTAGAGAAGAAACATTTTTACATCATACAGAACACAGATTAGGCAAAACATTCAATGTAAATAGAGATATAATTAGTCATTATCCGAGGTAATTGATCCTTTAAAACAATGGTGTCAATCCAAGTTGTTTTGAACACGTCCCGATTACAATATCAAATGGGGACACAACGCTGCCCAGACTACTGATAACGTAGCAACGTAGTTGGAGTGACCTTTTCTACAGTGAGAACTGTACAGTGTTGGTTCAATACTTCGAAGTTTGCATACATGAATCCCAAAAATAAACTTCAATGGATGCCAAAACCTGTCCATAGAAATGGAGCTCTATTGACTGTGTTTTGGAACGAATCATTAACAACGGTTTGAGTCCTTTCTTGACGTTTACAGTGATCACATCACATCATCTCAAAGGAATTGGAAATGTTGAATAGTTTGTCCCACATGAAATGAATGTAATGCTGTATAACATTACATCACACCACACTTTCCAGCAAAGAAAATTGGACTATTAAATCCTTAAGCATCTCACATATTCAAGAAGAGGTTATCATATTTTTAATAATGTCAACACAATAAGAAGTTCAACAATGAAGAATCCATGATTTGCACTTTTACTGAATTTGGTCTAATGTCAATATGAAAGTTCTCTGATTTTGATATTTTCTATTTTTATTAACTTACAGATACTGTGCTTTCCAACATCTTATGGGTAGTTGCGCATGATAAATGAGATAAAAGAGATTTTCCGACATATGGATGCACTGTTATTTCTGTTGTAACATTACGTTTCTGCCGATTAATTCTTCGGCCTCTTTCTATCCAAATGTGATTTTGGTACACTGATGATTTTCTCCATGACAAATATTTACCCGTTTTCATCGTTTTCTCTGAAGTATTCCCTTGCCTGCTCAATATGCACTGGTTCAGAAAAGTTACTGCTCATAAAGCGTAGAGTCAAAACTATTCGTTCCCAGTTAAAATAACTGCATACTTAGGGGTATCATCACGTATGTCTCTCCGTGTGCAGCTTCTCCCTCTGTTTCCCATTTTCTTCTTGTCTGTCAGTCTGTATATCTGGCTATCTGTCTGTCATCTCCTGATTATCAGTCTCTCTCCCTTTCTCAAACAAAGCTAATTAGATATATTTGATATATTAAATTCTGATAAATAAAACAGAAAAGCCAAAAATTATCAAAATGATCTCATTGGTTAATAAAACTTCCCATTATAACACAACAACCAAAGTAACGGCATAAAAACTCTTGAAATTATGAAACATTAATCCATCCTGAGATGAATTGAGACAAAAAAATTTAGAACTATAATTTTTCATTCATCAAGTTTAAATTAGCTAATTTAGAAGGTTTTAAATTCGTCAGTGCCGATCCATACATAAATAAACCCGCCATTCTTGATGGCATTATAGCAGTAGTTTAAATAAATGATAGCGTTACCCTCCTGTAAAGCATCGAAAAAGGAGGGAAGAATAATGACTGTTTCCTCGATTTGTCAAAAGGCAAAAGGCAGAAGACAGACAACTCCGAAGTTATAGGCCTATAACCGAGCAGTCACTCATACGTGTTTCCATGACTGACGTTATCATCAACAACTGGTCTCTGACGGGATATCTTCCAAGCTGTCAAAAGATGCCTTACCAAAAGAATGATGAAAACAAAAACAATTATGGGTTTCTTTGCATGGGAAAACAAAATGAGAAAATAGGGATGTCTTATAGAAGGACATACAAAAATGGGGTTTCTTTACATTGAATAAAGAAATAAGAGAAGCAAGAATGATTCATGTTTACATAAGATAAAAGATGATGGATGAGGCTCTTAAGGATTTTAAATCGAAGTCGATGACACTTAGCAGGAAGGAAAAGGAAACAAAAAGCCGAAAAAAGGAGAAACCATTCATTTCCAAGATTCTTTAACAAGACGCCATTTTGTTGTCCTAACAGATATAAGCATGCACAAAAAACAGTTTCAAGATTTATCAAAATTTTCCACGTATTTTGATGTTTAATTTTCAAACCTTTTTATTTCCTTTTCAATATTTGTCATATGTAACGTTTCATATCTCATATGCTAGATCTTTAATTTCAATTTTCCTGTTATTTTCTCAATCTATATTGAAATTATTCCCAGATAGTAATATTAGTAATGATGGGGTGTAACAATTGCATTAATAGTGATAGAAACATTGACAATTGAAAAGAAATGAGAAAATAAAGATGATGGGACCGTTATATTACAAGTTGAACATTGCTGATCTAGGTTCTGTTAATCTGGCATCTTCTACAGGGATTTCGATCTGGCAGTCATGAAGGGATAAACTTTGAAATTCCACCGGAAATTGAATGGAACATAAAGAAAAGTTAATTCAGTTATCGATATCTCCGTGACGTTGGTAAGAAGTGAGGGTGTCAGAGCTTAGTTTGTGTCTTTATAAACAGTATTGGTATCAGTTATACGGCATAATATATGTACTATTTCGAAATATTCTATAGTAAACTCCACTTGTTAGGGAAACCCTCTGATCAAGGACTGTTTGGTATCAAGTTAAACGGATTAATTTGGATCAACTCATAGTTATAGGAAGGGGAGAGAAGAAAAAGAAGAAGGAGGGTATATTGAGTAAGATCAATATGATGAGGAGATCTTTCTTGAAAGATGTTGTTAATAACAATGACACAGACGCAATAAACTGAGGCAGATTCAGACCTAAAATATCATTTCTTCTGTGAAACTCAATTACATGAGCAATCTGCATGGGAAAGAATAATACCCTGCCTCCCCAAAATGAATAAGGTTCACAAGGCATCAAAAAAGAAAACTGGCATAATAAGATGTAAACCTGAGAGAAGAAGATGTAGGAATAAGAAGGTTAAAGAAATGCAAGAAAGCTGCAGATGAAACACGTCCTGGAGAATGATATTCACAAATATGAAAAAATGAAGGTCTAAATGGAAAAGACTCTCAAATGAGTAAGGCTCACAGGACATAAACACATTTATTCACACGGTGTCATTTTCTTCGACAAAACTAACATTATTTAAAGACCCAAGATAATGTAGAATGTAATGAAGACTAAGCTCACTACCAACTGGCAGCAAATACAAAAGAATGCAAATAAGAAAAAAACAAAGTTCTTAATGGAAAAAAAAATTGTCAAATGAATAATGCTCACAAAACATGAATGCGTTTGTCAACTCAGGGTCATTTCCACAGTCCTCATATTCCAGAACTTTTTGATTAATTGTATGAAGCAAGAAAGATAGCACGATGCACCACGTTGGGGTGGGGTAATTCTTTGTATGTACGATACTATATCTATTAATAGACTTGTATCTCTATAAATTATATTAATCTATTGCATTTTCATTCTCGCAAATATTTAACATTTGTTGAATGATATTGACGAGATGACTCACAATGTTCCTTTTTAAATTTCACTATCATCGGAAATTCGATTTCCTTTTTGTTTTTCTTCTATCTTCTGTTTTTTAAAAGTTTTCGACATTCATCAGTGTATGTTTGGTATAGTCACATTAATATGGTTGCTTAATCCGTTAAACGGATATTATTATCATATCTCTTTCTGTCTTGAAATCAGAGGATATTTTTTTCAATATTTCTGTAGATCTAAGCAATGTCCTTTTGAAAAGATCATTTTTTCGTTGTTATCTATGGATGCATCTGTTGCTTGCAAGTTCTGTCTGCAGCTCGAGCGCATTTCAAGATCCCTAATCTGATAACTTTTACTATCTTCACCATTTTCACCCATCTGTTTTTTAGTTCTTAAAAATGTGTCCGATAAGTTCTGCTAATTTATTTTCGTCTGTTGGAGATTTACAATGAATGAAATGATTTAATTTTCTTTGTTTATTGAAGCACCATAAATACACCATATATAAATATGGTAGATATAGCCTGCTAAACTAGCTTGTTAAGTTTTATCCCACCATTCCCTTGATATTTATCATGCTGATCCTAGTTTGGCACAAGGACACATCCGTGGGGTACCCAGTGAAAATCGAACTTAGTACACAGCAGAATTGATATGCAAGACTTGTCTAATAACTATCATCTCACAGCAAAGTTTTGAGTGTACGGCGCCCAGTGTGAATCATAGTCATTACACTGAAGAAATAGTCCGCTGTAATGACTTGTTGAGCGTCACACCACGGCAGGGCATCGTATTGATTTTTACCAAGCTCACCTCGGTCCCCCAATATGCTAGAAGCGTACTGCACAGAATGTGACTCGAACTTAGTTGATGATAGGAATAGTTTGATTGAATAACTTGCCATTATTATTCAATACAAAGGGACATGAAATTCCAAATATCAATCATCTTTAAAGAAGACTTACACCTGTCGAAAGGTGCTACATCTGGTTATTACATGACGAACATACTTAATGTAACTTATCTTGTGGACGCAACATCTGTTAAATAACATATTACAATTATTGAATGATTTTTTTTATTCTTCATAATTAAATCACTGTAATTTTTGAATTGCTCTCAAAAACAGGAAACATGAGAAAAAATGGAAACATTCCTAAAACTTTTGGAATTCAATTAAATTTAATAAAAAAAATATGATAAAATTAAGTATGCTTTCTATCTTCACACAAACCATATTCCATCGAATATGATTAAACAGTTCTAAATGGAAAGAATTTTTTATTTAATTTTGCAGTTTTAAATTTGATGATTTCAAGCGAGAATTCGATGCCAACTGATTTTTAGCAGAAAAAAAAAATCTTTTAAAATATGTAAAATTCATTGACAATCAAACCTGCGACATTCCAATTCGGTTTTGTAAGTATTTATATTCAAGAATCGTATTTTCTGTTCTTTCAATCTTTTACAAGGGAACCGATTCCGGAGTAAAATCAACAATCGATAAATTTGGAACAGAATAATTCTTATCAATCAATCTATCTACTCACACACACACACACGCAGACATACACACACACGCGCGCGCGCACACAAATTCACACATACACACACACACACACACACACACATATATATATATATATATAAAGAGAGAGAGAGAGATAAAGAGGGAGAAAGAGAGAGAGGGGGAGCTCACATAATGCATTTCCGGATGGCAGAGACGCTTTTCGAAACCCAAAATATTCACCCATTCTTTAGATGAAAACGAACTCATGATAAATTTAGTTGTGATTCAATTTCCTTGTTCAAAAACGTCAAACATTTTACAATGTTTTAATGTAACAATGTCTATTGCATATCACATTTTGTTTTGAAACGCATTTTCTTTGCTTATAAGTTACGAATCATTCACGGAGATGTTGTCTTGTCAATATCTTAATTTCCTTCTTTTAAAAGCCATGAATCAATGCTATCCTGACTGGTTTTCTCTGCTTGTTTCTAATACTGAAAATATATTGTCCACTAATCATACTCTATAAGATTGATTATTCTCAAGTAATGTCTTGATTTTATTGTTTTAAACTTCAATTGATTCAACAAACCGTGGAACATCCAGAATGAAACGTCAAAAACTATTTCAAACACGTTCGATCAAAATCAATGCTTTTCTTTATAGACTGAACGATTCTCTTTTGCACTTCAGTTGCATATTTACCTTTATCAAGACACAACTGGTACGATACACAGTATATATATATTTATATAAAGATGAGGCAATGCATAGAACACTAATCATTAGGATTGTCTTCTAGTTGTTTCATCTGATGAAGGCAATGTCAAAATTAAAATTGAAAGGATGAAATAAAGGGAGAGGTATTCATCAGAGTAAGGCAATCCAGTAACAAGAAAGAGATTATGGAAACAGACAGAGCCACATCCACCTCGAACTAAGCTTGTGATTCAACGTGCTTTCTCACTGTTCGATATTTCACTTCTGAAAGGAAAAGTTTTTTTTCTGTGTAAGTTGGTGTAGAAGAGGTAACATGAACGATTTAACACAATGTATTCCCGTCTGCAACCCTTTTTACAGTTGTACCTCATAGCCGCTTTCTGAGTACTAAACACTCTCATATCTAGCTTGATACCATGGGAGTCAAAGATTTTACAAGCATGTAGAATTGACGTTGGCATCCTAAATTGAAAAAAAATTCACAACATAGATTTACCTTTCATTTTTCTAATAACTAGATTAACTCATATTAACATTGAATGGAAACTATAAACAGTGTTTATATAACTTGTCAGTCAAAAGGCGCCCAATGACTAATCAGGTGCTCCCTTTTTGGCTGAAGAACGTATAAACAAAAATCAGGTCTTCTAATTATTTTAGGTTCCTTTCAAAAGAATGACAACTTTAATTCTTCATGATTTCACAGTTTGATTAATTGTTTTCATGCTGACAGAAATTTGATCGGTATTATAGTGGTCTGTTCCATTCCGGATAAAGGGATGAATCAAACATATTTCGATTAGTTGCAAAATTCGACAATGCAGAAGCAGTTACCTCATACATTTCCAATTCTATAAATAACCCAAGATTTTATAGACCAGGACAGAAGGTGCTCCGGCATAAAAATGGCAGCTCCGTACTGTATACTGCTTCAATGCATTTGGGGAGGGGCAGTTCAGGCCAGGCACCTGTTTTGCCGTTTGGTTAAAGGGGGGAGGGCAGCTCCGGACAGGGTCAGTGTAGTTCTTGAACCAGAGCCCTATTGATAATACTCTTTTTTTCTAAGCCCATGAATTACTAAAACTGGCAAATGACCATATTGGGAAAAGGTCTGAGTTATAAGAACGATCACAAATTCTTTTTCGATCGTAAATTGATAAAAGCTAAACTATCACATCTCGAAGCACATCCAACAATGTGTTTTACAGGTTGTTAATTTCTTCTTATCTTAAAGTTTTGTAAAACGTGCACTGATTCCAATATGGACGATATCACTACTTATCACGTGGACCGATCCTATTTCATGCATTTCAAACAATAAGTATTGTTCATGAATTCTATTGATTTTCAAAGAAGGCTTCCGCTATTTTACGTCATTCTACACAGGAATAGATGTTGTATTGAACAGGACAATAGAAGCAAAATAATCCAAGTTACTTTTGTCCGGAAAAATGTTCCCCAAATAAAAGCTTGGATATAATGACTTGGCTGATATATATGCATGTAACACTTTCGCTACGTGAAGTTCCTCACAAAAACTCTAAGTGCAATCAATTATCATTGGTTGTAATATTGTTATCATCAATATTAGTAATCGCAGTAGAAGTGTAAAATAGTAGTATTTCCACCTGCATTATACTCGCTATAATTGTAAATAATTGCATGCTATTCAATCTATTTTTATGGGGATAATTATTGATAACAATTTGATTTCTGATATTCACTCCATTTCTCCTTCTTCCTCTTTTTCTTTCTAAGTTTTTCTTAATCTTTTCTTCCATTTCCTCCTCTCCCCCTCTTCCTCTCTAAGTTTTTTTTTATCTCTTCTTCAATTTCTTCTTCCTCTTCCTAATCATCTTTTCCTTCTTCTTCAACTTTTTCTTCTGCTTTATATGATGTTAATAATACGTTATCACAGTATGACATTTGTTGCTGGAAAATTAATCGTGTAGAAATCCGCCAAACAAAAATGCATCGCAGGTAATCTAATCAATGGAATATCGGTCGCTTGAAAATTGATCACGACGAAATGATCGCTTGATATTCATTATACCGTATCAGAAAAATCTATGGAAAGAAAATTTACCAAAGGTAATTGTTTGCAAGAAGAAAGTCATATCAAGAGAATATCCTCCCTGGAAGATTTCATTGAAGGGAAAATTGCAATTGGGAAATTGACCCCATGAAAAATCAATCGTGAAAAATTCATAGCAGAATTTTCGTTGCAGCAAATTTTGTCAAAGGAATGTTCATGGGGGGAAATTTTTGACGTGAATTTGTTGCAGAAAATTTGTTGCGTGAAAAATGTTTATTGAAAATTCGTCACGGGAGATCCATCAGAAAAAAGCTACGACCTCAGGACTTTGTTCCCACCATTTTCCTGAGAGGTCCATGACGAGTAAATCCTTGGTTTAACTGATACGTTGAATGATCTATATGCAGTACTCCACCTCAAAACTACATCACGCTAACACCGGGTCTAGCCCATGTGCCTCTTTTCTTGCAGACATCTCTTACTATCAGAGGGCCTACAACAAAAATCGACAGCCCTACAGAATCGCTATGGTTTACAGACAAGAGAGCTGTGCGGGGAGAGTA
This sequence comes from Thysanoteuthis rhombus, assembly GCA_963457665.1. NCBI lineage: Eukaryota > Metazoa > Mollusca > Cephalopoda > Oegopsida > Thysanoteuthidae > Thysanoteuthis > Thysanoteuthis major. The sequence continues at coordinate 7,026,195 of OY735224.1, read as the reverse complement.
TTTTGTCTTCCATTACGTTGGTCAAAGCAGTAATAACTGTAAAAGCTGTTACATCCATCGTGAAATTCGGCTTCTGGGCTATATAACAATGTGGATAATTGATATTCAACTACATTACAATACAAAAAGTATGGGATGTCTATTTTCTTTGGCCTGAAAGCATACATAGGTATGGCACATTTCTTACGTCCACATAATGAAACAGTTCTAGTCTTTAAAAGCAGTCATAGAGCTATTGGTCGTGGGACATCTCAATTTGTTGAAAACGTGAAAAAATCTGTGCCGGACGAAATAATTTTATCACATTTAGTGAACACAGAGCAAATTATCTTTCTTGTCTCAATTATTGGCAATTCTTCTCAAACGATTTTTCCGTTCCTTCTCGAAAGTTGGACACCAACCGAACATACTCCTGCATCTGTACGAAGACATACTTGTCTGCTCGCACGCAAACACCATGAAAAATGTACACTTACATATAGATGTGTTTTTGTGTGTGTGTGTGCATGCAACAAATATAGTTTTCTTCCGGCCATTCCTATTGATATTACTATTGTAACAAATATCTATATTCATACGCTAAAGTATCCAGCCATTTGATACTAACAGAAAAGTAGCCAACCTTTCAGCAATGGAAGCCAAATCACTTTTGAAGTATTTTCTTCAGGGACGTACACATTTATAACATTTATAATTTCCCGACCAGTAGGGAAGTATTCCTTCAAGATTATCATTTGTCGCTTCTTCATAGTTTTCTTTAATATCCACGGTCTTAAAACCCCAGGTGTTACAAGATTCTAACATTTGTTTTGAAAAATAATTGTCTATATCGATGTGTTCAACTCTCCCCCAAGAGAGAAGGTGATTGAAAAACGGAGTTGAACTGGAAAACAAATAGAAAAATCAAAAATAATTCGCAACCAAAAAACCCAACGTGAATAAAAAAATTTTTTATCGATGACAAATATGTTATTGTTTTTATTCTTTCCGTGTTTGAAATGCTCTACTGGTTCGTGAACATTGTTGACTTGGACGATGAGGGAGAGACATCATTAAAAAACCTGGTGATCAGTTAAACAAATAGATGAAATCAATATGACAAAACTTTTTTTCGGAGTAAGATAGATAAATTGTTCAGTAGGCAATCATTTCAAATCTATCTATCTATCTCCCCCTCCCTCTCTCTCTCCCTCTCTCTACATATATATATATATATATATATATATATATATATATATATATATATATATATATATATATATATATATATATATATATATATATATATCATGTTGTCTTTTGTCCAATAAGTAGTTCAATATAAACATGAATTTATACTTCAGGTATATATCTATATAATGAAAAGTGTTACGTTTTCGGTTTGCAACTCAAATTATCTGTCCATATTATATAGTATACGACTTCTGGGTCATCAGGAAGAAACTTCAGAGCATGTACAAGATTATGGAGAACGAGACAAAGCAGCTAATGGTAATCGTGCAAAGAACTTTGCAGACTGTTTTGAAAAGTGAAAGTGACCCAAGAAAAAGTGTGTGAGATTTCGAAGAGGAATGTTGTGAGATACACAGTGTCACCATTGAATTAAATAAGCAGATTTAGCGTTAATATGAAAATACACATCGATTATCCACAAAAACAAATATTGTGATTGAATTGAAACTGAAAAATGCCCCGAAATCGGTGTATTGGTTCCGATTCCCATACGGCTATAGATACATATATATATATAGACGCAGTCCAGTGGAATGTTTGTAAACCATTTTTTAATTCTATTACAATTTTTAAAAGTTATTCTATCTGCATACTTTACAGCAGTGTCAGTTGCCTAACGGTTACCGTCACAGAGAAGGGAAGAGTCCAACTGAGTTCCAACTCTGGAATTAACATTTTTGGTTCATTTGAACTTGATATCCTGGGAAAGGCATGGATTCATCTTCTCCTCCAAGCTATGAATAAATATCAGGATAGTTGGATTCTGTAAACCCTATAAAGCAATCCATCTACGATTTTTGGATGGCACCCAAGCCTTGTCAAACTCACGATTGTAGCAGGGTCGGGTATCAATGGATTGTTTGAGATTGTTTCCGACAAAAATCATTTTCGATAAAAATCATGTGACTTGTAAACCAACTTTTTTTTGCTATTCATGAGGCTAACTGTAGAGACATTTTTCCTCTTTTGTGTTTATTTTGTCTCTTGTCCGCCTCTTTCATATAAATATCAGCTTATTTTGATCTATGTATCAAGTCTTTCCTATCTATCCATCCATCTATCTATCTATCTATCTAAACGTAGCCTAAATGGTTTTTAAATTGATTAATGGCTCTTTTACAGTCTTTATTGAGCCACAGGCAAATATTATTTTGTCTTCAATCCTTTACCTCTGGTAAGATATACATGTGTGTATGATTGCCTCTGTGTTTGAGTGTGCATGTTTGACTGTCCCAGTGTGTTTGTGAGAGAGAGAGAAAGGCTCCTTTAGTTATGGATAATAAGCCGTCATTCGTAGTTAATATCTCGCCAGACAGGTACCAATCCTTTCTAAAGCCGAACAGATCTCAAGTACGTGATTTAATTTAATCTTTTTCGAATCTATCTATTTTTATTCTCATCTTATCACGACTTCTGACGGATCTCCGATAATCTACGTAGAGCAGGGCTAACATGAAATGTTCATTTGCAAACATATCTTTATCTATGTATATTTTATATTTACACGACAATATTTATTTGCATATGTATGTACCGTACAAATATTCACATAACTATGTGTAAGTACACGCATGGTTGCATTTAATCCACAGTTACCGACACCAAAACACAACTGTGCTTTTATATACATACACACATACATCATGACTATTCTGAGGGTCTGGGAACCCTTCTGGAAAATAGGAACTACACAAAATAAACTAAAAAGAATAAAGAGGAAGGGCTATTTTCTGTATTTACTCAAGTCTTGCACAAGGATACATTTGTGGGTGCCTCTGATAAAGAAGCTGCCAACAATACTAATCAGCTGGACTTTGAGACGTATACTACGACTTAAACCATTACTAATGTTCTATCTGCCAAGTAAAAAACTATCGTACCAAATTAGATGAGAAGGTGGTCAAGAAAAAGATTTTAAAAAAAGGAGAGAAAAAGAGTTACAAATTCGTTTAGTAGGAATCCACCCTCTCTGAATATTCCGAGAACCGGTTAAATGGTATCGATGTAACTTGGCAACCGGTCACGTTGGCCTCCTAGGTAGTAAGATGTCATTGAATGAGTTTGTGTACTGTCTCACCATCGCTTTCAAAATGACCAAAACTTTTTATGTTTTCATCCTGTTCAGATTCCTTTCGGCAGAACATCGCATCGTCCAGATCTATCAACCAGCTCCACTGTACACGTGTGGCTTACTGCAACTTCTATTTTTTCGCTAAATACCAGGGGGGAGATTTCATACTATGGTTGAGATTAAGGGAACATGCCGAACCATTTGAATGTCATCCAGAAATATGACTCTTCTTAGAGGAGGGGATATAGCACTGGGATAAGTATTCGAAGTCCCAAGGTCAGTACATTGAAGGAAACTAAGGCAGTATTGCCCTAGGTAGGATATTTTTCGCTAATATCACATGATTTTATACGTTCTGAACGGACCTGTTATAATCAATAAATGGAAGCTGATATTGACCAAGAAGAAGCAGTGACCATTTTTTTTCCTTTTTGAGAACGGTTCTTTTCATCTCTTCACCTGTGTGCATTTCCATATCAATAGAATTCAGTTTCCGAAACCCTGCAGGGATTGTATCATTGTAAGAAAAATATCCTGATCCAATATTTAAGCCTTCAATGGTTAATAATGATGCCATATTGAATAGCTAATATGCTCTGACTTTCCGGTACATTTTTGCCGTCAGCTTATTTTCTTTCGGAATAGATTTCCTGGGGATGGAGCTTTGCCCTAATAGCGGGATAGAAGTGGCGAAATTCTTTTTTTCCACTTATTCAATGGTCTATATATACATGGGATGATATTTCACGCGGAACCATCCGCTAAAAGAGAGGAATTCATGGGAAATGGAGTCCTGAAGGGAAAAAATGGATCAGTTGGTATTTGAACTGAGACTTGAGTTCTTTTCCTACCATGAATCAAGAAATCCTTCTCATTCCTTCGAACTCCTTCTATTTCCATCCTTTGAAATTCTTTCATTCCTTTCTCGATTTTCCTCGTTGTTTCTTTTCGTTTCTTGTTTTCTGTCTTTTTATGTTTTTAATTTTGTTTTCACCAATTTTTCTGTTTGTTTGATTCTTTCTAAATTTTTCTTTTTCTTTCTGTTTTTTCCTTTTTGGTGATTTCCTTCTTTCTTTCATTTCTTTGAAATTTCGTACTATTCATCTGTTTACCTCTAGTTCTCTTTCCCTTTTTTCCTATTTCTCTTTCTTTTTTTCAATATCTTTCATCATCTTTCTTCCTTCCAATCAATATTTTCATTATAGATAAAATCAATCAATTTTTTTAAAACTGTTCTTTTAGTTCCATCTTTCTTTCAAGTTTTGCTTTCTTTCTATCTCTCCCCCTCTCTTTATCTATCTCTGTTTTCTTTTTTTTCTTCTTTCTTTTTTTCTTTCATGGCTACTGTATTTTTGCTCCTTCGTTTTCTTTTTTCTTCCTCCTTTTTTTTTCTACTGAATTCTTCTTCTCTGTTTGGTCTGTTTCTGTTTTCCTTTCTTTCCTTCTCTTACATGTCCTCCATTTTTTTCACGTTCTTTCTTCTTTCCTACATTTCCCTTTCCTTTTTTTCTTTTGTTTTCTCTGTATACCTTTCCATTTCAGGCCTTTTGGGATATAATCTTTTCTTTTCTTTCTTTCCGCCTCATTTTCTCTTTTGCCTATCTTTACTTTCCCTTTTTCTTTAAAACTGGTCCATTTTACAAAAAAAACTCTGTTCACTAATTGAAACTTTCTTTTTCTCCATTCCCCCAAATAAATAAATAAATCCATCACATAGACGTAAAACACGCATAAATATTGCCTCTGGCCTATTGCAGTATCCAAAACAGACAGCCGACATCTTCCCAACCTCATTCACTTGAATTGATGAAACTATTCAACCCCCTGACTTGTAAAACTTTCTTTGAATGTATATACGTATATTTGATGTATGTACATACAATAAACGTGGATACATTGAAAGAAAGGAGAGGAACGGATAATTTTTCATGATTTTCAAATCTTGTAAGATTCATTTAAAATCTTTTTTTCTTGCTGTCGTACTCCGTTCGATCGTTCAAATCGCAAGAAAACATTCAGTAACTTAAGATGTAAATATATCTTTCATTTTATCTCACTGTTTATTAAACGGAGGTCCGTGTTCAGAAGTTTGGAATATGTATGAGTGTCTGAATATTTATATATTCTACAATTTTTTTTTATAAGAACATCGATATTCGATGGTTCGATTCCCGCAGAAGCCTAATTTCCTTTAATTGTTTATCCAATTTATGTTGTCGACGGTAGATATCGTGTAAAAACAGGAAGAAGAGTTACATAACATTAAAAATAAAATTTAAATGGTAAACAACATTCAGGCAATGTTTTTTGATTATTAACAATATTTTAAAAGTTTTTGAACGGATTTTATTTACTCAGATAAACGATCGATCGTTTTTTGAATATTTTATTTTGGAAATTATGTCTTTCAACTTATTTGTTTCTCATTAAACTCAAATTTTTCCTCTTTCATCCAATATTCCCCCTCTCTGTCTTTTTCTCTCTCTCTCTCTCTCCCTAACATTCACTCTTACTCTCTTTTTTTCTGTGTCCTACTGAAATTGTTAATCATATGAAATGGATTACCGTTGCCTTTTCAAGAACAATACTTTCACCAAGGTGATATATTATAGTAAAATCTATAAATAATATTGTATATTATAGTAAAATCCTGCTCACATAAAACATTGGATATTTGCTATAACGAACTTATTGAGGGATATATAATGAATACATTGATTTATAATTGTTTTTTTAATACATTCAAATATTTACAACTACGTATATATATATATATATATATATATATATATATATATATATATATATATATATATATATATATATATATATATATACTAAAGGATAATGATATTCCTGTATGTGCAAGTGTGTGTGTGCGTGTATGTGTGTGTGTGTGTGTGTGTGTGTGTGTGTGTGTGTGTGTGTGTGTGTGTGTGTGTGTGTGTGTATGTGAAAACATCATTGTAGTGCTCTTGACATAGATTAGAATATCGACCCATAAATTATTGAGCTTCAGTATTTGGGGATCTAAACTTCCTTGACGTAAACTCCAATAATTCTTGGATTCACAGAAATTTTGATGGGATTCCATAATATGGGAATTTTTCGAATTTAGTTCGGTTTAACAGTAAATAGATTAAGGAAAATAGGGAAATGATTCTAATTTCAGCTGTCGTTTTTTTCTGGACAATTCTCAGTTCGAATGTCCAAATGAAAGTCTACATCAACGTCTGTATCAATGTCTGAATGAACGTCATAAAGAATTCTGAATGAACGTCTGAATCAATATCCGTATGAATGACCGTCTGAATGGCTGCATGAATGTTTGAATGAAGGTATGAATATCTGAAAGAGTATCTGTATGGCTGTTTCAGTGACTGTCTGAATGAATGTCCGAATGAATGTCGTAATGAATGTCTGTATGAATGTCCAAATCGATGTATTGATGAATGTCTGTATGAATGTTTGTTGAATGTCTGAATGAATGTCCGATCGAATGTCTTTATGAATGTTTGTATAAATGTTTGCATAATTGTCTGTATGAATGTCTGAATGAATGTCTGAATGAATGTCTGAATTAATATCTGTAAATATCTTAATAGATATCTGTATGAATGACTGAATGAATGTCTGTATGAAAGTCAGTAAGAATGTCTGAATGGATGTGTGTATGAATGTTCAAATGAATGATTGAATGAATGTCTGATTAAATGTCAATATAAATGTCTGAATGAATGTTTGTATGAATTTCTGAATGAATGTCCTTATGAATGTTCGAATGAATGTCTGAGTGAAAGTTTAAATAAATGTATGTATTAATGTATGAATGAATGTCCATATAAATGTCTGAATGAATGTCTATATGAATGTATGAATGAATTTCTGAACCAAAGGTCAAATTAATGGTCGCATAAAAATCTGTATAGATGTCTGAATGAATATATGAATGATTGTTTGAATGAATGTCCGAATGAATATTCATATAAATCTGTGAATGAATGTCCGGATGAATATCTGAATGGATGTTTGTATGTATGGCAGCATGTTTATATGTATGGATGTCTGAATGATTGTCCATATCGATGTCAATATGAATTTCTAAATGAATTTCTATATGAATGTCTATATGAATGTGTGCAAGTATGGCCGCATGAATGTCTGAATAAATGTCCGTATAAATGATCGAATGAATGTTTCAATGAATGTTTCAATGAAAATCTGTATGAATACCTGAATGACTGTCTCTATGAATGTTTGAATAAATGTTTTTATGAATGTTTTTACAAATGTCTAAATAAACGTCAGTATGGGTGTCAGTATTCAATTTTGGAATAAATGTCTGCATAAATGTCAGAATGAATGAATGTATGTGAAAATATCTAAATGGATGTGTGTATGAATGTCTGTGTGAATGGCTGAATAATGTCTGTACAAAGAATGTCTCAAGGAATATATGCATGATTGCCAGAATGAATGTCTGGAAGATTTTCTGCAAAAACGTTTGCATGAATTTGTGGATGAATGTCCGAATGAATGTATGAATGAATGTCAGCAAAAAAGTTTGCATGAATGTCTTAATGACTGATCGAATGAATCTCTGAATAAATGTCTGAATGAATGTCTGAATGAATGTCCGAGTGGATACCTTGATGAACGTTCGAATGAATGTCTAAATGAATATCTAAACGAATGCCTGTACTAAATTCAGGATGAATGAGTTAATCAATGTCAGTATGAATATTTAAATGAATGTTTGAATGGATATCTTAATGAATGTTCGAATTGATGTCTTAATGATTATCCTAATCTATATGGATGTCTGAATAAATATCAGTATAAATGTTCAGAAGGATGTCCATATGAATGGCTGAATAAATGTCTGTATTAATGTCTAAATCAATATATGAATGAATGTTCGAGTTAATCTATGAATGTGTGTCCCAATGATGGTTTGAATGAATGTCTCAATAAATGTTCATATGAATGTCGAAATGAACATCTGAATGAATGTTCGTATAGATGTCTGTATGAATGTTTGAACGAATGTTTGAATGAATGTCTCAATGAATGTCTCAATGAATGTCTTAATGGATGTGTGCATGAATATCTATACAAATGTCTGAATTACTGTCTTTATGAATGTCTTAATTGATAACATGATCAGTGTCTGTATGAACGTTTGGATAAATGTCTGGGTAAATTTCGTAACGGATGTTTGTATGAATGTCAGAAAGAATGTTTAAATAAATGTCTGAATGTATGTTTGAATGATTGTTTGATGTATGTCTGAATAAATGTCAGAATGAATTTCTTAATGAATGTCTGTATGAATGTCCGAATGAATGTCTAAATGGATATCTAAATGAATATTTGAATCAATCTTTAAATGAATATCTAAATGAGTGTCTGTACAAATGTCTGGATGAATGTGTTAATGAATATTTGAATGAATATCTGAATGAATGTGATAATGAATCCACGAATGTATGACCCAATGAATGCTTGAATGTATAATGTTTTTGCTGATCCATTCAAGGACCTCCTTTAAGCGTATTATTCAATCGTGATTCTGGTAGACGGATGTCTTTTCTCTCTCCAATTGTAACAAAGTTTATTACACAGAATTTGTTTATTTTGTTTTTTCCATTTTTATGGTTTGGCTGGATATCCACTCATTACCCATAAATTCACGAAAGATGATAATAAACACCAGATATCCAAACAAAAAGGAATCATGATATTCAGAAATGACTCTGAAAAATATTCATTCTGACATCCAGTTTTTATTGTTCTGTTTGACGTAGTCGCTTGACTGCTAAATGTGCACTTGTTAAAAAAGGGTACTGCTCACAGATGGCAGCGTCGAAAATATTTGTTTACTGTTTAAATTACCAAAAGTTTTCTGTCTGCCTGCTTCTCCCTCGGTCTCCCTGTCTCTGGATACTTGATTTATTGAAAATGAATTACCTAATTCAGTTGGTGTTAGGCTCGTTAGTGCTGATCAATACATGAATAACTTCGTTATTCCTGACGGCAATATGGTAGTAGTTTAAATGAATTATATCGTTGGCCTCTTGTCCTGATTTGCTTTCAAGGCAGATAAGAGACAACGGCAAATTTATTGGCCTATTATCAAACACTCACTCCTACGTGTTTCTTGTGAATGACGTCATTTACCGAAACCCGGTCTCTGAATAGAAACACTTCAAGCTGTCAAGAGATGCCTTACTAAAAGAATGATGAAAACAAAAACAACTATCTGCTACTTTGCAAGGGATGACAGAATGAGAAAAAAAGATGTCTTGCAAGGCCAATATAGAAAAATATTAGACAAAACAAAAGAAGCAAGAATGATTCATGTTTACATAAAATGCAAGATGGTGGATTAGGCTCTCGAGGAATCTAAATCGAAGTCAATGGTACTTAGCAGGAAGGAAAACAAATACAAAGAAGCTGTAAAAAGAATGAATGATCCCTTTCCAAGATTCTTCAACGAGACGCCATTTTGTTGTCTTGTCAGATATGAGCCTGTGCAAACAAGTGTTTTGAGATTAATCGATATTTTTGTGATATTCCGATAATTTATTTTCAAACTTTTTTTTATTTTTTTTCAAAGTTTGTCATATTTAAAATTTCATATTTTACGTGTTTACCCTTCAATTTCTATTTCCTTATTATATTTTGATTACTTGAAAATTTTCTGTTTATACAGATTCATTTTCAAATACAGAACTTCACTCTAGGGTAAGATGGCTGAAAGAATTAGAGTACATGTTATGATTCATCCCATCAGTTGGCATTGCATGAATATTGATATCGTTGGGCACCACGAATTGAAAGGATTTGACTTGAACAAATGAGGATTTTTTGATTTATCAATATTTTTCGTAATATTTCGATTTGTTTTCTTTATGTTTCCCTTTTCTTTCTCTATTTGTCAGATTTTTACGTTTTTTCAGATGTTTAATCATTATTTCTATTTTCTTTTTCTTGTTATGCTTTTAATGTAAATTGTAGTTTATCGAAAATTAATTTCTAAAACATTTTATGTTCTCATTTTTATTGCTCGACCGTTACGTCCCTCACACTGAGTAACGTATGCTTATTGGTGCAGACAATGGATTCCATGGAATGAATTTAAACTTTGATCAAGTTTTATTACGTTTGCATCACACTGATGTCCTTGGGGAATGTGTGAATCCATCTGGTCTATTCTGAGATCAATGTTACTGGATAAGCGCATTGACAAGGGGAAGCAGATCAATTGAAGAGATATACGTTATGTATTTTCTTTTCATATTGAAAATAAGCAGATAGACTGGAAGCTAAAAAAAATGTTAATTGTTTTCTCAGTGTGAATGTGGGTGATCACGTGCAGATATTGTGTGTTGGTGATTGTGTGTGAGTGTGTTTGCGTTTGTGTATGTGTGTGAATGTGGGGGTTACTAGAATGAAAAAATACAATACTCACTCAAGCTCAAAAACCATCAATCATAGGATCAAGTCTAAAAATAATCGTATCCCACTCCCCGTAGAACTACATTTTCGCACACCTGACCACAATTTTACCACTGACGCTAGCTTCACCATCATAGAAAAAATAGAAAAAAACTACTGTAATTGACATAACTAAAGTTCTAGAGAAACACGAAGACATGTAGATCAACAAACTTAAAACCCTATATCCCAATGGATTAAACACTAAACTGAACAACACTCACCACACAGAACCCTAATACACACAACTCCTATCATTAATATCCTCACACCCACATCCAAGACACATTCAATAATGGAAGCTTCAAAGTCACCCAGACCCATAGGAAAAACTTCACCTTAGCCTGTTATAACCCGTGTCCAAATCATAGCCAAAACATCTTCAATAACTTTTAAGGTTGAAACCTATGTAGCTCCTTGACCTCACCACCCCTCCTTCTACACTACCCCAAACATACCAAAAAATTTAACTCCACATCACTACCCCCTACCTTGACACACTCTGCCCTCCCCGAGACCAACTGCTGCTGCTTTACCAAAGACCTGATACCTACTGGACATTCTTCCATTCAGCAGGAGGCCTCCAGCAGCCCTGACAACAAAACTCACCCACAATGCATAGCTCCTGGCAGTGGACTCTGGTTCCACATGGTACATTTTAATACACCCTCACACAGCACACACCACTAATGATGGGAAGAATCCCGAAACATGTATGGACTATTGATTTATAAGGATTAAGAAACCTTACCACCAAACACTTCACTCTCAAGTCTGTCTCACTCTCTACAGTACACATTATATATATATATATATATATATATATATATATATATATATATATATATATATGTATGTATGTATGTATATATACATATATATGTGTGTGTATATATATATATATATATATATATATATATATATATATAGTGTACGTGTTCGTGTGTCTGGAAGTATTTATAGACGGGGATGAAAATGAAAATTATGTTTTACGGACATAATACGTGTGTGTGTTGTTGTTTTCACGGGATAATTTATCAGAATATAGACGAATTAATTCTGACAGAATTCAGTCGACCAACTTTTTCCAGCTTCAGTGACTAATGCACTTTTCTTTATCAAAACTTATATTTAGGGCACACACACACACGCACGCACACACACACACACACACACAAACACACACACATGCTCAAGCACATACACACAAAGAGACGCACATTTACGAGAAACATTTTGTATCTTTTGCATGGAATCACCCAGCCTCCATTCAACGTCTGCTCGTGGGTACACTGAATATGTGTATTCATTCAATAGGAAGAAATATCACCTGGTCATAATTCTTTCGATCTAATAGAACAGAACAGTCAATCATCGATAATATTTATCGGCATTTTTACAACTTAATCTCAGAAGCTTTTTATTGCAACGACTCAGACAGTCACTCTACAACAGTGACGGAACATCATGGATCAAGAATTTGAAATAATCTCTCGGCGATATTCGAACTCACGCCCCATTTAGTCTTTCCACTTCAACTAGTATCATGTCAGACGGGACAACATGATTTATTTGAGAAATAATAGTTCAATAATTCATTATCGGATTGTGTGTCTGTGTTATTCAGTACGAATATGGTTAAATCTGATTAACAGAAACCTTTGTTCACCCGAGAAAGCAGAAAACAATGATAGCTTTGTTTTTTACAGTTAAATCGTCCGTCATTTACGACTTTAACAAAAATGCTCGGATGATATTTATGGAATGGCTGAGGTATCAGAATGATAATCTGTTGAAAAGTACGTAAAAGACTCAAAGATAAATGTGCAGCACAGTCTCACGCAGATTCCTTTATGAGAGCTTCTATGACATCCTTGATACAATTAATGTATTCGAGGATCATTTTGCCTTTCAAGACGCTGTACCTCGTAACGTTTTTGAAGAAACATCTTAGTTTTTTTAGTTCATTTCTGTTCTCAAACAGGGCTCTTGAGATATTGATCTCTATTTTGCAATTCTTACAATGAGGAATGGGTATAGATTTTCTACTCATTACCTCCACCAATAGTAGCAGTACAATCAAAGGTATGGTTGGCCCCACCTGTAATGAGATAAACCCTGAAACCATCACTTGACGTAATTGATATCCACCCCCTTGAATTCCTTTCTCTGATAAACGTTGAATTTCAAAGAGAATGTCAAAGTTGGTTCGTTAACGAGTTGTGTGATGTCCATCTGAGATTTGCAGTGAGGGCAAGTGTCGGGGGGTTCTCTACTCTTCTTCGAGGATCTTATCTTGATGGATAGAATATTTAATTAAAGTCCTGATTTGGAAATTATTCATAGCGGGAAAAGGCTCGTGGGTTTTTTGGGGTTCATGGACGGGTGATGTTCAGGTATGAGGGAGTCTTTATTTGTGATTATGCCAGCTGGAATTTTGAGTGAGAGATAACCAGGAAGAAGTAAATGCAGAGAGGTAAAAAGAGGATGACAAACAAAGGAAGAGAAGTAGGAAATGAAATATAATTACATTGAATCAGTTTGGTTGAGGAAATAACCTAGTGGGAACGGTTGAGTAAAGATAGAGAAAAACCTGTTTGTTTGAAGGATGGAAGAAGGGATAAAGAACATAAAAAAAAGGAAGTCAGAAATATCACATGAAGATCAGTAGAAAGTAAAAGGGGTGAATCAAAAAGGCTGAAAAGAAGGCTAATAAAAAGAAAGAAAGAAAAAAGAAAGAAAAAAGAAAGAAAGGAAGAAAAGAAAAAGAAGGGACAAAAGCAAAATGAATGAAAAAGAAAGAAACTATAGTAAAAGGGTCAATAAGAAGGAAGAAGATCGGAAAGATTTCTTTGAAATTCTTCCGCTCACCCCTCTTTTTTTTCTTCCTTTTTTTTCTCTACTCTGACTTAATCAAAACCTTTTCATCCTGAATACTCACTCTGTATTAACAAGTTTGTCAGCAGAGGATCATCTTCTGTGACAAATCTAACAGTTGTAGTATTTCAAATATTGTATATACAGGTACAAAACCAATTATCTGGTACTTTAATCAATTGAAACTAAATCACGTTTCATCAATCGAATTTTCTACGGTTCTAACTCTACTTCAGTGAGTGGGCATAGGTCAGTGCATATGAGATAAATAAATCATATTCTTAAGAAATTAACCCAAAAGAATGCGTTTCAAATGTTGCAACTACTAATGACCAAGATGTTACTCCTCAAACAACTCAAGTTTATGATGCAACCGTCAATCATGAAAAAACTCAGTAATTCTCAAAATCCACCTCTCCAACTCCTCACTGATTAATTGTATATGTCAACAAAGCTTGCATGCTGTATCAGGTTAGGGGTTGGTTGTTATTTGTTGGTATGATACTACATCTATTAATAGGCCTGTATCTCTATCATTTATATTATTTTATTGAATTTTCAATGTCACAAATATTTAACATTCGTTTGATTAAAATGTGCACAAGTTTCAGACACACTCGATCCTTTGAACATATGAAATATGCATTCATAATTAGAAAATCAGTTTTGTCTTACCGAATAATTATCTGGAAACCTCTGTTTGTCAGGCAAAACAGATAATCCGGCACAGATCTGGAGTTGAATGGCGTTGTGTACTTGTATTTGTTGGTCTACATGAGGGTGGCACAAGGCTACATTCAAATTGAGCGTTCATGTATTGGAAAAGTGACTTTACACATTCGTGTGTTCGTCTGATGAAAAAGCAAGTGATCACATTCCAGTTCTTGTCACAAAATATATTCTGATCAGTTCAAACAAGATGGGATAAAAAAATGCAGGAAATGTGAGTTGGGCGGGGAAATAATGGGAAAATGATTTACAAGTTGGACTGGACCATTAATTTGGCTTTTTGGAAGTCTGAAAAGTGACGAGCAATGGTGGAAAGGCAAAACGAGCCGGAAGCATCCTGCTATGTGAGAGAAAGTCCAGCCAGTTATAAAGTCTATGGTTTGGCAGCAGCAGTTGGTCTTGGAGAGGACAAACGGTGTCAGGGTAGGAGGAAAGTGATGTGGTTTTAGATTGTGTGGGTATGTTAATGATAATGTATCGTGAAGGATGATGAAGTTAAGGAATTACATAGGTTTCAACGTTTCAAGTCATCAAAAATATGTTGATTATGTTTTGAACAAGTGATATCACTGGCTGAGGGGGATTTTGCTATGGGTCTGAGTGATTTTGAAGTTCCCAGTATTGAATGTATCTGAGGATGGGGTGTATGTGGATGTGAGGTAATTGTTAGTTGGAGGTTTATAAATTAGAGATCTGTGTTATTACGTTTATTAAGCTTGATTTAAATCCATTAGTTATATATATATATATATAAATATATATAAATATATATATATATATATATATGTATATATATATATATATATACATATATACATATATATATATATGTATATATATGTATATATATATATATATATACATATATATATATATATACATATATATATATATATATATATATATATATATATATATATATATATATATATATATATATATGAGATGCTGCTTACATCAGGACTATAATTGTTCCTCTGCACATTCATCACTTTCCTCCCTTTTAAAACCAGAGAGAGTTTTGTTTTTTTTTTGGCACGCTTCTACTCTAATATATTTTAGGACAACTGGGGGGCGTCATTTTGAAAAGAAAATTGTTACAATTACAACATACGGGAACTTGGATTTATCTGGCTGTACATTTTTTTTTTCTATTTATGAACGCATCCATTGCTTCTCAGTGTGGTCCACAGCTCGAGCGCATTTCTAGATCTTCCCTAACACTGATAGCTATAGTATCCTCTCTGTTTTTCCTTATCGTTTTGTCATTTTCATTATTTTGTCTGAATGTTGCTCTTGTTCAGTCTGGAGCAAACACCCAGGGAAAGACAAATTGATCATAAAATAAGGATTGATATATATCATGCTTGACCTTGTCTGATAAAAGGACACAAGTATCGGGAACGAAATGAAAATATAACTCACTGCATTGTAAAAATACTTTGCAAGACTTGTCAACTGATAATCATCTAACACCGAAGTCTTAATCCTACGGGCACCCAGTGTGGGTCAAACTCTTTGCACCGTAAAAATAATATATGGCAATGACTCAAACTCACCTTTAGTATTCATTGACAAGAGACGTGGAATTTCGAAACCTGTAAATGTTCAAGATATAGGATCTGGTTATTGCATATTGTGGCCTCCATGCGTGCCCGATTTATCTCATATTATAAACAAAATTTCAATAAATCTATAAAGAATAATAAATATGAATGGATTTCTTATGTCTTCGATTATTAAATCACCGATCTTATCAAATAACACCCTACGTGCATTGATAGAAAAGAAAAAAAGAAAATAATAGAGAAGCATTAAAAAAATCAGTATCCGATAAAATTTATAAAAATCTGTCCTAATAAATACTCAGTATGATTTTCATTCCTCCTTACATACCATAAATCTACAAAGTATTTTAAGGAAGAAAAAAATGGTTTCCACAGTAAGGAATTTTCAACTTTATTTTGCAGTTTCAAAATTTATGATTCTAAACCAAATTTTGACGGCAGCGGTTTCTTTCATAGAGAAAGAAAAATGATTTCAATTCTCCAAAGGATAATGTTCAAAAATATGTAAAATTTATTCATGATCAAACTGGCTGCGTTTCAATTTGGCTTTGTAAGAATTCATGTTGAGGAAACGTGTTTCAGTTTTTAGGATATTTTACAAGGAAGCCTTTTAGGGGATATATTCATTCATTCATAAATCAGAACAGAAATTTTATATCTATGTATATATCTATTTATTTATCCATAGAATGAAATGTTGTGGTAGTTATTTTAGCTTACTTTCTATAGAAGCCACGCATCAAAGCTAGTGTAAATTATTTCCTTCGCTTGTTTTTGATATTTTGAATATATTCTTCACTTATTTCACCTTATAGCGTTGGTTATTCTCAAGTAATGTTCTGATTTGATTGCTCTAACCCTTGGCTGGTCTACTCAACCAGGAAACATCGTTAAACGGAAAACACCAGAAAATATTTTACTCACAATCAATCAATCACGTTATTTTCTCTATAAACTGAACAAACAGTTTTTATGCGTCTGAAGTGCATTTTTACTTCTATTAAAACACAAATGAAAAACATAAAGTACTGATGGAGTAGTCTGGTAACAAGGTTAAGCGTTGGATAGAACATTCACCCTGGGGAATATCTTTAGATTGTGGTATCTTATCAACAGGATGTGACGATTAAAACTGAAAGTACAAAGAAAGTTGGATGGTATTTATCATGGCAGAGCAGTCAAGTAACCCGAGATAAAATTTGGAGAGAGGCAGAATTGCACCCAGCTTGGCTTAGCTTATGCTCAAACACCCTTTTTTACTTTCTTAAATATTTGTTTCACATTTCAAAGATGAAATGTTTTTTTTTATTCAGTGGATGTATAAGATGTCACATCAAAGCTTCAACAGCATGAGTTCTCACCCATGACTATTTTTTCATTTATAACTGTAGTCCTGATAGCTGCCTTCTGAAACCTAGACATGCATCGATCTTTCTATGAAACCATGAGTTTTTTTTAAAGATTGTACTGATGAATAGAGCCTGTTTAGAAAGTATAAAACTATGTAATATTACCAAGAAATGGCCTTCCTGAGGCAATGACGCCTTAGTTTCTTCAATGTACTGACCTGAGGACTTATAATACTTATTTATGAGTTATTTCCCCTTTTCAATACAATATGCAAAGTCATCTTTCTGGAAAGCTATCAGCTGCCTTGATATGTTTTTCTTAATCTTGCAGGTATGAAACCCCTCTCCCCTGTCATCAGCAAAAAGCCTGAAGTTGCAAAGAGCCACATCTATAGTGCACAGAGTGCTGATAGACCAATGCAATGCAATACTCAGCCATAAGAAACCTGAAACATCTTTTAAAAGAACAGAGATGAATTATATTCTTGAACCTCTTATATAATTTGGAAAATGTATTCCAATATCTCACTTTATTTTGTTTTCAATTTTTGCCGTAGAGAAATCAGAATAATTGCATCAATTTCTTGACATTCCCTGTTCTTACTTATTCACCAAATTTGCTTTCAGATTTCTTTAGAGATTTATTGGCAAAACATAAAAAATTGTTGTAGTTTAAGCTTTGTTTGACAGGGGGGGGTCGGTAGAAAGGGACATATTATGGAGGTTTATCACCAAAATAAAACGAATTGTAGGAATTTGAAAACCATTTGACAAGGGACAACGACAGAATGGGACACAGGATTGAGGTGTATTACCAGAGTCGTCTTAGTCAGAGATTTAATCGCCATTCAACAATTTACTTTTTACGCATGATGTATGAAAGGAAGGTGGTACGGACCAAGAAGGAGCTCAGGCCTTTTATTCCGTCCTGAAACAGTCATTTCATGGACCAAGTGAATTTCCACATCGATAGAATTTAGTTGACAGCACCCTAGAGGGATTGTGTCATCGTAAGAAAAATATCCGGATCAAATTTAAAAGATTTCAATTCTGAATAATGAAGCTGTATTGAATGGTAAATATGCATTGAATTTTAGAAGATTTTGGCAGTCAACTTGTTTTCTTTTAAGTTGGATTTCCTAGGGGAAAGAATTGAGTCCCCATTCCTGACGGCGTGATCGAAGTTTCAGAATCATTTTTTTTTTTCACTCTTGTATCTATTTATGTATATATCAAATGATATTTCACACATAAACCTTCTATTCAAAATGACATTTCTATAAGAGATGAAGTTGGATTAAAAGAAGGAATGGATCTATCAGTATATGAACTGAGACTTGAGTTTTTCTCTTTTCACATTTTTTTTCATTTTCCAATTCCTTTCATTCGTTTTCTTTGTTTGTAATTCGGTTCTCACTCTTTTCCTTTCTTTCTGTTCCTTCTTTTTCTTTCTTCAATTTTCTTTCATTTTTATCGTTTGTTTATTTCTTTCACTTTCTTCTTTCCTTTCTTTCTACCTTATCCTTCTTTTTTCTTTCTTTCTTTCTTTCTGATTTTTACTCAATTCTTAGTTCTTGTCTGTCTACATCTGATTTTTCATTGTTTTGCTTTCCCTCTATTTTTCTTTTTGCTTCATTCTCTTTCAATTTTTTTATTTATCTTCCTTCCTTCTTCCTTTTCTTTGAAAAAGTCGATTATTTTCCTTCCTTAAACCTCTTTTTTCACTAATTCTTGCCTTTTTCTTTTTCCTTCCCTTTGTTTTCTCTTTTGTTTATTTTTTTCTCTTTTTATTTTCCCTTCACTCCTGCTCTTTCTTCTTCTTTTATTTTTTCTCCATCTCTTTCGTCTTCATCTGATTCCTTCCTTTTCATCTGCCTACTTCTTTTCTTTGTTTTTCTTCTTCTTCTTTTGCATTATCTTTAATCATATCGGCTTCTTTCTGTTTTTCTCCCTTTTCTTCTGGCTTTCTTTACATTTTTTCCAGTTTTTGTTTTTAAAACCCTTCCCTTAATATTTCCTTTTCCTTTACCTTCTACTTCAAACTGGTCCATTTGACCAGAAACCTTCTTCACTGATAGCAACATTCATCCCTTCATCACCCAAAGTAAATCACTGAATCTATCACAAAGACGTAAAACATGCAAAACCTTCTCATAAACAAAGCCATTGGCCTATTGCAATATCTAAAACGGACACCCAACGTTTTCCAAATGTCATTCACTTGAATAAATAAATAAACAAACTATTCAACCTTTCCTGATTTCCTACAAAGTTTTCTAAATAAATACGTAGTCATTCAAAATCCAACAACACAGAGTAGCAAGTTTTGTGGACATTAGGCAGAGGCGGAATTGTTATTAACAAGGTTTGTTGATGTCCAACTGTTCCTTTCATTCCAAAGTGATGAGGAAGATTTCATTTGAGTAAACGTGAAAAATGTTAATCAAACATCCTATGTCTCTCATTTGTTTCAACTTTCGTAAGAAAACTTCCTGAAATAACAATCCGAATATCTCAAGAACCGTTTGCGTGACAACCAGAGAGGTTTTGCAGCATATATTTTCATTCATAAGTCATTATGTCTCTTTCAAACTTCCATTCATGGGGAGAGTACGTTTGCATATGGCTTTATTTTCTTATTCATACGCGAATAAGTCTACATTACAACATGTATTTTGGGACAAGTATTTCACAAATGGGTATAGTTGTAATTTTTATGCGGATGTATCTTGATTTTTTCAATCTATTTTCCGGTCTATTTCCTGGAGCAGTATGAATATATTTTCATTGATAGGTGATTAGGTTTCAATTCAAAATCTACCTCAAGTATGGATTTGTTTTCATTCAGATATATGCAGAATATCTTCACGTATTAATACGCTTTTGTTGAAGCAGAGCAATGAATACAATCAGGTTATGCTCACCTGTATTTTACCTGATATATTAACTGAAATGTTCTTAGTTACAGTAAGATATGTTGATAAAATATCGATTTTATGTTCATGGTTCTCGTATAAATGTTGGGTTTTTCTTTCAATGTCTCTCAGAACTTTCATGTATTACGATTTCGAGAAAAATGTTTGACGCTTTTTTTGCATAAAATTTAGAAGAGAAAATTTTGGAAGAACAAACAGGAAAATGATGAACAGAAACAGGAATATACATACAAAAACACTCACAAATACACGCATATACACACACAAACACACATAAACACACATACGGGCTAAAATGTCAAAAATGTTTGGGTGACGATGCTATATACAAGTGAGATGACTTGCTGACCTAGAGCTGATGCTCGAAGTTTCTTCTTTCATTTTTTGTCGCACGCAGCCAGACCTGTCAGAAGCTTCAAGAGGGCAGGAGAGTACAATCTGAATGGCGTTGTTAAATATTGTTTAGAAATTGATCTCATCTTAAACAAAATCATTGCAGAAAGCTCTGTACATGACCCCCACTACTTACGGCCTCTGGGCAATAATGTGCTCGCAAACATTTTAAATTGGAATTTTAATCCCTCCGCTGAATGCATTTTTCGTGTTGTTAACAATAAGGCCACCCTGCATCCTCAGCATAAAGAAAATAATTAACTATGTTGAGCGGCAGTCTTCTATCCCTGACCTATGACCAGTCCAGGATAGTTGCTAAGGAAAAAACAGAGGTAAAATGGATTGTATAACCTTCAGACGATATATGTACCCTAAATTTATAGGTTTTTATAAACGTGTGAACATTTCAGTTGAGCTAAAACGTGCGTGTAGAGAAGAAGAACAACGGTACACTTTAGACGTGACCTTGCGAGAATCGATGTCGTTTTGAGGGATTTTGCTCGGTGTTCCGTGAAAAGATATCATCTTTTATGTTAGAGTTTGCCTGTTGTCCGTCTAGAATGGCGAAAGTGACTGGACTAATATGGAAAATCCTGTCCCAAATCTCTTCCATTCTCTATCGTGAGAGAAACCTTTTCAACCAGTTTCCTTCGATATTTGAAAATAAACCATTAACAATAAAAAAAAAACTTATCCAATGCCTAGGTTGCAGTAAGACAAGAACTAATCATGATTTATTCATATTTGAAAATATTCTGAACATTCCAAGATCTTAAAAATGATGATAATGGTATGTTAAGTTGAGTCATTGGTGAGGTTAAAGGCATAGGCGGATAGGGTGTCAGAATAAGAGGGGAAAAGTGTTGCCTCTACAACGTCTCACTGGAAGATTGAAGTTGAACGATATTTCCCCTTTTCCGATTGTTCTGTGAAATCTACAATACTGTATTTTTACAGATGATATCATTATCAAATATCTTTGTAAATTCTCAATTATTCTCATTCACTCTCGAAATATATTGAGATAAAGGTAAGAGGAACAATGATTCTTTCTCTTCTCTCGTTTTGTCTATTATTTTGATTTGGATTTTAAGTTTATATAATTTACACATAGAACACTGGGAGTTTTTCACTGAGACGACCAAAATGATGTGTTGAATAGGGGTCCACACTTACCATATATATATATATATATATATATATATATATATATATATATATATATATGTGTGTGTGTGTGTGTGTGTGTGTGTGTGTGTGTGTGTGTGTGTGTGTTATGATAGGTATATCCAACACCTTATACATATGAGGGATAATTACTTAACTTTCAGTTTGTGTTCTGTCAGAGAAAGACATTTTTTTTTCATTTGTCTGAATAGTTTGGAAGACTTCAGATACCTCTTGAGTCTTTGTCGTTTAGGGATTATTTTAGAGAAACATTATTAAAACTAAAATGTCCTCATCAATGAAAATGGGTACACACATGTTCAGACAATCACATACGTACAGTGAAACTTTTACCAATCATAGCACAGAAAAATTCACTAATAAACCCGATCACACCCACACACACCCACACTCACACACATACACACCCACACTTACACAACGTACACTTTTCATACTGAATTGTTATTATTTCTTCAATATTTTCTGAGAGACACTTTACTCTTGTTGTCAAATGTCAAAAGGGGAAAATATTGGGATCTTGCGAATAACAAATTTTTGAAAAGTTGAGGTGATGTGAGTTTATTGTTTTCTAAATTTGTTATTTTCATCAGCAAAAAGGAGACGTCTCCGTGTCAAAGTTGAAATCATTTTCGTGAAATTGAAACCACATTGAAAAGGGTTTTATATTCACATGGCAAAAAACCGATGCAACAAAATTTCCTACAAAAGGCCAGCACAAAGATTAAATAAAAACCCAACGGATCAGAAGAAATTTAAATGATCCAATATTTATTTGGATTTTTTAAGTGTATATGTATGTATGTGTGTGTGTGTGTTTGTGTATGTGTCTGTGTGTGCAGTATTTCTATTCATTCATTTTCCCCACCCTTTCATAAACATTGCATAGATAGACGTTCAGAAATTACAGAAAAATGTCTTAAAAGCCAAGAATCAAATAAAATACTCCCTTAAAATCAGTTGAAATGCAATTGCATAGGAATTGAATTCACAATGCAGTTCTCTTGTGGAAATATTTTACCTACATTTTTATCATGAATTATGTGCAAATCATTTCTATATTAACATCTTTTAAAATGCATGTCTACAATGAGTTTCTCTTTTACTATGTGTTTATACAAAAAGTCATAAACTTGGCAGTCGTCTTGTAAAATCTTTTACATGCATTAGAATAGGGACGTTTTCTCATAATGTATTCCTATAATGGAATTGTACGAAATTAAGTTTCTCAGTAAAGTACTTTGTATTGTTCTGTTGAAATTTCATGCAACGTACTTTTATGATAAACAAATGAATATTGCTTAGACAGGCAGAGATTACAGGGCAAAATGGTCAAAGGTCAAAAAGTAAATCTAATGAAATCTGCATTAAGCCGTATCCATACAAACTGATTTAACATTGTCTCGAATGTCTAGTGTTCACAGTTTCTGCAGACGAGTATGTTACTCTTAATTGAGGGATTGAATTGTATAGATTTACAGATAAATCTTGGTGTTTAATTGGATGTCAATTTTTTTGCCCTTTGTTGATTGGTCGAAAATTTTAAACGAAAGACAATCTTGTCTGACTCATCAATCAAAATTCTCCACCTTCAACCCTGCTCGACCATTTGCTTTCACAACCACCCTCTCCCCTATCAGCTTCTGCCATCGGGCTCTCAATCATCCAGCACTGCCCTCTTACATCTATATCCACGTCAGATCTCCCCACCTGTTGATTCTGCCACCACCCTCTCCACCAGACGATTGTACCACCACCCTCTCCTCCACATGATTCTGCTACCACTCTCTCCATCATATAGCCCTGTCTCCACCAACTCGACCAGATACCAAATTATCATTTTTTTTTAAATTATTTTCACTACATCATTATCTAAATAATCATAAATTTGTCTTTTCCTGTGATCATAAGCCTTTGGAGCATCTGTTCAAGTCCTCAATACAAAATAAAAGGATTCAATTATAGGCCCTGAGCATCAAAGTCTATGATTGTAAAATCATATACCTATAAAAGAAAGTCAATTTCTTTGCAAACTCCTTATTTTTCCTGAATTAAGCTTGAAATTTAGGTACTGGCAAGTACAACCTCACAAAAATGATACAGAAATCACAGTGTTCACTTTGCATAAAGGGACAATTCTATTTCAACGTCATGCCATTTGGATTAACTAATGCATGCCGTATTTTTCGAGGGTTAATATCAGTAGTATTCAAAGGAATGGATAGATATACATTAGCTTATTTATATGGTATTTTAATTCTCTTTTCGGCAAAAAAAGACCATTTATGACAAATACTAAATATTCTTAGCCAGTACTGCAAGCGCAGTCTCAAGTTAAAATCATTCTTATTCTTCATTTGAGAGAAGCATTTCTGAGGATTTGCCATTAGTAGTGAAGACATCCAACCAGATAATGATTAAATAAAAGCAATCTGTTCACTTGCAACTCCCAAAACTGTATGGAAAATGCGTACTATTATCGGTAAAGATCCTATCACAGACAATTCATTCCACAATATTCTAGGACTGCTGAACCCTTAAAGAATTAACAAGAAAACAAGTTGATGGAAGGTTGTCAAATAACCACAAATTTTTAAAAGATAAATTATCTGAAGCTTCGATGCTGGCTCACCAGGACTTAGATGGCCCCTAAAACCTTTAAACTGATTCATCAAATCTTGCATTTGGAGCACGTTCAGTTTGACCAGGATAAAAGAAAGAGAGGAAGAACAAAGTTTTTCTTTTTCGGTGAGGCTGACCCACAATCGAGAAAGAGGCTTTTACCATATTCTATTTTTCATGCCATAAGTAATGGTGTCTTTCATTGGAAGTTGGAAAGAAGCAAGTATATAGTGTCTCTTATAGGAAGTTGAATGACGGCAAGTATACGGTGTCTTTTATTTGTAGTTGAATGATGGCAAGCATATGGTGTCTTTTATTTGAAGCATACAGCAAGTCAAGGATGCATGGTTATATACTTTTTATGCATCTGATTCTATATAATTAATATTTCCCAACACATTAACCGATTTCACAGTTCGAACCACCCTCTCAAACCGGAGGCCATTTCATAAGAGTTTCCAAATGTATAACCTTCACTTGTGCATCTTTTCTAAATGCAAATACTATGGAATTTCCCCAAATAATCACATTGGTCCATGTGAAAGAAAACAGAATCATTGGACATCAACAGAAATATTGATCAAAATTCGAAATTTATCTCACTGATGAACATTTTTGAATTCCTTCACATTTGAAATTACATCTTAATCCGATAATCAATCTGCTTATGTTGGTAATCAATCATTAATATTTATATTTTCTATGAAATCGCAAAACCTTGAAGAAAACCATTTATGGGTTCTACAATGGAAGCAAGATTATTGCTTCGGTTTTACAAAAATCTGACTGACTTATTTTTGGATTTAACTTTTTGAACCTATCATACCAACAAAAGTAAACTTTTGTTTCGTAACTCTCTTTTTTCCCATTTTTTTTTTGGCCTCAGTCTTCAACACAAGACACAATTGATCATTCCAACCTTATTCAATATACGTACACATCGACAGTTCACTAAATTTGGTATCAACTTTGACCTTCCAATCATTGTTCAAAGATTTGTATCGATTTTGAACAATTAGTGATTCCCGTCGAGTAGGGTAAGTTATGTTATGTTCCATCCAATCAGTTTCAAATAAATATAAAACTCAATAAGTCTTTTACAAGCACTGTTGTATGAGTGTACGCATGTACTCATGTATTCATATGTATGTGTATGTGCTCATTTGTTTATATGCATGTTTATTTATGTGTATGTTTTTGTGCATCGGTACATATATATATATACGTATGGCATACATGACGCTGTATATCTATTTAAAACTGACTGGATGGAACAACACAAAACTTATCTTACTTACGGGTGTCTATCTGTGCACACATGTCCCTGTGTATGTATGTGTACATGGATGCATGTGGATTCATATTAATTCGTGTAATATATTTATGTGAATGTGTTTATATATTTTATGTGAGTGTTTATGGGCGTATATATGTTTTTTTGTGTGTTTTTTTCCCAGAGACGACCAGGTAACAAACAACAGACACACAACAAAAACCCCATAAACCAAAAAAATCAATAATCCATTCTTCCACAGATTCCAACGTTGGAAGATGAAGTCACGTTATATATAAATAATCAACAATAAGATGTGTGCAGCAGTTGTGGATATCAGGAGGCTTATTGACTAATACAATTGGGTTTATTGAAAGTGTCACACGCATGTTCATGTCTGTTTGTATACAAACTAGATTAATGTGTCTCTTTGCATCCCTGTCAACAGCCGCCTCAACTCTTTGTATACTTTTCAAGACAGCTTTCCTTCCAGGTGTGTATCCCGTTGATTGGCCATACACTTATCGACACGAACTTATGCAAAAATGCAATTGTTATATTCTAGTTGGAAGAATAGACGTTGGTAAATCGATAATTGAGAACACATGTAATATCTTTCGTAGAAAAAAGGGACAAAGGATATTAACAATTTCTAAGTCTTCTGCAGACTTTCAGAGAAACTCAAATCTAACCTTCCGATGCTCTCACTTTCGCTATCTGTCATTCTATCCATCTATCTATCCATCTATCCATCTATCTATCTATTCAAGTTATCAACTATTGCAGTCTGTTAATATCTTTTTTTGGTTGGTATCTATCACACATTGTTTTCAAAGATTACTCCGATGTCATGTCAAATGGGGAAGGAATGGTTAGTAGAATGGATATGTTATATCACCCTTGCTAATGGAAATATACAGGACAACTTGAAAAATGCCTTTCAGAGCACTCTCTTTATATGTGCAATTATAAAAGTTTTCACTTTATTATCTGAGTAAATTTCTTTCGACACAAAACATCACTACTCACAGACGCACACACACTCACACGCTTGCACAAAAACACACATTTTTGTGATTATTTTCAATGCAGTCACTTCTGTGCTGATTTATCTATCCATTTAAGGTATCAATGGTATTGAAAATGACGCAATTGTAGTATATTAGAAAGAATGTAAATTTCACTGAAAATTGTAGAAATATTCTACAAGCGCATTGAAGAACTGACGTTTGATACCTATATAAGTTCAGAGATAAGTTTTAGCATATGTCGAGGTTAAAATCAATACGATCTTTGAATGAACTCTTGCAGGAGTTCATGGAACAATTAATCTCTCAAATTTGTCCAGAAAGACCACCAAAGATTATATCGTACGATAGAAACAGCACCACATCAACAGTAAAGTAAAATATATCATTGAACTAAAACTATCAAAATCAATGGAAATTCACGAGGAACAAGAATCAGTATACCTCGTGACGAATTCATGACGACAACTATTTGGATGAATGACAAACTAATTAAAAATTCTCGTCAATAACTGAAAAAACGCTAAGCAGTTGTATACAAAAGGTAGGAAGAGCATTGCATAGAGAACTGAGCGACCAGTATCCTTCATATTTTGGAGAGACGATGACAAACTTGAATATTTCAAAGTATAACAAGCAGATGATTTCATATTGATTAATCAATTGATTATGCTGCAAGGACAGAGACTGAACATTGTGGTTGGAAATATATTTCCACCAATTGTATCAGACCA
This sequence comes from Thysanoteuthis rhombus, assembly GCA_963457665.1. Classification (NCBI taxonomy): domain Eukaryota; kingdom Metazoa; phylum Mollusca; class Cephalopoda; order Oegopsida; family Thysanoteuthidae; genus Thysanoteuthis; species Thysanoteuthis major. The sequence continues at coordinate 6,998,694 of OY735224.1, read as the reverse complement.
TAAATCAGTGATAACTTCTTTTCAAAATGTACATATATCCTCTATTTCGATATTTTTTACTCCTGGATAGAGGAATAGATTGATTCATGCCATTCTCAAATGAGATGTCAATATAAACTGAGTTTGAACGGCTCGCTGAGTCCATTGTCTTTATTGTAACCAATTACGCTACCCAGCTTTTCGAAGGGAAAAGTTGGTCATATCTAAAAATGGTGTAAAACTTAAAATATCTGCCAGTTTCAATCTTCTCTTTTGGAATTCACAATATTCTGCATTCGTTCACGGACGAACAACATTTATGGTAAATCTGTTTTGACAGAAAAAGAGATGGATTTCTAATTTCTTTTTGAAAGCTTCTGCCAAATTCAAAAATGGTGGGAAACGGGAACTTCCTGATTTATTCTTTAGATTGCTCTGGGATCAAATTTCACAATCATTTTTAAAAAAAAGATAAAAGGCTTCTGATTACTTACTTCTTTTTCGTGGATATTTTGAGCTCTGTATATTCATATATACATGTGTGCATGTTCGTATTTCTGCATTAGTGAATATATGAGACTATATATATGTATACAGACAAACGCAAACAAACATGCACACACAACACACACACATATATATAAATATATATATATATATATATTTATATATATATATATATGTGCGTGTGTGTGTGAGTTCGTGTGTGTGTGTGTTTGTGTGTGTGTGTGTGTGTGTCTGTTTGTGTGCATATTTGTGTGTATATACATGTTTATTTCTTGCTGTATGAGAGAAAAAAATACATATATATAGTTACAAGATTTCATAGAACACAATTGTGCCAATTTTGAGCTTGTTTCTGTCAGACCAATGACGATTCAGTCATTCACTCCCAACTTTCAGATAATGGTTATTCACTCGACTATTTTTCTTTCAAGTCTCCCCCCTTGATTTTTCTTTTATTCATTGTCCCTTTTCTGTTTTCTATCTCAGAATACAAAGTCAATTATTATTTTTCAACCTACTCTAATCCTTTACCCCTTCTCGTATTCTCTCTCTCTCAATCTTTATTTCAGTATATCCATAGCTATCCATAAGTTAGTGTTCATATCTATCTATCTATCCATCTATCTATCTATCTATCTATCTATCTATCTATCTATCTATCTATCCATCTATCTATCTATCTTGTTTTTTCTACCAACTATCCAACTCGTATATCCTCTTTCTCAACCCACATTAGATTTTTTTTAATAATTTGAATTATATTTGTCACCCACTCTCTCAATATCTATCTATCTCCCCCTTTCTCTCTCTCTCTCTCTCTCTCTCTCTCTCTCTCTCTATATATATATATATATATATATATATATATATATATATATATATATATATATATATATATATACTTCAGTAGATCCATAGCTGTCCATATATCGTCATTCATATCTATCTATCTATCCATCTATCTATCTATCTATCTATCCTGTTTTTCCGTCTTAGCCCATTTGTAATAATTCTTTTAACTTTTTCGTTATTATCAGGTCATTATGTCCTCCTCCTCTTTGCTCTCTGAATTTCTTCAAGATCGGCTCCTCCCCCCTGTCTTCATTGTTAATCCGAACCTTTGGGGATAATCTTCTATAATCTGGATCGAATCAAACAAATCCATATTTGATCCAACAGTTGATCTCTGTTAATCGGTTTCGATCATATCTACAGGATCATCCAGCCGGAAGTATTAAACACCGGAAGTCAATCAAGGGATCAGTTGAATATATATATCTTTTGGATCTATAGATCAATCCATCTTTTTAGATTATTTCAATAACTATGATCAAGAAAAAATAAGTCGGGTATTCTGTGCATTTCAATATATCACCATGTTTATTCATTTATCAGTTTTTGTTATCACATGAAATTATGAAAACAAATATTCCCGATTAGATTGACTACTTTTACTTGTCATAACAGCTGGGTGTAAACCTTCAGGCACAAGGGACGTGAGTTCGATTACCACCGTAGGTCGCTGTTCATTCCCCGTTGCAATGTTTACAGATCGCTGTAAGAAGTTGACACGATTTGTGATAAAACAACCAAAGATTAAGATGACGATAAAAATCAATCAAGATTATTAATTAAAGTATCCCATCATTTTTGCGTTGGGTTTTTACATTTTGTTTGGGTTGATCATTTTCTTGTATTCATAATGATTATCGACGCAATCATTTCCATCAGTTCTCAATAAAATTCATAGTTGTCGAGCATTCCTAGTTCTTTTGTATTCGTTAAGTTTGAATAACAGTTAAAAGCGTGGACCCTCATTGTAAATTAAGTGGCAACACGTGCTTTAAATGCGGGATTGCTGCATAAGGCTCTCCTATTTGCTCACTGCATGTATCATTCTAAGACGGTCCAGGTTCAACGATGCTTAACTTCGGAAATTATACCATAACTATTGTGTATAACGGACCAATGACTTGTTTTATCTGCTTAGGAGATTCGTTGGAATACGTGAGTGCTAATTAATAATTGAATCAATACAGTTTAGCTGATAGCCTTTAATTCAAGAAATCAATCCTAAATTGAATCAACAGAACAATTACTATTATATGTAAATTTAAACAGTTTACAGGTGAAAACCAGAAAAGGAGAGGAAGGGTGATTAAATTGATCATAAGTGATAATGGCTGGCTTTCATTGGCTGAGAAATTAAACAGGCCCAGTTCCTGGGAGCGTATTAATTCATTGTTTGTGGGAATACGAGTGCTTAGTAATTAATAAATTGATTAATACAAATTACCTGGCAGCAGATAATTCAACCTGTTTTCCCCGGGGCAGGAGTACAATGCAATTCTGCAAATATTGTTTTGTCAAAATTCAAAAGGTTTATATGCCTCACTTTACAAAGGAATGACATTATAAACTCACGCTTGCAGCTCAATAAATTGATTATAAACATCCACAATAATGCCATGATCATCATTTTTAATGAGAAACTACATACTTATCGAGCTTAGCTTACAATGACGTAAAATCAGGAGGGAGGAATGGTAATAAAGAGACTATGCAGCACCAATTTTCTCATTACAAGTAGCTTGTCTGCCTTGAAAATCGATTCACGATTGCTCAAACCCGGATTTCTGGCACCAAAAGTCTACCTTGAAAATTTTCAGCCTCTACAAACCAGTGAACTTCCAATCAATAACATCTCACGATTTGATTTTGAAATTTTTTGAAAACTTTATTACATTGAATCTTGAAAACCTGCTACTAACTTTGACCTCATGGAATTCCTTTCAAAGGATTATTCTACCCAAAAGATCTGAAATTGGCCTTTTATTTACCAACGACCTGAATACAGTTTGGAGTTTAGAGATCTGGTCGGGGTGACTACTTCAAGTTTGGAGAGGTAGAGTTATTGCAAAGGGGTATATCCCTGGGGCATCACCATCACGAAGACCCTCCGCCTATTTTGCCTGTCAATGGTGCTTGATCAATATGTACATCAACTGCTTGAACGAGTGTCGTTGTCCATCAAAACTGTCAGTCGATAACCCAAATGCAATAATTCACGTTTGATAAGAGAAGGAATGGAAGGTGAGGCAGGGTAAAAATTCCGTTGGTAAATATTTGAACTAACAGAAACAATTTGTTTCTTGCCTATGGTTACATTTTTCAGTTCATAGTATCAGTTTAGTTTTAGATTAGTTAACTAACTAGCCCCGCAACTATTTCAAAGAACAATGCTATTTAGCTCTCCCAATTTTACTCATCGATTCTTGACAAAATCTTGAGGGGATACAAAAACAAGTTCAATTTACTTGATTCAACTGAAAGAGATTTAGTGTAGAAGACTACGAAACATTCTGAACAAATGTCTTTTTCTGCTTGAACAATAACTTGATAACTAAGTTGCTAAATAGGTGGATAAGGAGACACAATATGGATAGATGGTTTATCAAGCCTGGGCAACCTGTTTCAGGGTATTCAGAATGGTCAGATTTTCTCTGGATAGACCCTGTACTCTAAACAAAGGTATGATGATTTAATGTTGTAGTTCTGAGCGACAGGGCTGTGTAGGTGACAGTGTTGGTGGAGTTCGATAAGGACATTTGATTTGTAGCAACATTGAATATGCACCGAACATTAAAATCGTATTGAGATTTCCCTGTTTAACAAGGTGAAAGAAAAGGTCAGAACTGTGTGACAACTCATTTTTGATTCTTCAACATCGTCAAATCACAGGGATGGCATTCAATGGCGGATAGTCTGCAATGATTAGATAATTTCGATCGGCCCACTGTTTGTCTGTTATCATCTCAGTCAATAGAGTTGGCCATATCGTTAAACTCAGCATGTTTGTCAATAAATCAACGCCAAAGCTGTGATGGTCAACGATATTCTCTGCTTCCTCAGGTTTGCAAAGTGCATTCATCTATTCAATGGTATTATGGTATCACAGGTTCATATCTACTTCTGAACATTTGATTTAATGACAAGTCAAAGAGGTTTTACCCATTTATGAGTTCAATTCTGTTGTTTCCTAACAGGTTAGTCAGAGTGTCTGTTGGGTAGAGGAACAATGGGGTGCTCTGGCTTATGTCATTAATCATAGTCCAGAGATAGGGATCTTATCATGATCCCTAACTGGTCATGACGCCTGGTATTTAGGGTCACCCAACTGCGGCAGACGAACACAGGGGCAGATAAAGACATAAATATTGATTTTATGATAGAACGTGTTGCGATGATTGAATTGAATCGAAATACCCAGTTTGCAAAGGTTAAGGAAGAGGTCAGAACTAAGTGACTATCATTTCCAAATCCTCAACATTCATTCATGGTGAATTGTAAGCAATAATCTACATTCGCCAATATTCTCACAATCAATCAAAAATGTCATTTTCCTCGATTCAACAAATTTGTCGTAAAATCATGGGAAAGTCATTTCGATGGACGAAGATGTTGTCTTCTTTGTTAGATTTTCAGAAATTAATTTAGTTATCCAATGGTATGAACCCATGTCTAATTTTCAAAATAATTTTAATTATATAAACACTTCAGAATGATAAATGTAGTTGAAACAGTCAAATGAAAATAACGACAGAAGTCATCTGTTTCATAGTCGAAATAGATACTAATTTACCATTATGGTTTCAAAGAAATTCCTTGTCTGACGTTTGGAATCAAATATTTTTCAACGAAAAATTGTTATATATAAAGCAGACCTTCTTCTAGAATTAGTTCCTTAAATATATAAGTTCAAGATCTAATTTGTATAATAATTTTGGACGATTTTCTAAGAACTACAAAGCATCACATATTTCTGATACACTAAAGAATTAAAAGAAAAAAATCATGTACTATTTTTCAAATGTTAAATTTAAAAAGCCTGCCGTCACAATTATGGCAATTTATAACTATGCATCTATGTATTCTTTCGAAGGAAAAAAATGGGACTAGATCGTTTGAAATACCGTATTCTTAATTTTTTATATTTATCTTCTTCCATGGGTGTGGCACGTTTAGTCGAGTATGTTTTGGCCAGGGGCATTTGGTATCAATTAAGGAGGAGCTATTTATTTATCTATTTATCTTTGCTTCGAAACATGTTTTTAAAAATGACCAATTTTGGTGTGGATGGGGTGCACAGATAATATAAAGATGGTTCATCCCACTATATAAGAGAGAAAGAGAGAGAAAAAGGAGAGGGACATAAGCCAATGGAAGAAGAGACATGTGACTCTGGAAAGAAAACGATGCAAAATTCAAGTGAAGAAATGGAAGGAGAAGTCACTAAAAGGAGGGGAAAGTAAAGAAAAGGAGAAGATTATTATTTTCTGGGACTGACGTCTGGAACGAATAACTTATCCAACTGAAAAACAAGGATTTGATTTTTGAATGAAGGAGAAGAGCACCTGCAAGATTGTTGACGTAGTTTTACCAACAGACGACTGTGGGAACAAAAAAAAGCTAAAACGTGGAAAATAGTGAAACTTTTCCTGTAAGTTGAAAATCAATTCGAGGAAACGTGAAAAGAAAGGGTTGTGTCCATAGTATTTCGTGCTTTTGTAACTATGTCCAAAACACTAGACTTGCGATTAGAGATATTAGAATTTTGAGTGGGATTGGAAATTGTTCAAAATCACGACATCACTTTGACCTGAAAGGATGCTGGAGAGACAATGGGTGATTTGTACATTGTCTATCACTCAATATTTGACAATAACCAACAGACAAATGTATGAATCATTATTAATGATATCAACATTAGGAACATGAAAGATTTGATAAAAGAATCGGTCTAAACCTGTGCTATGGTCGATCAGGATGCATAGAGAGATGCTGGTGTATACTTTATGTTACTCCATCCTCAATGAAGACCAAGTAAAAACTACTAATGTAGACATTCACCAATAAAAAAGAATTTTTGATGATGATGTTTAGACACTCTGACACTTAATCTTCGATGAAAACCATTCGTTGATATATATGAGTAAGATAATTAAACTCAGACATTCAAGGCCAATGAACGAATCAAACAGTGACAGATGTGTTGTTTCTCTGATACAAATAGCAAAAGATTGTTTGATTCGATAACCTTTGTAACTTCTTATTACGCCGAACCCGTTGTACTTGTTCTATTAGATTGTTTGTTTTGTTTTCTGTGGGGTCGTTGAATGCAATATCTTTATTCCTTCTAATTCAACTGAAATATTGGAATTTCATTGTTTGGAAAAATATGAAGAAATACTTGAAGGTGACAAAAAAGGAATCAGAACACTTACTGGGTCAGTTCTCAAATCCTGTTTCTTCCCAACCTTTTTCTTCTTGGTTTACAAAATATCCATCCATCAACATTTTCCACCCTCCCTGTGTCTCTCTATTCCAGATGTGTGTGTGTGTGTGTGTGTGTGTGTGTGTGTGTGTGTGTGTGTGTGCGTGCGTATATATATTTTTCTGTATTGACGGTTTAGCTTCATGAGCACTGAGAACAGATCTGATGAAGTGATATAATGGCAATGAAACGGTTTAAAATAGCATTGGTTCAGTATTCGCAGACAGTAGTCGGACAGTAATGACAACAACGTCAAAGATAGACGAAAGAATCAAATGGATACATTACGTGTTGATGGTAATGCAGTCAATGCACAAACAGCCGAGAACAATTTAGATCCGTTCATGTTCAGGGTAGTTCAGAAGAAATGGTCTCTGCAATGAGTTAGAACGCAGTATTCAACGGGTTAGTATTTATAACTTTTGACCTCTGCAATAATTCAGTCAGAGTTTTTCTGTTAATTGCTTTGAAGCATAAAAATGACAAATAGGCATGCAATTTTTAGAAAAAGTGATTCTTTCAAATGATGATGTCCTTCCAGAAACGACCAATATGCGTAGATTTAGGTAAAGTCCGCCGTAAGTGACAGTTTTGCGTGTTTCAGTGTGTTTGAATAAGTGTTTTACGAGTTGGGACTTTGGGATATGTCGGGACATAAATTAAGAATATCACGTGAGCAAAGCTATTTCACAACAAAATCGGACAAAGTGTATGTGTGTCTGTGTGTGTTCGAAGTGCAACTCAAAAGGTCAAGGGAATTAAACAATTATGAATATACCAACAGCTGAGCCACAGTATTAAACAGAGGTATATGAAGGAATGTTAACCGGGGTCAAATACGTTAGTATGATAACCATGAGGTCATCTACCATGCCAGAAATAGTTATCTTTGGAAGTATTGCAATGAACGGTAGAACTCTAAATACCATCGCAAAGGATGAATCTTATAAGCTGACAAAGACGGTAGAATTCTGTTCAAAACTCACACTTTGATTATGTGCCACAGTCATGGCCACGTATGAACTCTTTTAAAAAAGAGGATTTATTACAATCCAGGAATCGTGTTTTCTTTTCAAGGGATTTTTGTAAATTTTCTCAAACTCTGTTGTTTACCGATTATTTCATGTACGAAAAAGTATATCTAAATATACAAGCACATATGTTGATTAAACACAAAAAGGGAAAAGGAGAAAGTACGGAACAAGAAAAATTGTACACACTGACCACTGATGCAGACACAGGCAGGCAGGCAGGCAGGCAGGCAGGCAGACTGAACCCCAGGTATTTATGCATGTGTTTGCGTGTGCTGGAAACTGTAATGGTTCTGATACAATATCTACCCGTGACTTTCTGTGGAGTTCAAGCAGCCTCCTTACTTTGTTTTACTTACTTTGAGACATGATTCTTTACGACTTCAAAGATTAATAAATATTCATGTCATATGCAGTTTTTAAATGTGCTATAATTATCAAACGGAATATCACAACAGGTAAAAAAAATAATCGAAAAGAAAACTTAAAATATAAAAGGAAACAAATCCCCTTTTTAATGTTAAACTGATGAAGGTTCGATCATTATTCGATCAACCCTAATGCAAAATCTCATTGTATGAATGGGATGGACTCAATCATTGATTAACCCGTGCAATGCAAAGCCTCATTGTATGAATGAAATTGGCTTAAAATCACTTGAGAGAATTAAATGTTGAAAGTTCTTCTTCCCTAACGATCGTCATTGAGTTTTTATCCTTCGAATGTGGAGACGCAAGGTGTCCGAATTGTTACCTGTAAGGTGAAATGAATAACCAAACCAAAGTGATTTCAAATTCATGTTAAATGCTTTCGACAACCACAAATGAATCGGATATATCTATCTATCTGCTCTAATAATAATATGTTCAACCTGTATTTGGAATCTCAAGGAGATTCGTTGATCAGAAGGCCCGAAGATAGACGGGAATGTAAAGTAGTCTCTTCACATCAACATAATATGCCCAAGAGAAGCTTTAGTTACATAAGTGACCAAACTTTAGGGTCTTTCAGCTTTAATCTAACTTTACAGCAAATCCCATTAGAAGTAATTGAACGGAAACAAACTAAAGACAAGACATATAATGGGCATGAAGGCTTTAGATAGAATAGAAGGAGAATAATTAGGCGAGAAAGAAAGGAAAGAGATAGGAAAGGGAACGATGACAGAAATGAAGGAAAAAAAGAAGAGAAGAGAGCCAAAAACAACAAGAATCAAAAGCAAATGAATTGATGAGCAAAAAAACAAAGATAAAAAATGTGAAAAGACGAAAGAAATAAAGAAGAAAAAACAAAGTGAAGAAAACAACGAGAAAAAGCAAAAAAGGTAAAATGGAAAAGACAGAGAACAAAAGAAAGAATGAAATAAGTGGAAAAGGAAATAATTATAATTCAAAAAATGATGAACTTGAATAATCAGTCTCATGAACGGCATTTCTTCTCAAAAGTTTCCAACTACAAAATCATAAAATGCTAAAATCAGATTCAGAATTGATGTTACATGTATTCTCGCTAATATTGATATCTTCAAAATTATTTGAAGAAAATGTCTCATTTTGGGGGCCACACCCATGTCTGACATCATTTCTACCATGACTCTCATTTTGACGTTTGTAGATTCTCTTAGAATAATGTTAGTATAAATTTTCCTTTTGGGATTCTGACTGCGTCGCCTAAGCAAACTCATATTCAGTGAATATCACTGCAAACTTTATAAGGTATTTCATCCGCTATATGCCAAGATACAGTTCGGACTGAAATTGTTTTTTTCTCTACTTATCAATACTTGTTTGACATTAGAAATTCAACATCTACGAAATAACCAGAAATGTTTGTTAAAGAAATACATGAAGAAACGAAAGGTGACAGAACAAAACAACAACAACAAAAACAACATCTGTTTCCACAATTATATTGACTTGTATGATGATACATAGAAGGAGTTACTGCATTTGTAGAACTTTTGTTAAGTAAACGAGGCAGGAGAAAAAGTACATGATGATTATCATGAGAATGTCTGCCTCTTTTTTGTGTTCTTGATTGCTTTTTGGAAATCCTAGTATTTGTCTTCATACAGAAAATAGTGAAAGTGAAAGTAATAATGGAGGGAAAAATCCTATTCATCTGAATTAGTTTGTCCTTTTCCATCTATGTATGTATGTATGTATGTATGTATGTATGTATGCATGTATGTATGCATGTATTTATCTATCTATCTATCTATCGAACAATTTTATGTTTGTCTTCACAGACTTACGTTAATTTCGTTCGTCTCCGTTTCCTTTGATCTCATTCTGCTTCTAATGAGTCAGTGTCATCAGTGAGAGAGGGAATTTTTTCTTTGTTTATTCATACTTTTACCCACTGATTTATGCTTTGTGACAATAGATGCCATGACTCATATGTATGCTAACTGTCAACAACCTATCAAAATCATCTTTGAAAACATTCTATTTTTTCTTTCTTTCCTTTTAATCCAAATCATCAAATTTATGTCTCTTATTATTATATCATTGCTTTCCTACCGTCAATGTATTTGTATTTTGATGGAATTAAACGAGTGTATTTTTTGATTAAATGTTTGAATGATAGTATCAAGAAGTAGTCATTGCATGGGGGCAGCATAAATATTTATAAGTGAGTTTTAAAAATGCCATATCTATCTATCTATCTATCTATCTATCTATCTATCTATCTATCTAAGTATGCTCATATATAACTCATTTTTATCTAAATCTATCAATCTTTGGTTGGTATTATAATTGTGGTTTGGAATCACGAATGTATATATATATATATATATATATATATATATATATATATATATATACAAATAAGTAATTGAATCGATCGAATCAGTTACCTCAGTAAATAGATATTCAAATTCTGGTCCTAATATTTTGGAGAATTACAGAAAGAGTAGATCAAGATGATTTATCGAAAACAAGGAAAGAGTTTCACAGCCTTGAGGTAAGGCTGATTTCAGTGCAGATTCGGATGGACGTTTGAAAAGGGTTCAACCAGTCACTGTTGCTGAATGGCCAATGTGTAAAAAAAAATAAAAACATTTTCCTTATGGGTCAAGGCCCATTCAAAGAACTCTTCGAGCTTTGGGGCCTGACACAAGAGTTTCAAATGTTTCAAGTGTGCCTTACTTAATACAGCCCTGTATATATTACTTCATTCATTGTGATTCCATTCAATTCACTTTCTTACGCAGGGAACATACTTTTTTCATGTCATAGAGGATAGTATGACAGAGTTACTAACTCTTAATATAATCAATAAAAAATACGTTATACGATACACACTTGCACACACACACACATACAAACATGCGTACATATATATATATATATATATATATATATACATATATACACACATATATATATACATATATATATATATATATACATATATATATACATATATATATATATAGAGAGAGAGAGAGAGAGAGAGACAGACAGACGGACAGAGAGACAGAGACAGAGAAAGAGAGAGAGACAGAGAAAGAGGATGGCAGAACAAGCAAGAGGGAGAGATAATGCCTTTGTGAAGATTGTTATTCATGTAAACATCTCACTGCCTCTAGATGCTGCACATCAGGTTTTCGTCCAGTCTTCTCGGGAAAACAGCAAATATATCGAATTTTATGCAAGCAAAAATGGCGTCCCATTGTCACTTCTTACGTTCTCAGGCATTGTTGAGAAAAGAAAATTTCGCCTAACACTCTAACCAGGAAATGGACCTTGTCAGAAAACTGGCTGGATAAACATGGCTGGGCTAGTGCCTCTTTGTGTTTTATATTTATTTTCCATTTATTTGTAGAATCTATTTAGCAAAGTTATGGGTTTGCCGAATATCCATGGAAGTGATATGTCTTTTGCAAGAATATCGTTTGATTGTTGTCTGGTTATATTTGTGCACTAACCTCTAACTGTTTACGTCTATATGCTCCATTGAGCATTTCTTGTTGAGGGTGATAATGTTCGTACAAGTCCATGTCGATAATGAACTAATAAGATTAAATCTCTTTGCACGTGCCTACCATAGTGCAATGGTCAAAAATATTGTCTCGACTTGACTAGTTTGTTTGTGGAGAAAGTTTGATTCTCAGGGGATGAATTATGCTATATTAGACCTTGTACGTTTCTTATGTTTCAAGCAACAATTCTCACACACGGTTTAATCACAGGCCTTGCTTCCATCCGATCACATAAAAAACGGTTTTTTGAACACATTATAGTATCAATCAAGTCACGTTGTTGAGTGTATATCATGTACAGCACTGTGATGCAGAATGTTTTCCTTGTCTATGGATTAAGGGTTGCTTCAATAACTATGTTTTGTGCAAGATGAAGCTAAGCTTATTATAGTTTGTATTAAAGGTCGTCTCCCAGGGCAATTCGCTAGGGCATTGCGTAGGATCCCCATTAGACACCCACGACTTCAAATATTGGTCAGACTGAGCTAAATTTTGGACCACGGACACGGCATGATGTTTAGCTAGTTCGTCTCGCAGACTATTTGTTCAGTAATAAGGGCGATCAACCTCTGTTTGGAACTATACAACTATCTCAGCTACATGGCTATCCTATGACTGCAACGATTCTTACTATTAAAAAAAACAGTTGTTGTATTTAGTATCCATTGAATTAGCCCTGTATTACATCTCCTTCTATCTCCTTCTCTCCCATCACAGACTTTTTTCAACAACCTCCAGCATCTTACGTTGCACTTGAAAGTTAGCAAATGACTGTATTATATGTTGCAGTTTATTTCTTTCTTATTCTAATGTACAAGTATTGAGGCAAATACTTACAAGAGATGACATTTAAATTTTTTCAACTCTTCTTTTTTGAAGGGAAATCTCTCCTTCATCATACGGTGCATTAATCACATTGCAACTGTACTACTTTATACATATCAGTGTATTTATTTACCAGTATTTCACATCATTTTTTGATTCAATCCATCGATTTCCCGCAACTGTCGATTGGATAAATCTTTTGATTCGGACAAACTTACAAGCAGAAAATTAAATTTATCGGATATTTATTTTTTAAAGGGTTTTCGAGAACTTTAATTAGATAGATCTTGAATATGAATTAAATGGTTAAATGCAATATATTAACATAAATTATACAATTTATAAATCTACATGAAATAAGCGAGAATGTAATAGACAAATATAAAGATCATATACAATTGATGAACCGACTGTATACGCAATCCTGGCCCCTTTCTACGCAAAAATATAACAATCAAAATCAGTTCCCTTCATAAGTAAGTCATTAATTGTCGTTGCTGCTGTTCCAGGCAATTTATCCATAAATTCGCATTGAAAGTGTTCATGCCTGATTCACCGATATCAGGATATTGGGAAATGGAGCTATCTTTCAATGGTGTATTTCAAACTTTTCAAGAAAAATGAATCTATTATCATATTTGATTTTCTTTTTTTTGTATTTTGGTCTTTGAGCGTTTATTAAAAATCAGTTCTTTTTAATCAAAAGAAAGACGGACAAACGGGGAGGAGGATCATCATCGCATTTCTTATATGGAACTAAATGTTCCTCGACACCGACTACTTCCTTTTGTTTTTAGGAAGGTACATTGTTAAGCTGTTCACCGTTTTCACCTCTTGAAACGCCTAACAATATCTATTTATTTGTTTGATTAATAATTAAACCATCGACATTGTATTAAAAAAACTTATGAATCCAATCCATCATGTAAACGCTTTTTATTTTGTAAGGAACTATTTGTTCCACGTCACCGACTGTTTTCTTCTTTCTCTGTTCTTAGTCAAGCACCGTTTTTCTATTTACAAGATATGACCCCGGGAAGAATGTAATTATTTGTCTGATTTATTTCAACTTTGAAGAAATTTTGTTGATCAAAAGCGAAGATTCAATCCAATGTATAATTTTCGTTGGGTAAAGACAAGAAAATATTCAGAACTTTTGTCATCTATGAACGTAATCGAATTTCGAAAAAAAGCCAGTCATTGACTTTTTCTAGTTCCAAGTCATTTTTTCTCTCTTTCTCTCTTTCTCGCAGAAAGGCGAGTTGAATGTTCATAAGATATATCATTATACTTAGTCAACTTCTCGGTACCATTTTAAAAACTGTATTTTTTAAAGGGACATTAATTTATTGACATGACCTATCAATCTTCACAACTTCCTGTTTTTACACTGAACAGAAAAGAAAGAAATGTTTTGAATGATATTCTGAATTTATTTGATTTCCATTCAATTTGATAAATAATGAGTAGAAAAGTTATAGTTTTAAAGTGAGTCTTTTGTGTTTATGGTTGACAAAGTATTTTTGTGGGAAAATATATTTTCATTTTGTATTTGGATGTATCTTTAAATAAATATGAACTTCCACGGGGAAATGGTTTTGAAACAGCTGTTCTAAAAAACTGAGTTCTGCAGATTCAAGATATTTTACGTAAGGGAGGTGCTTATTACAATCATGTTGAGAAATAAAAAACAATACACAGCTGATAATATTATCCAAATATATAGAAACTATTTATATCCATCGTTATAAATTCATTGTCATCAAAAACTTCATTTTTAGAAATCACATGAATTTTTTTTTCCATTTTGAACAAATCGAACGGACTGATTTTTACCCGTGATTATACTCTTTAACGCTGCTAAAACCTGTCTTGTGCCAGATTTGGATTTGTTCTGTGAATATATGCGAAACTCATTTCGATCATATGGATTTTTTGTATTGAATATGCTATTATCATTCTTTCTTTTTCATCATCATTATCATTATTATTCCAAATTACCTTTTGCTGATCCCAATCCCATGATTTTGTGATGTCAATAGATGTGTATGTATAGATTGGGTTGATTTGGAGTTTTTTTTTGTTCATGCCTTTTTCTTTTGGTCGAGGCAACTGTAGTGGAAATAAAGGGATATAGTGTATATGCAGCAATTCCAAAACATAAATTGTAAACATGCTCCAATTGAATAAGCAGTTCCGAAACACTATTTCCATCACTACTTCTGCTATAAATCCTTTCCCTTTTGAAAAATTACCTATGTGGGCTTACAGAGCCCCTTATCCCTTGCCACTACTTAAAGTATTCAGAAAGATTGACTCACTAGAATTGAATGAACCTCCGTTGCCAATATTTCATAATGGACATTTGGAAAAATTAATTTCATTACCAGATTTGAAATATCGCAAAGTTAAGAAAAAGCAAGATTGCCTCCCATCTCCCATAACACAATGATTTTACTTCGATTGTTCAATTTATCCAAAGGAACTTCATCATTGTTTCTGGCCATTATGGGGCTGGAGAGCCAGTCGAACACTCAAAATTGACTGCCATTCAGGGCTAAAGGACCCCAACTGCCCTTCTATGTATCGATTACTGGAGATGAGAAGTGGATTCATACTTTTCCTTAGGGCATCAGTGTGAAAGGAATGCAAACATTTCCTTTCAGAGCCAATTTCATTTCCTCTGTTATCAACTATTAGGCCACCCAAACCTTTGCAGTCAGTATAATATGTTTAGATTAAATGTTTCATGATATACTTCTTATGACTGAAATGAATCAACTTTTTATAACTAGATTACATATGTTAATTCTCCAAGATAATTACTTGTAATATAAAATTTCAATTAATTTTTTTTTTTTGTAGCAAAAGATTCGCTTTGATGGGCAAGATGAATACTCAAAAAAATTTAAATTGTCTGGTGTGTGAATCAAATTTTTTTGTGGGTAAAAATCTTAAAAAGCACATGCTGACTCACACTAAAGAAGAACTTTTTAATTGTGAAGTTTGTAAAGCAACATTTTCTCAGGATTCCATCCTCAAGCAACACCAGCTGATATATATTGCAGAGGAATGTTTTCTTTGCGAGTTTTGTGAAGCACAATTCTAAGTAATGACAAATTCCTGGAACATATTTTGTCACACACTACAGAGGAACCATTCGTCCGTGGAATTTGTGTATCAATATTTTTTTGCGGAAATAGACTCCAGAAAACATAACGCCATAACTTAATACACACTGGAGAGAAACTTTTCCATTGTAGAATCTGTGGATCACAAATCTCATGCAGTTCATATCTAACCCAGCGCATGTTCAGTCGTACTGGAGAGAAATCTCACCAGTGTGAGTTTTGTGACACTAGTTTTTCATGGAGTTCCGGTCTAACTATGCACATGGTAACTCATACCAAAGAGAAACCATTCCCTTGTGAGGTTTGTGGTGACAGATTTTCCTGCAGTAATATTCTCAAGCAACACATATTAACACATACTGGAGAGAAAGCTTTTATTTGCATGGTCTGACCTGCTAAATTTACCCAAAAGAAAACTCTCAGGCTGTATATGAAAACCTATAACAGAGGAAAACCATGCAAATTGCCAAGTTCAAATCTCAAGCAACATAAGAAAGTGAAAAAAGGAAACATGGCAGAGTTACTTCCCATGTGCCATAACTTTCGAGGCAATTATTGTTGTCATTGTTTTTTGCATAATCTATGTCTCCCTAAATGTTGCAATCATAAGTTTTTGTTGTTCATCTAATAAAAGGATGAATAAAGATATCATTTCACAATTCATGTAAGAACCTTTTCTGCTTTTAATGTCAATGTGAATTTGATGTCTACATAAATTTTAAATATTTCATCATTTTAATTCTTCAAATGGTAATCAAGTCATGAGTTTTTGGTTTGACCAACATTGGAGAATCAACAATCTATTGTTTTTTTGGATAACTTCAAACACTTGATCAACAGATAAGTTAGCTTTCACACGAGATTCAGTGCATTAATCTCAGTTTCAATACTCTGCAGGATTAGCATATTCAGATTGTGGCATGAAAGCTTATTCACAGGTACCCCCACCATTTCCAACTCTTTTAATTTATAAATTATCCATTTGTCCCATAATAATTGTAACATTTTGTGTATGAAATATGCATGAAAATGTAACAACTATTATTTGACAAATATTTATCAATATTGCTCATCATCATTACTTACACACAGCTTCTGTGTTGACAGGGATAATCATCAGTGATGTCAAATGTTTATGGATAAGATGCATGTTCCATATTAAACATGGTTGTAAAATGAATACCGTGTCCTGATGATAATCTAACATAAATTATTCTGAGATTAACAATTCAGTCAGAAGTCAAGTTGTAACTGAACAAAAAATAATTCATTGACCCATTATACCATCATCTCTGAATTCTTTTCTGGACTCTTTAAAATTTTCATCGATTTTGTAACATTAATTTACCTCTAAAATTCATCGTCAACTGAAAAGTTTGATACTTTGTTATTTTGCTAATTTATATTAGAAAACAAAACATTGAGAAACCACAAGAAAACATTGGACTTGACACATATTTGAAAAGTCTCTCGGTCATACAAAACTTGCAATTAATGGTAAAGAATTGATATACTTGAAGGGAAACGTTTTAAATTGTTTCTCATGTTTTTGGTTGTAGCATTTCCTAAAAGTTTCTGGGAATCATTCCAATAAAAAAAAAACAACAAAAACCAAACAATTGAACTTTTCATAATGTTTCTATTCATCTGCTAATTACTGTAACATTTGATTTGTGCCTATCTATTTGAATTATGACTGAATTGTAACAAAGTATGAAAAGGAAAACACTATATCAAATCATCTACAATTTGAATACAAAAAAGAATTTAATCATTTCAGAGTATTTTTCTCTTAATAATTGAACACCGAATGTTATCAATACAGTGTTGACGCTGCTAGATGAGTATCAAATTTTGTTCAAACTAAAATCAAATCAAAAATGAAAAACACAAAAATTAATCAGACATTTTTTGATTGTTGTTATCATTGCATTCAATTATCAACGTGTGAACACTGACAAGATGAGGCAGGTTTCTTAGAAGATTGAAGTATGATGGTTTTAAAAATGGGAAATAGGAAAATAGTTTAATTCTTTGCAATTTGTTTCAAAGAGAGTTTCTTTGGGTTTTCAGGTAAATACAAAACGATGCAAGATACAGTGAATAGTTTGTATTCCTTGTAAGTTTTGGAATAGATAAAGTAAACAATGACATTTGAAAAATCAAACTGACGAAATGACAACTGGAAAATCAGTTTATCCTGCACCGCCCTGTATGAAGTTTGTTGAAATTATTCAGCCATTTTGAATTTTGATCATTTTAACAAACCATTTTGAGTGAACACTACTATTGTGTGAACTGTTGTATATTGGTTTAGTAGGTTATATTATATCATCCCAAAACAGTAAGGATAGTTGAAAAGATGGACCAGCCTAGTTGCTAGTGGGTTCAAAACTTATCTATACTCCTATTCCAACTGAAGATGATTTGTAAAATTTATCCATGGTATATATAACGAATGAGAAAGAATTTGGAAGATATATAAGACTTGCCAGCTTAGCTCAGTTGGTAATAGGCTCGACTACCAATCAGTTGTTGTGATTTTAAATTAAGAGGGGAAATCTTGATTATTCTTGCGTAAATTTGCTGTAGAGTGTTCTTTCAGTTGTTATTATTACAGTAGGAAAACTTCTGTACTTTGACATGATGTGGATCCCAAGTGAACTTGATGAAAATGTTCTATGACAGTGTCAATGTCCCATGTTCAATCCCTTGGCTAATATTTTTCTTCATTTTCAGGACTGTCTTCCTGAACTCCTTTATGAATGTAAGTCCACAGAAAACAATCAGTCTTATCTGACAAATGTTAAATTCTAGTCATTATGGAAGTAATCTGCTCAGCTGAACTCTTGAGGTATTTGTACGATGGTACATTCAAGGATTAGCTCTATGCAATTTACAAAGTAAAAAATGAAGACATCTCGATGGAATGTTATTTACTATCTTGTTGAAAATGTTGTTGAAATTTTAAAATGGAAAGTGACGTTTGTCTGATTTTACAATGTCTCCAGTTGCTCCAATGTCATTCTACTCTCAACTGAAATGGATAATTCTCCATTCTGTGAATTTGCAGAACCAGCATCATTCCATCCACTCATGTTAACCAATCTTTTTGAACTAATAGAGCTTCAAAGAAATGAATAGTTTCACACCAAACCTGTTTGTAGCTGCTATCTTCTATTTTCTAGTCAGAAGATCAGACAAATGAGAGTTTGCATTTGACAAGGAACTACAGGGTAATTGATAACTCATTGAGAGGTGGTTGTTGATATGAATACAAGGATGTATCAAAAGTATTTCCCCGACCTATAAGCTTTTTTTAATGTGCATATCTAAAAACTGTCATGATTCCCCTATGTTATTAATATTTTCTCGGTATGTAGTGTTTGGATAACTATACTTATAGCAATTTATCATCACGACCTAAATAAAATGAGCAATGATCTATGTAAAGGCATCAATGACATATATCTAAATATAGACATCATTTTTTTATAATCGATGAATTGATTGTTATAATTACGACAAGGAAGCAGTCATTATTAAAGATGAACACAAGCAGTCATCAGTCACTGAGCATTATATAACGATATCGCAGTGGATCTCGTAAAACATAATATCCTGAATTTCTGTCTTTGACAATCAATCATAATGAGGGTGACATATTGGCATGGAACGCTCTCCCAACTAGTTAAGAGTGAGTAAATTTAGATGAATCAAAATATCATGCATCATGGATTGGTTCCCAATCTCCAAAGATTATTTCTATTGAAATGTTGACTTCCAATTGATCAGTGCTCTTGCTGTTCCATAATTTCCATCAACATTTGGAAGATAAAAAACAACCTTTGGAAGATTAAAGAATCAAATCTAACCAATAAGGTGTTTCCCATGGCAAACATATTTGATGAAATGCTGTCCAAGGACTATGGGATCCTTTCTCCGTCGATGTTTTGGTAACAAATGAGTGAACAAATGATTTCATTGATTGAGGAAATGAATGCATTTATAAAAAGAATATTGATGCACTAATTTGCAAGTTTTAAGTGAAATATAAAATCTCTTTGGCTCATTTTTACATACTCAATAATAAGCCAAAACATTATAGTCACCTGCCTTGTGAGATGTTAGACCTACATAAAAAGGCTTTTTTGCTTTAGCATGTCCGAAACTAGCGTGCACAGTAATAACATGGCATAAGCTGTCATTCTTGTCAGACATAGCTGATCCTGCTGTTTTGGCTCATCCATGTAATATCTTAACCTACTCCCCAATAGGACCAAATCTGACACAAGATCAGTTTCAGTTTGGGAGCTCTTTCCTGTTCCCTCTATTTTCACACGTATACACACACACAGTGAATAGATGGGGACATACGAATTAAAGATTCTAACAAATATATTATAAAATTTTGCATCAACCTAATATTTTCACACAATTCAAAAGCATGAAGTGCCTATGAAAAAAGCATCATCTTTATTAATGGAGTATCATATTGTTGCTTTCGTCACTCAATAGACGATTGTTAAAACATATTTTACGTCAGAGCCAACGGCATATTTTCCATATAAAGCTTGGTTTTGATTGGCTACTTTATTCCGTCTTAATACTATTCATTCTTTCAATATCCTCATTCGTATTCTCATCCATATTTGTGTTTTTATTCTATTCTTGTTCAGTTTATTATTCCTATACACTCACCTATTCAGACTTATTCTGCAATTTTACCGTTTTTTTCTCATTTGCTTCTGGTCACATGATGTATAGTGCGTTATCAAACATTCGTTGGGACGATAAGTTGAGAAGGAGAAAGAAAAGGAAAGAAAAAAAAACAAACAAATGAGAGAAATAAAAGAAGAAACAGTGAAAGGACAGGGGAAAGAGAGAAAAAGATGTATCCATCTGATATAAAAGAAGCAATAAAAATAAAGAATGAAAAAGGAAACTAAAAATGAGTCATTCATTGAAAAGAAAAGAAAAAATAGAAAAAAATGGAATCATACAATAAAAACGCAGCATCAACGGAGGGAGAAGAAAATCGTGCTAAAAAATATGAAAGAATGTTACAGAGGTTACATGATCAAAGATTGACGTATTGACATATTGAAAGCATCAGAAAGTGGAAGAAAAACACAAAAAAGGATAGGGGAGGAAGAGGGTTAACGAAAAACATGAATTATTGAATTTTAGAATGACGGGATTTTAGTAACAAAAAAAAAAAGAGAGGAGAGAATAAGAGGAGATTAGAGGGGAAGAAAACAGAGAAGGGGGAGAGGATGATAGAAAAGGTGGATCATGAGAAAATGAGGGAGAGAAAGAAGTCAGGGGATAAAAATACAACGGGGTGGAATTAAAAAGAAAAGGACAAGGGGAAGAAAATGCAATGAAGACGAAAGAAAAGAAAAAGAGTAACAGGACAAGAGAGAAAGAAAGAAAGGAGGAAGCGGTAGATAAGGTGATCTACGTGAGAGAGAAGAAGAAAGAAATAAAGAAAGAGAAACAACAGCTAAGAGAGAGAGAGGGGGGAGGAAATGGATGACGTCACAAATGTTTCCTGGTCGACTAATAAAACGCTATGCAATAACTGACCAATTGGAAATCCCCGTTTCCTTGCGGCAATTCTTATGCCTGTATTCACCTTTCAATCATTCCATCTTATTGGCTATTCAAATGTTATCTCCCCCAAAGGAATCTTATTTATTCTTATATGAAACCAAACGTATCCATATCCTAAACATCGTTGAAAAAGTAAAAAAATGGATAAAACATAGAAAAAAATAGGAGAATGCTATTGATGGGGAATCATGAGAAAGGAGAAAGAATTTAAAAAATCTATCACTAGGGGAACAAATGAGAAAGGCAAGCGGATAGGAAGGAATAGAGGAAAATGAAGTAATTACCAGAAACAAAGGTCGAAGGGAAGTTGAAAGAAACAGAGACAAAAAGTGAGAACCGAAACTATTGAATTTCAAAATGGAATTTTTTGCAAATCATGAATCGAAAAAATAGAAAAAGAGAATACAAAAAAAAAAACTGCAAAATTTGGAAAGAAAGAAAGCAATGATTGATGGTTCATTTTCATATTCCTTCTTTTCTTTGTTGAATTCTTTTGTCCTATTTGATATTTGGATATTGTCGTCTTGAGACCAAAATGATATTCACTCTACCATGAGACCAAAATATTTTTACATTTTCCCTGAGACCAAAATGATATTCATTGTAACATGAAATCAAATGTGTAAAGCGTTGTCATAATGTTTCATAAAACTTATGTAATGTTCAATTGAATGGGAATATTTTTATTATTTCCGGGTGTATTTGAACGTAAGTTTTCCAAAGGAAAAGAAACCAACCATTTTTTTGGAGCATTTAAGTTAATGTCCCTGTCTATTCAGTGAGGTCAAGATGGATATGTTAATA
This sequence comes from Thysanoteuthis rhombus, assembly GCA_963457665.1. Classification (NCBI taxonomy): domain Eukaryota; kingdom Metazoa; phylum Mollusca; class Cephalopoda; order Oegopsida; family Thysanoteuthidae; genus Thysanoteuthis; species Thysanoteuthis major. Next base: position 6,976,479 of record OY735224.1, on the reverse strand, counting down.
AGACTTAGTGTTGGCGTTTGAGCATTCATATGAATTTTTACTATGCATATTACAATTATCGCTAACCTCAAACCACTTTCTCCCTGAAATTAATATATTTCTGTAATAAAATCAGTTTCAATGCTTCTTTATAGTAAAAGTATTTGTTATATATTCT
>OY735224.1:6943822-6971322 GCA_963457665.1 Thysanoteuthis rhombus | reverse complement strand
CAATAAACACAACACTTACCTTTTGATCATCGTTAACAGAACATAGTTTAGGAAAAATATGTTGGATATTAATTCAATTGTGAACTGTGTGAGCAAAATTCCCATCAAGGCAAGTCAACCAACTATGAGTTCAGAAAATGGCCACAGACTGATCTTAGAAGAAGATGGCCAGGGTGCATCAAGGAAGTCCCAATCGAATGAAACAACACCAGTTGATAGTTTCACATCCAACAAAGTCGCACTTTCTTTCTTTTTTCCTTCCTTACGTCATCTTTTCTTACTATTTCTACATGTCCTTGGCTTTTTTCTTCACCATTCTCTGCTGACTCCCCATCCCAGATGGTGCAAGGACAACATGATTGATAGAATTGATAAAATAGTGATAAAGTGGCAAGTACCTCAACTGAGGGAGAGCTTCTTCTGATTGGAGCTTTTTCACCTACCTGGGGGAAAGCATTGGTTTGTGGCACTGGTTTTCTTCCAGTGACGAGGGTGCAAAATCTTCCATTTGCAACCAGCCAAATTGAAGTACTTGAAGGGAAATTAGGGATAATTTTTCATATTGAAACTCTTATGTATACGACTGGCCTTCGATTCTAGCCTGTCTCTACGGCTGACCTCAGCGATAGCAAGTCTAACCTGTTTCAGCCGGCATTACTGATCGTAAGTCTCGCCTGTCTCTGCAGCTGACCTTGGCGATCGCTTATCTAGCCTGACCCTACAACTGACCAAGGCAATGGAGATCTCAACCTGTCTGAATGGATGTTTTTAGTGATGGAGACTTGGGACAGTCTCTACAACTTTCATCTGACTGACCAAAAGAATGATTCCAATCTCGTGCACTGAAGTGAAGAATTGTTTTGGACATTTATTTGTTCAGTCGAGTGGATTTGAATTGTTTTCTTTTCCTCTGGGGAAATACATTGTATTCAGTTTCAGCGTTTTTTTAATGTTTGTTCCTATCTCCAAATTCTTTTTTTCTATTTTCCTTCTCTGAACTTCCTTAGTTTTCCTTTTTTCATTCATTCCCCCTCCTTGCTATCATCTCTGATTCGATTTTGTTTCAACCCTTGACATTTTTTACTTTAGTTTGTTTTTAGCCCATATATGTCCTTTATTCAATTCTGCTGTAGATTCTGGCTTTCATAACCGTTTCCTCTTCATTCAGTGTTTTATTTCGTTGTTCTAATGTTGAGACATTTCGATGCTTATTAGACTCACTTGTGTACTTTTCATTCTAAAAAGTCTATGAATTTTGTCTCAGGATTTCGTGAATTGCCCTCAATTTCTTTCCTTCAAAGATTTCAATTTCAATTCTATTTTTGGATATTCCCCTGAACAAATTCTGGTTTTGTGGAGTAATCTTGGTCTGTATGATCAAATTTGAGTTGTTTGAAGAATTCCCAGTGAGTAACTGATCTAACACAGCCATGTATGTATAAACATTATCTTTATGTTCATCTTTTACTTTATAAAGATCAGTTTTGAATTTCAACGCAACATAGAATTTTATTTATTAAATCATCTACGGCATTATATTGTTTCATGCTTATACCCTCCGTCTGTGAGATCAACTCTAAGACATTTGCATGACTCGATGAGGATCACCGTTCCTAACCAATCATGTCTTTATTCAAAAATCTCTCCTGGCTATTATTATTATTATTATTATTATTATCATCATCATCATCATCATCATCATCATCATCATCATCATTATTATTATTATTATTATTATTATTATTATTATTATTATTATTATTATCAGAATTGCTATTACTTCTCTCCACATTTCAATCTCCCATATCATAATAGCTATATTCAACCCCTCTTTTCTTCTCTCCATCTTTTATTCTTCATCCTATATATTCTTAACTAAAGTGCCCAGCCCCGTTGGTTTCTTTTTTAATCTTAAATAATGCAATCACATGAGTTAACTGTTCTTTGTATGAATTGCTCTGAAATAAAATCTTCACTCGATCCGAGAATTTAGATTCTATCAAGATTGTTGATTCCAAACAATCAAGAAAATGTTTCCTTTCAAGCTTCATGAAAATTCAAAACAACAGACATAAAAACAGAAACAAATAAAGACTTCAAAACTAAACCCTATTCGTAAAATAGAAAAGAATGGATCTCTCTCCATACTGTCACAATTTAAATGATGACTGCGTGTGAATTATCTAAGTCAAGCGCTTCTTCATGTCAATTACAGTATTTTTCAAATATGGCCCTCCCGAAGCCAATGTTAACACACGAATCAAGTTGCCAATATAGACTGATTTTCAGCCTCCTTCCAAGGTCTAACGTTTGGGTGGCCATAAGACTCATCAACCAATCAACCAAGCAATCACAAGTCATATTAAAAGATCGTTGAACATTATGATAATTGTCACAAATCGATTCATCCGTTTTCCTCTCATTAGAAATAAATCATTAAACTTATATCAAGAATCATTGTAATAAGATTCACGGTGGTAATATCTAATTCTTCATTATCGTTTCCCCAATTAGGAATCTTTTCAGGCCATTGATGAAAGACAAAGAATTCAATTCTGACACTATTTTGTTGGAAACAAAGCGAAAAAATATACAAAGACTGGATGTCAAAAAAAATTCGCCATAGATAAACAGAGACTCACGGTGACCCCCCCCCCTGCACGTTCTGCTCGCATCTGATAAGGGATGAACATATTTTATCGGCGGAACCTGACCTTTGTATCCGTTGTCATGATTTTATATCTGTCAGTTCTTCTTGAAGACATTACTGACACAGTGGCAATGGCATTCCTTGGGGTCTGTTGACTTAGATTTGAAGGAATTCAACCGATGAACACGTATACATGACGGCATGCCCGAGGGTGTCGCTGCTTGTGCAATTCACATGCACATATCCTTGCACATATATGCATTCATACACACGTACACACACATACACAGGCACACATTCATACTTACGCAAATCAGGGTCACAATCTGGTATTTTTCAACGAAAATTGAGCGAATTTCGAACAGAGGGAAAGATATTTGTTTCCAAAAATAAACATTTGGTTATGACGGACGATTCAAAAGAGATAAAAATCACTTACACATAGAGGGTATCATACGACATATACAAGAAAAAATGGATAAATCAAATATGTATTTTAATCCGAGTATTGCACAAGCTTAGTCTGATGATAGATTTCAAGTTGTTTGATTATTTTGATACTTAGATAGGTGGAATTGTTCCCCCTAATTATACAAATTTTGTGTTTTGCTGCAGAAAGATATCAGAAACTCCTGACACTTTCACACAGTTTCGTTGAAGCATGCACGAGTATTCATGCCTGAATGTGAAAGGGTAATGGACACATGGACTGACGACATGTGTACCTACCAATGCAGCGTACAGGCAGTAACACAGGCCGACCTACTCGTCAAAAGAAAGTTCAGTGTCTGTCATGAATTGATGGTTGAAGAGCTGACCTCTCTTAGACAACTGAAAAGATGACTGGCAAAAGGACTGACAATCCATGGTGACTCAATCATTACTTATATCAATAAAAGGTTCATATGGGTCTAGGTGCTAGCCTGATGCTAAATATGGGGTGCGTAAAAGGGGTCAAAGACTTTTTATTCACTCATGTGTTGGGGATAAGGTGGATTGATACCTTCATTAAAACAGGGTAGTGAAAGGGTTATGGACACATGGACCCTATCAATAACTAGAACATCTGTTTTGGGGCAACAAATCAGCATCCTAGTCCTATGGTATCAAGAATTTGATCCTTATCATCTGTCCGTCTATCGTATCCTTCATTTTGAGATTATTATCCTAATCTCGTAGAATTTGTAAGTTAGTCTCACCTTCGACGTATATTGAAACATTGACCCGTAGGAGGCGTTCCTTTTGATGCCCTTGTGTCAGACTAAGCGGATGTGGTTGAGTGATATTCAGCCAGTCATTATAACAGACCATGTATATTATTGTCAATTAAAGTCTCATATTATGCAAAGCCTCATAAAGAAACACACAGGTCATTATTAGGCGACGTTCTTGAGGGACATGTCTCCAATATGTTGTTCAACAAAGTTAATTACTTGATAAACAAAAAAAAAACAAATTTTTGGTCTTGCCTGATTGATGTCAACACATGTTTAACTAGCTGATTAATATTTGCAAGACATTTGTTTGATCAACATTCTTTTTGTCTTTTGTTTGGTTAACAAGGAGTTACAGACGAAAAATAAAACATAAATGTAATGGGACTTGTTGGAAGATTGATAGAATAAATAAGTAACAAGGCAAGCCTTCAGGGAATTCTGAGACATTGGCTTACTTGCAGAACGAGATGAAAAATGGAGAAGTCAGACAGCTGAGTGAATTTAATTTGATCAGAATAAAGTTTAATAGATAAGAAGGAACAAAATACGAGTAGCTGAACGATGATGATTAGTCTAAGAAGCTGACAACTTTGTATTGAAACTAAAAGAATACAAACCTTAGTCTTATGATGTTGGAAGTTGGTGATAGACTGAATAAAGAACGTCATTTCGTAATGTACGGTGAAACTTTGACGGTTCAAGCAAACGGGATGTCTATAAAATAATTTGCTGAAGTATAATAACCTCACGAGAACGTCATAGAACAATCGATGAAAAAATCACTCTTCAAGTTGACATTTGATGCAACATAATCCTCATAACAATATTTTCCATATCATGATATACTAAAAAAAAAGCTCGATAAATTTCAAGGAAGCCTTCTCTAGGGATAAAAACATTTTACCAGCCTAATGTAAGCTTAGTAGATATTCAGAGATTATTATTCTTACTGGATGTTCGGCATCCTCCAGTTCATAATGTCCTCGATGCCTGATTGGACAGGCAGATAAAAAACAGACTGACATTGATATCAAAGTCTGTATGGGATGGAAAAACACAGAAAAAAAGTTCAGAAAGCCATAGTTCTTTCCATTCCAATTTAAGGTGCAGAATCTTTGGTCGTATACCACCGGCACATACGCTTTCTTGAGCGCTCTAATCAGCACTGCTTCTACACCATCCTCAACATTCATTGGACCTGCTTTATCACAATAAGCATGATCTAAAAGAAATTAACATGAATTCGTTTATCATTATTATTTGATTATTCTTTATTTTTTGAAAATAATTTTTTTAAGTAGATTTTCCTGCCATCTACCGTCCCTTATTTACATTATTATCCTTCATCGATTATTTTCATACCGAATTGTTTGTTGATGACTCCTCTTCAGGATCACATATAGCCCTCCCCAAACATCCACACCGGAAATCAAAAGTTTTTGCATGCATAATTATATTGGTTATTTCGTTAGAATACAAAATTTTCCCCATCCAAATATTTTTTATTTATTTATCCAGTTCATCAATCAACAAACATATATACATTGATCGAGAAGGATAGAAAAAGATTTGATAACTATATTTACATACATACAAAGTCTATCCAGAGAGTATCTTGCAATTTTGAATACCCCAAGAACCGGTTGTCTTCCCGTAACGTAACTTGGTAAAAAACCTCACTACGGATGATTGAACTGACACTATCAGGGAGGTGGGTACTCAGTCGATACTGAGGCTCCATTTAGTGACATTATCTTATGTGTTCTGTTGTATTCAAGATTGCCAAGTGATTAGAAAAGCCTGTCAATACTTAACATCCCGTGCAAGGTTTTTTTTTCTTAAAAAGATCTCATCTTTCGGGCGTGTCAACCATCAACTTACAATCTACATTTAGCTTAGTGCTATTCCTGCAAACGAGCGCACACCCACGACACCTCACAATACAAGTGGAAGATAAAGAAAAAAATTCGAAATTCCTACGTACGATTGATACATTTCTTTAAAAAATATTTCTTATAAATTCAATATTTCACCCCATTTGGTGCTGACCAGGCTCAACGTTGTTTAATCTAGGTGATCATGCGAGAACTGGTGTGTCCAACACGATTTGGCCATGATTTTGTGGTAGTAAAAGTTGATCAAATTGTTGTAGTAGAAGTTATAGTGGTCATAGCAGTCATATCAATATTTTTTCAACCACCCTTGCATTTAATATTCCAACATCTATATGCAAATGTCTTCGAAATAAAATTTACATTCAATATTATCACTTCCTACGCAAATTGGCGAAACAAAAATGAGTGTAAAAATCACATGAACACATAAAAACTAAATTGGCTGGTACAAGTCAAGATCTGCTGTGTGTGTAAACGCCATAGAAAAAATATAGTTTTTATAAATGCGGCTTTGTTGGGACGCGCCAATGATTGTATTTAGAGATTGCCATGTTTTAGATTACTGGCTCTTCTTATACAGTTACTAAAACGATGAGTTCTTTATTAGTGATGATAGAAAGCCACAAATCAGCTTAAGACAAACTTGGAGCCTGGAGAAATCTACATTGGCTGGTTTTAGAGAAGATTCATTTTAATTCTGGATGATTCATGGAATATCTCGAGAAAAACCAGAAATGTCTGGCGACCTTTAAGATGTGTAGATTTAAAAACCAGTTTCAATTTTGCGAGATGCCATAGACGTCATTGGGCGAGTTTGTGTCCCGTGTGACCGTCGCATTGACAACACTCATTCTTCACGTCTTGTGAAGGTTTTTTCTAAGCAAAACATCTCATTCCCCAGATCTTTCAGCATCCTTACAGTTCAGATTTAGTTCCGTGTATTTCTAGCTTTCCTCAAACAGATTTCAGAATGCAATGAAGCAATCGTTGGCAATAACGATAGAGGACTTATTGTCATGAAAGAAAAATAATTTGGTCACCGTGTGAACCGAAAACAGGGGTTACTTTTAGGAAATCAAACACGCCATATCGCTTTTTTTTTCAATGAGAAGAAATAAATACCTTTCGTTAGAATTACTGGGCTCTCTCTGGACATACGTTGGAAATATCCAAAATTTTTCTTAGTGATCTATCTGAATATATGATTATTGTTGATAGGTGAATATCAGGGGAGAGGTAAATAGTGTATATACCAGAACTCACATCTACAAACACAAAAACAGACATATACACATACATAGAAACACTTTCTATCTCTCTCCTCACCCTGTCTGTCTCTCTAAAACTTTTTTTTGTTTGTCTATATCTATATATGTGTATCCATCTCTTTACCTCTATTTCTAATTTTCTATATTGCTATATCCCTACTTTATTGACTTTATTGAGTGACAATGATGGAATACGTAGGTAAGAATGTACTTTGTAATTCATTCTTTCTGCACTGCATAAGTTCCACAATTAACATGAAAATGAATTTTTTTTATTTATTTCTAAGTCATGAATGCTGATGTTCGCATCTGTGTGTCTGATGCTCATGTAACATATAATCCAATATTTACTTTCATTTTCACAATTGAAAAGCAATTTCCTCATTTTGCCACGCCTGAGTCTAAATCACCAAGCTGCCTCCATCGATGTTGTCTCAATCCCAAGAAAAATTAAGGAAACACAGAAACATCACAAACAGATAGATCAATGTTGGGACTGAATAATGGATATCGAAAAAAAAAAATCAGAATAAAGAAGAACTAAAAAAAAATTATGGTGGAAGTGAATGATATTGAGAATGATATTCCGTTTTGGTTTTCTAATTTTTAATAATTCTGATTATTCTCTACCTTGATCTTGGTTTTGATTTGTTTTGTTATTTTTCCTTATTTATTTTTATATTTGTTTTTATGCACGGATCATTCTGGTGTCCTACTTCTCGTGTCTTTTTAAAAAATAATTTGTGACTGACTCGAGAAAAGTAAATGGAGAAAAAAAGAAATAAAAAGAAAGCTGAATAAAATGAAAGATTGATAAAAATGGAAAATAACAGTGAGAAATTAGAGGAAAAAAGAAAAATTATAAATCATAAATTGGAACTTAGAAAGCTAAATCAGAAAAAGACGAAAAAGACCATTTTAAAAAGAAAGAAAATAATGGGATGATTATAGGAGAGAAGACAGATAGAGACAGAGAGAGAGAGAGAGAGAAAGTGTGTGGGAGAGAGAGACAGATAGATAGAGAGAGAGAGGGAGAAAGAAAAAGAGAGAGTGAGTGCCAGAGCAAGAGGGAAAGATTGTGGGTAAAGGAAAGAGAGTAAGAATGAAAAAGGAACATTTGAATGGAAGAAGACAATAAAATATGAAGAAAAAAGCCATAATGAAAAGAAGGATAAAAAATCAAACAATGAGATAGATTTTCTTGTTTGAAAAAAAATTGGAGCAGTGTTTTGAAAAAAAAACACTCATTGTTGAGAGAATGTCGTGTCCATCAATCAACGGAAAATTATTCAAACTAAAAGAGAAAATGTAAATTTTCCCACACACGGATATATGTATCAGCCCCTTGACACTCTGGAATATGATCAACATTCCTTCACTGTAAAATATTTTGAAAAAACAATCAGTCAAACAAAAAAAGTATTGAATGTGCCTAAGATTCAATTAATTTCATAAGTTGACCTCCGACTTTTTTATAGTTAGATCATGAATAAAACATAAATATCAAAAAATGAAGTAAAATAACAAAAATCTGTTCGAACAATACAAATCAATTAATGCTATAATTGAATTCCATCTTCGGGCAATAATAAAACAATCTGTTTGTTTTTTTGAGGAATAATAGTAGTAAAAAGATTGGAGAAGATGGGACAATAAGAGAAGGAAAAGAGAAAGACATAAAGAAAAGGAAAGACTGAAAGAACATGGAAAGAACACGAAGTGAAGTGATAAGGAGGAGGAATGAAAGTATGAAGGGACAAAGAGAAATAAAAAAAAAAGAACGAAAATATACAGAAAGACAAGAAACTGTCATAAATGTATAGAAGGGAATTGTATAAATGAATATGTATATAAGATTTAAAATGAGGAATGAAAATAGAGATATAGAAATACAGAAAGAAAGAAAAAACAAAGACAAACTGAAAGTAGAGGGATGAGGGATAAGAGAATGAAAAATTAAGAAAAAAAAAATAACTTGAAGAAAAATGAATTAAGAGAGAGAGGGAAAGAAAATGAATGATTATCATAAAAGAAAAGAACATGTTGAAGAATGCAGATATTTGGATTTATAAAAAGAAAAGAAAAAATAATCTTAACAAAACAGTGAGAATAAAGAAAGAAATAATTGAAACGGTAACTGTTGATCTTGGTTAGTCTAGAATTGAAGATGTGCTCAGACGATAAAAAGTCCAACATTTGCGCAGACCCGAAAGCTGAATATGATGCATAAAAGATAATCATTTCTGGGTGAGAGACTGTAAAATGATCTAAAGTTTCAATTGATCCTAACTTCCGACTTTGGAAATGATGGCTGGTGATCATATCACAAACTGAAATAATTTTGTTAGATCCTAAATATCAATTTCTCATTGTATGAGATACATTATAAATTGGAACCCCTCAAAAAACTTACCACATGATGACAAAAAAAATCACAAAATCACGCACACACGCACACGCACACACACACACATATATATATATATATATATATATATATATATATATATATATATATATATATATATATATATTATATATATGTATATATGTATGTATGTATGTATGAGCGAATTGTTCATGGCTAAAGAGATGTTATGTCTAACAACATGGAATTGCTCGTCTTTGTGATCATTCAATACGCACTTCTTGTAGATAAAATTGTGTTTTAGATAGGAAGTTTACAATGGGATTAGATGATATGTTTTTAGTTGAGAATAGTTGATTGATTACAGTCCCGATTTCACCTTTTTATTGATTCAGTAGAGAATAAGATATTCATCTCGCAGGCCATTGTGAATAAATATTTCAACAAAGACACTTTTTGATGTTTCGTAATGTTTCGATCATATTCAGAAATCTTTCGAGAATATCAAACTGTACAGAATAACGGAATTGCAAAAAAAAAAAACGAGTTGATTCAATATCTATTATTGTTCAGACTATGTTCATCTTGGTTGTTTTCCATACAACGTTTCGGCCATTGTCCTCTATGGCCTTCATCAGGTATCATCTGGTTGGTGTGAGGAAAGTGATGAACCGAACCCTTCATTTAACTGACGAGGGTATATAGACCCGAATACCCTTCTCAAGTGTTAAATATGAATTAAAGCTGGACACCATGTGAAGGACAAACTCCTTACTCTAATTGGCAGACTTCCGGAAATGAACTGATGTGGATTCGTGTCACGCTGACAGTTCATTATTCATCTATGGAAGAACGCTGTTATCCTATTGTGATAAACTAACAGTCCAAGATGCTCTGGTGAAAAGAAACTGAAATTCTGATGAGGGAAAAAAATTAATAATCTGACAGTTGCCGAGCTCTTGGAGTACGGGGCTTTGTGAAGTGATTGTATGCTTATTTCCCTCGAATTTATAGTAAACCCCTCAGTTTTCAATAAGGATATCTTTATTGAATATCAAATTTGGGTATAATGATTATGTATATTTACATCTATCATGTCAGAATTTACATAATTTCTGATGGGTGACGGGGTCAGGAACTGGCACCAAAAGACATGAATAATACAAAAGATATTTCAAAGACATTTTTTCTAGATTATGACAAGGGAATCATATTTCTGATCCATTCATCTATGTATTTATGCATCTATCTTTCTTAATCTCTCTGTCACTTCCTTAAAAAGAAAAGAAGCCAGATTGGAAGTGAATATACATAGTATTACAAAAGACAGGAATAAATAAGTGATACATCATTGTGAAAGGGTTTTTGGAGAGTTCAAGTGATGATAACTGACATTATCATCCAGGCTGATATTGACAGGAAATTGTTCTATACACCGTGGACAATAATCACTGAGGTCAAATGGCAGCCATCTTTCTTTTTGCCATATTCAGTTGTGTACCATTGATCTATTATCAAGATATCGCTCATATTATTCAGTATTAGTGAAAAGTATCCGAAATATCTTGGAGTAAAAAATCGGCAAGCGATCAGATTTCAAAGATCAACAAGTTAAGAATCACAAATAACGATTGTCTATAATTTTGAAAGGAGACATTAACATTCTGATCCTTCTTTTCCATCTTTGATTTCAACACGACATTTCGGCTGATATATCCCCCAACCTTTCTAGGAGTAATTTGTAAGATCTTAGAGAGAAGGGAGATACTCCTGTGTTTAAAAAAAACAAACTGTGTCAAAAAAGAAATGTAAACGTAAATTGCAATGTTTATACAATATACAGGCTGGCTCCAGAATAACACACAACTTGACCGAGACAAAATTTAGAAGGTCGGTAGCTACAAGACAAAGTGTTTTCACCTAAACTGACTCTTTCAAATATATTTTTTATGGGTAGTCCTGAAGAAAAATGGTATAGAGTACAAAACCAGCCAACCAACAGGATTAAAAACTAGGATGGAAATAAAACATTGCAAATCTTGACATTGAACTTTGTCAGAATGTTTGAAAATCATTCTATTGCAGATTGAACGGATTCATAAGAATGAACGTCAATTAGAGTGAACCTCATATATAATGCATTAAACATGTCAATGCTTATCAGACCTGTATTTATTCTGTTTGTTACTGCAAGAATTGCAAGAAGATAGCAATTTATTTGTGTACATACCTGCATATGTAAGTATAAATGTTTGTTTATGATTCATTCAACTGATCTAAGCAAAAGGGTCAAGTAAGAAGGAACTGTGTGCCGTCACACAAAGGGGTACGATAATAGGCATTGACAGCTAACAGGTCTCACCAACTGTCCGTTTTTTGTCTTGTTAGGATTGGAATATTGAATAGTTAGGTTCTAATGTTCTGACTAATCGAATCAATCAAATCTCTCCAGAAAATGTTGTTTACTGTCAAAATTTGGCCATTCGAATTTAATGATTAATGAGACGAGAAAACCAGCTCTGCAAAGAAAGACCCATCGTTGCTTTTTTCAGTTCTGTTGGCCAAAGATGTTTTAGTTGAATCTCAAAACATCTGACAATTTGGATGAAGACAAAACGGATAATGACAATGCAGAAAGACAATGTAGATATGATTGAAGAATTCTTCTAATATCAGCAAAACAGCACAATACGACCAGTATATCAAATGAAATAATCCATTCTTTGTTTTTTTAATATGGTGATTTCAAGTGAGTTTTCCCTGCTATTGTGAACAGGATATGATGTTATATCCCCAGCCAACCTATGCAACAAACACAAGACACCAAAGGTGAGGCTCATTTCTGTTTTCTAATCCATTTCTCCTTCTCTCATTTTGAATTGTTCAGAATTGTTCTGTTCCTTAGTTTCACAAGAGGTTCTACATGTTACACCTCAGCTGTTTCTCTGATTATCTGTTCTTCAAGAATCTATCCCGAATCCCAACAAACCTTCTAATCGGTCAACAACTAAGCCAGCAGTTACGCCAGATGTTGAATAATGGATGCAGATGCACAGACTTACATATTGCAACAAAATAAAACGATAAATTGATGAAATAAAGCAGAGCCGGAAAATTGTGACCTTGTAAAAGACTAAGACTGGATATATATATATATATATATATATATATATATATATATATGGTACTTCTTCTAATGTCTGAGATGGTTGTATATTTCCTTACTGGGTCAGTGTTCGAAGCCAGCAAGAAGTGAAAATTTTAATTGCTGATTTTCAAAGCACACTGAAAAGCTGATCTGACTAGGACAAATCTACCAAACACGTTCTTTCTCACCTTGTTTTCTCCAATTGAGCTTTGAACAGTACTAAACAAACCTTCCTACTTCTACTGACGTATAGTCACACATCTGCAAACAACTAAAACAAAACTAATGAGCAAAAAGATAAAAAGCAAAATAAAGAAACAAAATTCCGAATTTAACCAACATTCATTGCTTTCGTTTCAGTGAAATTTCTTTCATTCGTTCAATACAAAAAGTAGAAAGATTGAGAAATGAATATTTTTTCAGAAGTCATCATCACGTTCTGACGTGATTCTGCGAGATTGCCATGAGCAGACGTTAGATGGAAGATCAACAAATCTCAAATTGTTTTGTATTTAGTTACTTCCTACGATAAACTCATTAACGGACAACTTCAATCATCAATCAATCTAGTCAACCAAATGTCTATTGAGCTGAAAAATCAATAAATCTATCCATCTATCTATCAATCTATCTATCTATCCATCTATCTATCTATCTATCTATCTATCTATCTATCTATAGATATATATTTAATTTTGTTCATATCTATCAAAGACTTGGCATATTTATTCATCAGAGTGTTTTACTGACAATTTCTATTCCAAAATTACCTTGAATAGAGAAATTCAGTGTTGAGCTTCATCGTCAATTTTGAAACTTCAAATAAGCAAGTTGTTCAATTGACTGAGGTGATCGAAACTAACTACAGACAGACTTTGGTCAAAAACAAATTACTCAGGAAATAGGATTTTGAATCACACACATGTATCAAACTGTGCTTAATCTGCGTCAATTTCTTGTTCACTTTTTAGCAAAATTCATAGGTGATCACCTCCACCCAAAACACTTGTTCAAATTATGTCCACCTAACTCAACATCATAAAGAACCATGTAGATATATTCATAGCATTATACTTCTGAGATGGCAGGGGCACCTTTCAGTAGAACAATGCACCCTTCCACACAGCATTATTACGATGGAACGGTTTCAGATATTGGAGAAGGTCTTCACCGTGATTTTGTAGCAACCAAACTCTCTATTGAGCATTTATGGGATGGATTGGATCAACAATATCGCTCAGTTGAACTTCCATCACGTGACCCGTAGTAGACAAAGAGCCTGATGATAAAATCTTGGCACCAGATCCCGAATGAAAAAAAATGAATTGAACAATATTTTAATATGCATGCCTGATCATGTAAGAATTGTTATGCAGGTTTATAGAGGATCAGCGTCTTATTCAACAGATATTCGCCTTGTTGTAAGCTCATATATAATCATTTGGTGAACAATAATCTCGTATTATTTACAATGTTTTCTTTTTATTAGCTACAAATATGAAAATCTCTTCAAACACCATCGTTTGTAAACATTACCCGCAGCCACGAATATACTCACATCTTCTACGACCTGATACCGTCCAAAAGAGTATACCTGGAGACCTAATTAGTGAAATCATCATTTTGGCCAAACACTTATTTGTTGGCCCTTGTTTACCGCCCAATTCAAACTTGGGACGAAGGCAGTAGAAGCAGTCTGTGGAAAGAGTACAATGTTTGATGACGGTAAAGTTAAGGGTTTATGTTGCTCAAAACGGTCAAGATGTTTACACTTGAAATGGGAATATAACATACATACACATACACATATATTCAAGTCATGTCATATTTGAACATATACATATTTGACAATGCAACCTTCTAAATTCAGATACAGAACTGTGATGATGATGATGATGATGATGATGATGATGATGAAGAAAGAGTTCATCCAAAATGGGAAAAAGTCTGAAACATTTTTCTTGATAAGTTGAAAGATATCAAACGGTTCTGTTTGTCGTCTGAGAATAAGGAAATGATATTTTTTTGACAATCGTAGCTTCTATAGATTTTCATAATTCAATGTCATTAATTATGCCTCATCATTTGGTTTCAATGGTAAAATATCTCTTTGAAACAGTGAAATAAAACATATTAACTATCCTCCATTTCTGACTTTCTAGAGCGTATCTGCTACCGTATAATTAGGGTTGGAACAAAAGAAAGATAAAACATTATTGATTTGTATTGACAGCTGTGTCTGTGATGGGTTTAAAAGGTTAGATGCACTTCTTAATCATGATAAATCATGATTAACCTAGAAGCTTCAATCAGAAATTAGCCCAACAGAAGAGACAATCAAATTTCCTTTTCCGATTTTCTTCGCCCTGATTTTATCTTTCATATTCTTATCAGTTCTTTTTTTAAAAAAATTGTTAGCATTTTTTTCCTGTATTCATAGCATTCTCATCTCCCTTTATTTTTTCGAGAAAGAAATGACCCAATTTTTGAACTGAGGAATAATGATAATATAAAGATATGTGTTAGAAATCGAAGAAAGGTTTGATGCTCTACAGATGACGGTAATGCTGAGGTCTACAAATAAGAAGGGCACCAGATATTTTAGGGGACTAGTTGCCACTTTATCTCCAGCAATGAGCATCAAACAAAACCAATGTGCAGACGATGGCGCTGGGAACTGTATCAACTTGACTTTTGATGTGAATGGATGAATGGAATTCACGGACTTCATTGAATGTACTTAATTTTTTAAATTTTGTGATTGGTCCTTCATCACGATTACCGACATCGATATATTTTCCAGTCGTTCAAGCTACACAAAATTGAAAATAAACGGATATATTCTGACACGACTCGAACATACCTAGCACACAACAGGACACCATCTTTCATGGATGTCAATCCAATCACTTCAGCTTAGGAGGTTTTTTCTCTCTGATTCTAAAGGCCAACTTTGATGTACTAGTCTATTGTGGATGTTTTCAACATGCTTTTATTATTACTAAATGTAATACCTCCTTGATATTCAATTTATTATTGATAGTCGTTACTTTATATCACAACAAATTTGATTAATAGGCTTTCCATTATTATCATCATATATTACGACTTTCTCTTCATATCATTTTTTATTTTAGTTGCAACATGTTGAGTCTTCGGAACAGACTTGATAAAAAAACCAACGGTTATAGACTGAGACAAGTAATAGAAATTATTACGCGTTGAATACTAATACCAAATATTGAATAACTATAATGATGTAACAGTGCACATATCTCTCTGCTAAATTATGGGCATTTTTCACCTCATGAATGTGATGATGACACAGTTCACAAGCCAACCCAAAGGAGTCACTTTGACGAATGAATAACCCCACGAGAAAGTACTCTTCACATGCAAACTATTAGTAATCAAGTGAAATCACAGCAGCTCGATCGATTCTTGGTACATTCATAGCAGTGTATTCTCTTGATAAACCTGACCCACCAATCTAGAGAATAGAACTTGAAGTCCAGGTTGCTCTAATCTAATGCAGAGAGAGAGAGAGACACACACACAGAGACAGAGACAGAGAGAAAGAGAGAGAGAGATAGAGAGGGAGAGGGAGATAGAGACACACACAATTTGATCAATGCGAAATGAACAGATACGACACACTAAACCTGAACTGAGGACCGAGAAGTGACAATTCGAACATAGTTGTCAGTCACAGATATCCTGATCTGATACAAAAAGGTTGATCAATTCACAAATATTCACAAATAAGACGCTTAAAACCTGAATGGATGACCGAGGAGTAACAATTTAGTCATTTTACTAAGTCAAAGATATTTTGGTTGGAAGCAAAAAAGCCAATTCATACACAAATATTCACAGATACGACACTTCAGACGGAAATAGAAGACCGAGGAGTGACAATTTGATCATTGAAATAAGTCATAGATATTCTGTTCTGACGCAGAAGGCCAATTCACAAACAAATATACGTTTTTGTCATCATTTCTTGAGGGTAATTATGATAATCCAGATAGTAATACCGATGATCACAAACTAATAAATATGAAAAGCAACTATGACGAAAAATCGCTGATTCACAGATAACAGCCAGATCATCAACTACAATTCTTTGAGGTTGACAACCTGGAATTCATTTGGAGATGAAAAGCCTGCAACAGATTATTTCCGTTGTTTGAAAGGAAAAAAAATTCCATTTTTTGTGTTTCAACATCAACAGAAGTAAAAAAGGACAGTGAAGTGCATCTATTGAGCTTCGAAGAGGGAAATGCTAGGGAGGGGCAAAGGGGAGGGAAAAAGGAAAGATGTTGGGATAGATGAAGGAAAAGAAGAAGAAAATAAAACAAAATATGCAGAGAGAGAATATTCATCCATTGGTTTCAAATGAAAACGTTTTAAGAGATTGAACAGGATGTAGAAAGGAAAGGAAAATGAAAGAAAGAGAAGATTTAAGAAAAGAAGGGTAATGGGAATCAAGAAGATGACAAGAAAGATGGGGGAAAAAAACAAAAAAATTTTCACATGCATCCCTGAGATGGGGGGAATGTGACACAAGGTAGGATCAATAAGGGGGCAACTCATGTTGGAAGAAAAATTCTATTCCGTTTTCGACGGTTGCAGTACTATTCCTGACCCCTATCAGAGGAACGTAATCAATTCTCCCTTTGCCAATGCTCCACCTTTCCACAAAATATCATTGAAATTTATCGAGACTTCAAGGAGAACGCAGACATAAATAGTGGCCCAATCGATATTAGAATCATCTGCAAAATTCGCCCCGACACGATCAATGTAGATTCTAAGACTGACTCGAACTGTAATATCTCTTTAGGTTCTATCCTTTCATCAAAATGACCTCTGTTCTTTTTCTTCGACGTTTTCTTGATAGAACTTCGCTGATAACCTCGAAGGGATTTTTTGAGACATGACTCAATTTTCTTCCATCTTCTTCTTCCAGAAGCCATTCCAAATATAACTGATTTTCTTACGAATCTTGTGATTTTTTCCCGATATCTATATCCTTTGGCAACAGGCTGACCCGGTTGATCGATGGTAGAATTCATGGTAATCGTTACCAAATTTATAGAAGTTTTTTGATTGTCACAGTTAATTTTAGCTTTACTGCTCAGAAAGAAAATGAAAAGTGTGTTGCTTGAGAGGCAAGAAAGCATTCTGGGCCATCGATTTCCTAGAGCATGAGAAATCTGTAGATCATGCAGGGGTAGAAAAACCTGATAGTGGACCATATCTGGAATGAAAACGAGACACCCCCTTTGAATGATGCCCATATAATCAACAGGAAACATTTTTGGGTAGTGATGATAGAAAATATGTTGCATAAAAATGAAGGAGATTTTGAGGATTAGAATTGTTCTTTTACCGGCCGCCGGATTGTTAGTAGCCCAGCCAATAGTGCTGGCAGGCTTCCTGAGGTAAGAGAAGCATGTTCAAGCTTCGACAGGAGCTTATCATCTTTCACCAACATTCACTACATTGAAACTAAAATTAGGCTGACAGAAAATATTTGCAAAATATTGATAATGATGACCAATCCACTCAAGGGAGATAACTACCAAAAGCTAATGGTAGAATTCTACAATTTTTCTTTTATTTTAGTGTAATCTATTTGCAAATACTTAGAAAACCCAGGTCTATCCAGCTTGAACACAAAATTGGAAATACTTCTGAGCAACATGATGTTTTCATATTTTTGTGAGTTCATTGCAATTTCAAATTATCTATGTGCAGTCGTCATTTTCGACGATTTGAGGCAACGAATCATGTAATAAAGGAAAAATTGAGAAAAACACAGTGATATTAAAAAGAACCTACATTGAAGAAAATAACATAGAATTTTGCGTATTGCCTGCCTTTCAACATGACGTCAACTCGGTAGATAATTTTGATATTTCAAATTCCGGTTACTTTTCTACAATGAGCTTACTTTTTACATCTCTGACCAGTTTAGAATCACAGCCTGGTGGTTCGAGAACCCTAACTTACTAATTAGGAAAGTATGTTCTATCACTAACTCCTTTAATTTTCTCGTGTGTATATTTTATTCAATGAAAATGGCAACGAATAACAGTGTCATTAAACTATCATGCCAAGGTATTTTTTAGAGTCTTACATTATCGAATATATATATATATATATATATATATATATATATATATATATATATATATATATATATATGCTTCAGGCCCTGAGGCTAGCATCTTACCCCTGCCTTACTCAGAATTGGACGGTCAATAACGCACCAGAGTACTCCATTCCAGAGTTGGGAAAACAATGCTATATAGCCTATAATTTACAAAGAAGTGTATATATATATATATATATATATATATATATATATATGAATAAAGAGAGAGAGAGAGAGAGAGAGAGAGAGAGAGAGAGAGAGAGAGAGAGAGAGAGAGAGGAGATGAGACCAAACGGAACGAGGAGAATATCATTTCTCGGCATTCAAAACCGGCGTCAGTTTCATTTTCCCACTCTTTTCTTTTCTCTATAGACACAAAAAAAAAAATTGTGATTAGTTTCATACAGAATAATAGACAATGAATTCAATCAAAGTCTTAAGACACCACCACAATCTACCCATCAAGCCAGACAACAACAGCGTTGGGTTCTATTTTCAGGCTTCATATATCCTTGTTTATCCGTACTTGGTTCGAAAAATTATTAGTCTGCTACAGCATTGACCCAATACCGTTTCATGGAATATGTGTCGAGAAAGAGGGTGATAGATAGATAGATAGATAGATAGAGAGAGAGAGAAAGAAAGAGGGAGAGAGAAAATGACAGGGATAAAGAGAGAGACTTGTACTTTCATACGTATTATCCCATTACTGCCCGTATGTAACAATTCATCTACATCTCAGAAAGCAATACTTATATTCGAGAAACCTTTTAATACGGTCGTCAATTCATTGCTTTTGCTGCAAGTTATCATCCCTGTTTCCATTTCAATTTATCGATTTGTTCAACAAATTTTGGACACTAATTGTTTTCTGTTATCTGCATTTGATAATCGATATTTGATTAATCTCTTTCAGAATCTCAATATTATGTCCCAAAGACATCCCCTGACTCTCAACTCTCTATAAAAAATCAATATTCCTTACCAACGGAAGTGTAATTGACTGATGGAAAATAATTAACAATGAAAAAAAAGGGGAATGAATTCAATAGAAGACAATGGATGAACCGTCGTATTAGAACGAAAAGGTAACATCATATATATATACACATATACAGATATACATATATACATGTATATATATATATATATATTCAACGTGCACATCCCCCGACACACACACTCACACACACATATATAAATATATACATATATATATACATATATATATATATATATATATATATATATATGTATGTATATATACATATATATATATATATATATATATATATATATATATATATATATATATATGTATGTGTGTGTATGTGTTGCGTGTGTCTATGAATGTATGTATACATATAGGTTACTTTGGGATCATTCTCTTTTGAGACAAACCCTGATAGAATTATATAACTTCTGATCTTCTTATTGTTCAATAAGCATCAGTCTTCCTTTGGAACAAGATATGTATCATCTTTGCAAAGACTTCAAGTATTTACATTGAACAAGAAAAAATCATTCATCAGCGTTTCAATGATTCTCCTTCTCTTTTCATTCATCCGATTTTTCAAATCGATTTTCATCCTTAAAAATTTCCTTTCTGTCTTGTCTTTTGAAATGTATGATCCTCTTATAGAGAAAAAAATTTCGTTTGATATCCACCATCTTTTATTGAATCTTAGAACCATATATCTGTTTATTCTCAACATCATCTTTGATTTTGATTGATTCGTTATTAATTGTCTTAAAGAATCTGAAAGGGATTAAATAGCCAGACTTAGCCCTGGAGAATTCATAAAATATAAAAGTAGACAGAGCCTATTTTTCCAAAGCATTTACATATTTGGTAACAACCAAGGATCTTTTCAGAGATGATGAGAAGTTTCTTGTAAAATAGAAATGAAGATTTCAACTGGGAGACATACAGAGAACGCAAACCTGCAGACCAAATAGTTGATAAAACTGAATAAAAAGTATTTCATATGTTGCTAGAATACTGGGGATAGAATTGTAAAATATCACTGGACCTGTCCCTTAATTCAAATCTCCCTAAGCTCATGTACCAAGCCTTCATAAAATGTTACTGGAAAATAATTTTCGGATCTGCCCCAAGATATAATATTTCTCTTTTAGCCGAGGATATTCACGAGATGAATTGAGAACTTCTCTATGTATTGAGTTGACATATATCGACAGTGCAGGGGAAGTGACTGTAAAAAGAATTACAGTATTTTTTGGTACAAAGCATAATGACTTTTTCCTCTGCCTATTACCCATCCAACCAAGCAATGTCTTATAAAATGATGGAGATCTTTTCAGAATATTTCCGGGTAACATTGTTAGATGGACATACAAACATGAGTGAATAAGTATAACTCTGTCAACTTTGTTGGTAAAAGAAAAATAAAGAAAAATGATGTAAAATTGAGATATTTTTCCATCGATTTCAAATCATATCATTTTCCTGAATACGCACATAGAAAATGATAGAAGTGAAAATAATTGTGACCTATGTCTCAGTCGGTCTACCTGTCTCTCCTTATTAAAATCAGAAATAGCAAACCAGATGTCAGGATATCAGTATATCCGGAATGTCTAATGATAGCCAAATGTAGACTAATTTTACATCAAAACTCATGATTGATTTCCTTATTACAAAAATAACTTATATAAATAATGCTCTCCTCGTTCTATTAACGTTTTTTAATTGACCAATCTTTTTTCTGAAAGAACAGACTAACTCTATTTTGGTTCCAATCTATTGAGGTTAAAGACATAAGTGGGAGATATCAGGTTTGAAAAAGACAGTTATTGAGTTATGTCTTTTACATACATACAGACACAAACACAAACATACATACACATATAGATGTGTGTTTGTGTGTGTGTGTTTGTGTTCGTGTATGTGTACGTGTGTTGGAACAAGAACAATTCAACAAACAAAACAGGGTGTAAAGCCAAATACTGTTTGGCATTTCAGAATTTCAAAAAAAAAACAAAAAAAAAACAAGAAAAATTAATTGAAAATGAACCAATTTAGAAAAAAAATCAGATTCTTTTTTCAGATTTACTGATGTTAAACAATTTGTTGATGATTTGGACAAGGTTATTGAAAGCAAAACACATTATATCAATGATGAAGTACTCCTTCAATTGCTATCATGTTTGTCTTTTCGAATTCACTGAAAGACTAGGAAGAACTTTTGTTATAACTCAACTGTTGATAATGTTAATGATAGGTATATAAAAAAGTGTTACTTCATCATCATCGTCTTGAACCTTATTTGTGCATTGATTTTATCTTTTCTGATTTACTCAATACGACACGAAAGGAAAAACACGAAAAATGACTGAATCAGCACAAACAATAGAAGGAAAATCAAATAGCTCGAATTAACTCCTCTTTGATTGTGTTAAGACAATGTTTTGGTTGGCTCATCCTACGGCCTTCTTCATACTCTACTATCCAAATGGGATGGTGGTAGACATGATTATTTTTCTCCAATGATAGCAACATTCAAAATACAGAATCCCGTTGTTCACATTTGTTTATTATCTATCTATCTATCTATCTATCTATCTATCTATCTATCTATCTATCTATAAAGAGCCATAGAAAAGCAGAAATTTAAAATTATCAGCCGAGTGGATAATATCATTGTACCTTTGTAGGATTGATGAACATTCGAAAAAGAGGAAACAAGGGCATTTTCAATTGTCTTTATATATTGATAGATCTTCTTGTTGTCCCAAATGTTCAAAGGAAAGCGATACTACTGAAACCAAACACTTAATCTTACCCGTTTCAATGACATATGTCATCAACAATGAATGGTTTCTGGTGGGAAACCCTTCAAGTTTTCCAGAGATATCTCGCAGAAGGAGTACCAGGTAAAAAAAAGTAAGAAAGTTCTTTTCAATCATTCTTGTTCACTGATGATGCAAGATGATGGATTATGCTCTTAAGGATTTTAAATCAAAGTCGATGACACTTAACAGGTAGGGAAAAGAAAATACAAAAGTCAGAAAGGGGGATAACTTTTTGATTGTGTCGAACTGATGGCAATGGACATCTGCAAAAATGCGTTTCGGGATTTATCAATATTTTCCGTTATATTCCAATATTTTTCATTTTCATATCTTTTTATTTTCCTTTTGATGTTTGTCTTATTTCACATTTTTCAACCCACGTTCTTTTTAAATCTTCAATATCGATTGACTCATTATATTTTGAATTTATATTGAAATTATTAGCGAATGTTTCCTCTTTATCAATTCTTTTTTTCAGATAGAGAGCAAAACTTGAATACAAAATAGTTGAAAAAAAAAGCGTTTACATGTTATGTTCAAATTATCCAATTGTTTTGCCTCCGATGAATATTGGCATTTCATGAGAAGGACAAATCAAGGAAGATTAGACCCGTGAAAACAATTCAATAAATATATATATATATTCTTTGTAATATCTGAATACGTTTTTTCCGGTTTTCTTTTTCTGTCCTTGTCAAATTGTTACGCTCCTTATTTTACATTATGCATTTATTTAAATCGAAACTTCTCGGGAAATCCAATTTCTAAAAAAATTCTTTTGGTGGGGGGATGTAAGTGATGCTACAGTTAATAGTACTGACAATGAAATCAGCGAGCCAATTCGAAATCCAGTCGAGTTTATTTACGTTTATTACGTATCGATGTCGTTGGGGAAAGTATGAGTCAATCTGTCCTTTTCCCAGGTGTTGGCAAAAAAGAAAAATCTCTGTTTGAAATCCTATCAAAAGTTAATTCACTACAGCTATTTCAACAGGAAAACTTACACCCTTGGGACATTGCTCCAATCATCCCTCCGAAAAAAGCAAATCCTTTGTTTAAAATCTACGGAAAGTTTTAACAGGCTGCAACTCCCTTTTAAATTCCATCTTACAAGCCTTGGATTCACTCCTTAAATCGGTGAAATGTGATGTTTTTAGATGAACTCTAACGATGATAAGGGTAATGACAAATTAGTGGTATGCGATGTTTTGAAGAAAAAATAACTAAAACAGTTAAAATGTCACTGACGAACTTTTAGTATTCAATGGTTTGAGAAGAAAAGATCCTTCTCTGTGAATCAGGGTGAGGGTGACAAATCAATGGTTTGTAAGGTTTTTTCAGAAGAAAATCCTACCCGAGACGCAAAGCATGTGGATGTGACAGCAATTGTGAATGAGACAATAACACTGTTAACAAGGTCACTCAGTGGTTTCTCCTTCCCAACTGAGGTAACTCATGAGTAGTGTTCTCGTATGCAAAGTGTGCTACCGTTTGATCGTTTCAAAAGTTGCATCAAAGAATTGACACTGGTTTTCAATAAACGAAGATATCTTCCGTACAGAACTCGTTGTTGTAACAACAGGTTAGAATTGCTGAAGTCACTCATCATATTGACTCGTTTTCTTTATTTCATTTATGATGGGAGAAGTATTTTCAAACAGCATATCTAATATTATTCAGCATTCTTCAGGTTAGTTTTCCGCCCCATCGTGTCCCCTTTCTATGCATTGTGAATAATTATATATGAATGGATACTTTTTTCCTATTTATATATTTATATCCAGTAATCTGACTGTATTTAGTAGCATCCCCTCTCTCTCTCTCTCTCTCTCTCTCTCTCTCTCTCTATATATATATATATATATATATATATATATATATATATATATATATATATATATATATATATATATATATATATGTGTGTGTGTGTGTTTATCTGTGTGTTTTTGTATTACATATTTTGCGATTCTTCAACTTCGGCAGTGAAACTTTTTTCTGTCTTCTCCATGCGATATGCAAAATCCACCATATCAATTTGTCAGATATATTTTCCTTTTTTTTTTTCATGGGATTCAAATTCAATAGGTCCTGTGCCCGTCTTCAACATGTGTTTTCATCATGTTTTGAACTCAGATTTTAATCATTTCAAAGGTAAAAAAAGGTAAAATGGAACCAGACATTGCCAGAGGTAATCAGTCATACAAAAATAATCATGTTATTCCTGTGACAACATCTACTAAACCAATTTGTTTGTTGATACATTTCTGTGTACAGACAATGTCTATGTCTGTTGAACATGGGCTGCTGTTAGGTTTTAGGTTGATTCAGAATTGGTCAAGAGCATCTGTTGCACAATGCAATGGATATCTTTGAAATCTCTTTCTCCTTTCTTCATATAATCTCCTTGTGGATCCCAGGGCTGCTTCTTGGGAAGCTATTTCAATCAGAGAGTAGACAATTAAGTCAAATTGTTCAATACGATAGAAAGAAGGAAGAAAGGAGGAAGAAGTTGACTGTTTGTGTATGGAGTTATTCATTTATGAAAATAATCGGGATTTGCATAACATTTAAATGAAAATGTAGGCAAGCAATTGCAATTGGAGAGGATAAGGGTGAGAGTTATTAGATACATTTGAAAGCTGAGAAAAAGGAAGAGGCTTGAGAGAGTTGATTATAATAGTTGTCAACCAGTTGAGCTAGTTTTAAATTATTTTAAATACTTATATATTGGTTGAATTTTGACAAAAGCTCAAAGTGAAATATGGATTCAGACTATACGTGTGTAAACATTTTTGAAAAGTTAAAATCAAAACATAATAGGAACATTTAGCCTCAACAAAAGTCACAATAAATCATTGATTTTGTGACCATAGATCAAGAGTCGACCTGCACAATACATCGACTTGTACATGAGTACATTTGGTTTGTTCATTTTTCTCATAACTGCAAATGTAGAATGGAAGTCTATTTTGTTGAGCTGAACCTTTTCCTTGTCAGAAAACATAATTAGAAAACTGAGTGAAACAAAACAATGAAAGAAAACAGCAAATCGCCTGCGAAAAAGTCAAAACATTTCCTGAGTTCTTTTGTTGAGTGAGATGTTATTTTCTATTTGTATTTTAAATGCTCCATTGGTTCGTGAAAAAAATAGACTCGGATGATAGGGAGAAAACATCATCAAAAAGGCGGTGATTAGATACATAAATACAATCAATATTATACAACTTATTTTAGGGATCAAAGGAATTACTCAATGAGCAATCATTTCAGATCTATCTATCTATCTATATATCTATATATATATCGATCCATCTATCTATCTCAGTTCGTATCAATCGATTTATCTAAATTTGTATCAGTCCTTAAATCAATACAGGTCGATAAGTATTTATATATAAATATAAACTTATACTTCAATTATCTTTGGTTCTTTTTATTGTATACGATGTACGTACGGAATTTTTCGAAAAGAATATTCGGAAGGTAGGTGAAGTTTGGGAAGACGACACAAAACAGCTGATGATGATCTTGATA
This sequence comes from Thysanoteuthis rhombus, assembly GCA_963457665.1. Classification (NCBI taxonomy): domain Eukaryota; kingdom Metazoa; phylum Mollusca; class Cephalopoda; order Oegopsida; family Thysanoteuthidae; genus Thysanoteuthis; species Thysanoteuthis major. Next base: position 6,945,260 of record OY735224.1, on the reverse strand, counting down.
GATGACGTTGCAGACTGTTTGGTGATGCGGGAAGATCAATGTCAATGAATCTCGATTACGGAAGCTCATTTGGGAATAAGTTTGAACCCTTGGTTTCCATATGGCTATGAATTTGAGACATTATTAAGCAAGATATGTGAACAGAGTTTCAAAGTTTTTTTCCATTGTTGTCTTTTTCAGAGGTGTTGTTGGCCTAATGGTTGATAAGGCGGGAAATACACCCGTAAAACTGAGTTTGAATCCTGGCTGTGACAGTTTGCGTTCATTTCATACTAATAACCTTGAGAGAGGCGTGAATCCATCCAAGAGTCATGTTTGAATAGCAGAATAGTTGAAAAACATTTTGCCTTGTGTAGCAGTCCATCATAGGCATCGGGCTAGCACCTGATCCTGGTAAAAATTCACAGTAGCTGCAGAGACAATGAGTAGGTCTCCATTGCTTGTTTGAGAAATGGAGATAGAACATTGTCCTATTGTAAGTGACATGAGAAATTAACTTCGTTTTGCTTCTTGAAAAGCTTGATTCTACAGACATATTCTTCATTTTCTTTGGAATGCCTATCCTCTCATGTTCTCTTTCTTTTCCCCCTCTCTATCTATCTCTGTCTTTTTCCGTCTGTGTCACTCTGTCTCTGTCTCCCTCTTGTCTGTTCGTATGACTTCTTCGATTATCGATAATGACCCATCATTATTTGTTGATATCTTGCAGAAAAGACACCAATTCTCCCTAAACATAAACAGATTTATGATGTGATTTGATTTGATCGGCCCCAAAACCCATTCAGTTTTATTCTCTGTGTCATAAATTCTGACAGATCCTGATAATCTATGTATACTAGGATTTACAGGAAAATACATATATGTGTATATATACTGGTGTATATATATATATATATAATGAATAAAAATATTAAAATACATTACTTCACTATAAATGAATTCAGTGATCAGAATGTAATAAACCCTTGCGCATCTGTGAGATAAGTATTGTAGATATGTGAAATTTGTCAATTCAGCTCAATCAATTGGTTGCTCCATCGGGTATTGAGACCCTGAGAAAGGATCGAACTCACTACGGGAGTCTTGAAATGAGCTTGTTATAGCTTCAATGTAGGTGTCGTAGGAGGGAGGGAAATAGTAATAAACGAAGTTTTAATTAAGTAGAAAATGTAAAAAAAAGGAAGAGGAGAAACAAGGTTGATGAATGTGTGTGAAGAAAGGGGTAAAGAAAGGGAGGAGAAAAATAAAAATGGAATGAAATATACGGTACAAGATCTGTTTTGAAAGTATCCAACCATTTGAACATCTTGATAAAAAGTTGTATGGCATTGATGTAACGCTGTAACTACCCAGAAGGGGTTTACAGCTCATGCATGACCATACAGTTCATGCGTGACCATATACCTTTTGTTGACTTTTTAATGCAGCATGGAGCGGG
>OY735224.1:6826322-6936322 GCA_963457665.1 Thysanoteuthis rhombus | reverse complement strand
TGCGTGTTTGTTTGGATCTAAACACATGTGTATGAATGTGTGTGAATCTGTGTGTGTGCGTATCATACATATATAATGTATCTATATATTCATGCAGATATATAATGAGTGTATTCACATGATTACATGTTAATGTCTATATATATATATATATATATGTGTGTGTATATATATATATGTATATATATATGTGTGTGTGTGTGTGTGTGTGTATATATATATATGTGTGTGTGTGTGTGGGTGTGTGTGTGGATATGTTTGCATCCATGCGTTGTTTATAGAATATTCTCAGTACAAATATATATCTACATATAAATGATATTTTATGGATATATATATCTGGATCACTCTCTCTCTCTCTCGTTTATCCCTATTTTAATTCTTTTGAAAATATTTCACGTCTTTTCTTTCTCTTTTTCTTCTGTATTCTTACTTTTTTCCAAGTTGACGCCTTCCTTTGATCCTGGTCTTATCTTATCGTCAATCTTTAGCCATGATTCTTTGTTAATCTGCAAAGATCAACAGAAATCCTCTCCATTCTTGAAGATCTTTGTTAATCAGATTTGAACCTGTCAGAAGATTATCAATACCTGGTCAGCTGGAAGTATCGACCACTCAATCCATGGATGAATGGATCAAATGTCTTTTGGATCAATGGTATATATTCTGGTCGTTCTATATCCTTCTACCAACCTAAATCCTGAGGATCTTTGAGGATCAGCTTCGAATATGTCAAAAGGATTATCAATAATCCGGTCATCCGGAAGTTCCAACCACTCAATCCATTGATGAATGGATCAAATGTCTTTTGGATCAATGGTTTATATGTTTTTCACGCTTTTGTTCAACTGAATTCGAGAGAAAGTCGGGTATTCGTTGCAAATCAATATTACATCTATGTTTAAAACTTTTTTTTTTACTTTCAGATGTAGATCAATGCTTTTATTCATTTCGACTTCTTTTCATTTTTTATTATTTGATGGATGCAAACCAGGGAGAACTATATGGAGATGCACTGAGTGTCATACTTACTGTCACCAATGTAGACAAAAGTAAAGAGTTCGGGGATAGCCTTACCTCTCGAAAGATGTCGAAATAAACATTAAAAGAACACACATTGTTCAGAATCGGCTCTGCTATGAAGGTTGCATTCCTGAAGCTAATGGGTCAACTTTAATCCGCTAGTTCTCCCGAGACCGGGGGGAACGAAGGGTGGATACACCCCTTTTTTAAATAATGAAACGGAATGAAGACATCGTAAAAAGTTGGAATCCATCTTGTTGATTACATTATTCACTTACCCACTCTGGAATGGAACTTTGGGAAATATTTATAAGAGTTTCAATCCTTTTCACACCTGATATTATCATTTTTATCAAAGTGATGTTGTTTACACTGACACAAGATAGAGATGTTGGGTTTTCCAATATTTTCACACCACAGCTTATCATAGTTCTTTGTATATCGATACAAAACACTTGGCTCTTAGCAAATGCAGACTTTCTGTCAGATCATAATACATCAAAATCGTATATAGTAGTACACACGGCCAAGGATTCGCTAAATTTGTAAAAGGACACCACACGAAGAAATATAATCGACTCATGTGGCACACAGACTCTTTCTTTTTATAACATGAATACACGTTTCAGTGTTTGATATCCTTCCTACTCCTGCATATCAAACACTCCGAAGTATTAATCCGATGAGTGTTGTGTGAATGAATAAACAGCTGAAATAAAATGGATCAAATTGGTAACTAAATCGTGATTTTTTTGATGAACAAATTCCCCATATCAGCAGACTAACACATAACGAATTCAAATTACATGTTTATATAGACATCAATATTTGTCAGAATGAAATCTGTTTTCTAACAGCTTTTTAAGAAAAATTTGGCATCATCCTTTACTATAAAAAAGACAAACAGAATATTTAAAGTGAAATCGGATGTTATTTGTCTTTTTATAGAATTATTCATCTTTTACACACCGTCTCGATTTTTTAAATTCTGTATTATTATGACGGCTGATTTTATGAACCCATTAATAAAATCAACTAAATGAACATCTGCTTTTTTTTAGCCTAACCTGAAAAAAGATGTCCTGACACCGTAAGTTCCAATTTGCATGACCCAGCGTTGGTTTTTAAGGTAAATTGATATTATGAATCTCAGGAAAGTTGAGGGAGGAAATCATCCTTTGATGTTGACGCAACAGTTTTCATCAAAACGTATTGGTCTAAAAAGAAACGAGTTTCATAAAACGAGACATAAGATGTTGAAAAAACATGTTTGATAACACAACTTCAATTGAACGTAGTTCCAACCATCTTTCCTTGTTTTAACTGTTTTTTCTCCAATAAAAAGGACATTACATTCTAGATTACAGCTCCTCAAACTAGGGTCCCCAGCTTGGATTTATACAAGTGAGGGTTGTAGAAATATTTGAAATTGAAGAAATGAGAATTATACGATAGATTTGATTTTCATCTTGCGCATCAAAGCGTATTTTTCTGTGGCAAGACGATTCAGTGTTCTGCACGGTCTCACAAAAAATGTTTTATTTTTTGAAAATTTTTTTTCAAAAAATGATTTCTTTTCTAATATACACAATGATATCCATTGTAGCTATAAATATATGTTGCAATCTCCAGCAATATTTGGGTCATTTTTTGGTTATATATATATATATATATATATATATATACATATATATATATATATATATATATATATATATATATATGTGTGTGTGTGTGTGTGTGTGTGTGTGAGTATGAGTGCGTGTATGTCAGACTCATGTATATATACTTGTATTCTCTCTATGTCAAAAGAATGTATAGGGGTTTGGATATATATGGGTGAATGATGCGCGTTCCTATGTGTATATATATGCATGTGTTTATTCGTGTTTATATTTTGGAGTGTATGTTGGTGTATACGCATATATGGTTATGAATGCATGTTTACTCAAGAATGAACAGGGTAGGAAGCACCCTACAAAGAATAAATGCACGTATAACAGAATGACTAGCAGATTCCAGAGTCAGTATATGGAGTGACGATATAATAAGCAACAATTGGCTGCCTGTGACAGACACTGTGACACACCAGCAGGGTGGTTTGAATTGCCAGATACAATTCTATTTATCGAAATTGTCAAATGCACATGCTCCTCTTTTTGTAAACAAACTAATTCATTGAATATTTCTTGTATCCCTGTCTTCAGTCATCAAAAACCCATTCACTTCTACTTCCTAGGGAATTATTCCCTGGCTTGTACATCGTACAAGGGAACGTCAGTACATATTTATGCATTCAAAACAAATAAAAGCTCACCGTGGTAAGTATAGACGAACAGTATATAAACAAATGAATAAAAGCCTTGTTAATATTTTATAAGGGAAAAAGAGATAAATTGATGAAGAATTATTCAAACATAGTGTGCTCCATATAGGGAATCAAACTTAACCTTCCGAGGCTTTTAGGGTGAATGATTACAGAGGTTTATGTGAGATTCATATATCTTGTTATTTATCCTATCCATCGTCTAATCTCCCTTTCTTCTGAACATTGGCCATATTTCCTCTCAGATTCCATCTTTTCAAATTTATATGAATGTATCTGATTTTGCCGATTAGGTATTTCATCTGTTTAGCACTCGGCGAGATGGAGTTTCACAAGCAATTACCTAAAAGACAAGCTGATTCTATTGTAGACACCTACACGTATCACCTATCTCTCTATCTATCTCGGTGTTTTCTTCTATCATTTATTCTCGGTATATATTGTCCAGTGTTTGATAAAGCTATTTCGATATTTGGTCAAATATTAATTTTTCTTTGCTTTCTGCAATTTTATGAGAGATTTATAAGGGAAAACCACTTTCGGATGAAAAACAAACTAATGTATGCACACGCACGCACACACACACACACACACACACACACACATATATATATATATATATATATATATATAGATAGATAGATAGATAGATGGATATAGATAGATAGATAGATGGATGGATATAATATTTTTTTGCATCGATTTATATAATAATAACCCTGTAATAAACAAACCAGGCATCTAACATGCTTTCAAATGGAACATAATTGAAGTTTCTGATAATGCAATCATATCATGGTTCAAATTTAGCTTACTTAATCTTTATCAAACGTTTTCTATATATCTATATCTATCTATCTATCTATCTATCTATACATAAATATATATATATTTATTTATTTATATTGTGTCTTTTTACACTGATTTATATAATAATTACCCAATATTTGATAAACCAGGCGAATAAAGAAGATTTTTTTTAAGAACAAGATTGTAGTGAAGTTTCTGATGATGCAATCATATCATGCTCCAACTTGAACTTACTTAATCCTCATTATTCTCTTCCATTCTGGTTGGGAGAAATTCCCAGCTAATTATTGTTGGAATCAATGAGAAAAATAGGTCGTAAACAGAGAAAAACAAAACTCAATCTTACAAGAAATTATGGAACTTAGAAATCAAAGAAGACAGGATAATGCAATATAAATGCTTGATATATTTGGATGAGAGTAAGTTCTTTTTTTAAATGTCGACCTACTCTGAGACACACATATGTAAGAATAGCTGTCTGGAATTCTTATATATATTTGGAGATATGCCTTAGAAATATGCCATTGTAAAAATCGATAGAATCTATAAATGTTTTTTCAGCGAAAGAATACATTGAGGAATGATGTTACACATGTCTGTTATATGCATACATTAAACACAACAGAATAAGTCTGTCTTAAATTGGTCAAAGTTTATTCACTGGTAGCTGAAGAAAGACACCAATTTGACCATCTACGTCCTTTTCCGCTTCTGAATCTTTCATAATATCCTATTAGTAGAACTTGATTACCAGTTGTGGTAAAGTTAACGAGAGAGAGAGAGAGAGAGAGAGAGAGAGAGAGAGAGAGAGAGAGAGAGAGAGAGAGAGAGAGAGAGAGATTCAGTCATACAGTGGATGAAAATGGTCCAAAAATCGGTGAACGTGACTTGACATCTCAGTTACGGGGTCACACCTGCTTGTCTTTCTAGAAAGTTCGCCCCATGTATTTTAGTATCTAACTCTTGTCACTATTCATATGTCACTTTAAGACCTGGTTGTGTTTTGACTGCTATTTTCGAAGAAACAGCGACCATTTTCATCAAAGTGATGCTGTTTACACAAACTCATGATAGCGATGTTGAGTTTTCCAATATTTTCACACCTGAGCTTATCGCAGTTCTTTGTATATCGATACACAACTCATCTTCAGTGGTTGAGTGTTGGCACTGTGGTGAAAGCAAGCTTCCTGTCTGATCATAGAAAATTTAAATCGTATATGGTAGCATACATGGACAGTGATTCTTAAACGTTATCATATGACGGCACACTGAGAAATATATTCGACTCATGTAGCACTCATCTTCTCTATTAAAACATGAATACAAGTTCCAGTATTTAATATCCATATTATTTTCACACAGCAGTGAACATCGAAGTATTTATGAAGGACTGTTGTGTGAATTGATGTACAGTAGATATGAAATGGATTAGGCTAATGAGTTAATGGTGAATTAGTTTATAAACACAATTTATATATCAGCACACTGACATACGTCCTAATTATCCCCTATCCTTTCCATCAGTCGCTACGAAGGTTGGGATATCGCTAAATCTTGAGATAGAACCATTAGATGTCGTACACAGTAGTCGAAGCAAGACTGGAATTATTTCACGTACTAAACAACTTCGGGGCTTGACTTATACAGGGGATAAATGCAGCATAGACTTGAACCGTAGCACATAGTTTGAGAATCATTCTGTCAGGCATACTTTTATGGAAAATAGTTGAGTTGTTTTAATATCTTCACACTTAATATCCTCATCCGTATCAAAGTAATATAATTTACACCTTGACACTAGCTATATTACCAGTTGTTATTTATTGTCACTGCTGTCAGGGCAGACCTTTTCCCTGAATATAGCAAGTCTGGAAGTCATGTTTGGTAATCACACAAGGCATGAATTAACTAGAAATAGTTTAGAACATTTCTAAATTTACAGTCACATTCATTATTACTATATTTTTTACTGCATTCGTACATAACACACTCGTAACTATTACATCTTGATTTCAATCGTGTTTTTTTTTAAAATTCGGAACTACTTGAACGGGAAAAATTTCAATATATAGCATAGCATAAATTCAATTGAATATCACATATTATCAGAGTTTCTTGATTTAAACGAACATATTTTGATTGAATGTACAACACTTTGATGTCGCTTATATCATCATCTATTTTGATAATCACAAAATGATATTCCATACGTAACAACGCAAAAAAATATTTTCGTAAATGTACTAATTCTATATCTTTTTAACTACACATCGTGTGCCACAAACGACTCGCTTTGTGCCGGACTAAAGTTAACTTCGTAAATATATAAAGCAGCATATGTGATGGTGATTATATATATATATATATATATATATATATATATATATATATATATATATATATATATATATATATATATATATATATATCAAAGTTTTGTAAATCGTCCCAATTATAAGAGAGCCTTGAGCCATCGGCTTTGAGACATAACTTTTATAACTGCTATATCAGTAAATATTCCCTCCAGGCGTCAAACATGAATTTCAGAACTCACATACGTCCAGCCATGCATTCAACCATCCTTACAAATAACGATTCTTATAAATGATCATAAAAACTCGATTTTACTTTATTTGTTTATTTTCTTATTAGATTCTATTTCCTCTCAACGCTGTTCTCAATTTTCTCGATGACAATTATTTTAAAACTCCCTGAAAACACTATGATATCAACAAACAAACAAATGAATGAATAAATGAACAAAATAGAAATATTCAATATTAGAAAACAAATTATGTAAGCAACAATTATCTCCCCTTAAGAGGTAAACATGGCCATCCCTAAAAATGGCTTCGTTTTATCTTCTGAGAAATCAAACGGTTACAAAGGCTCTCAAATATATCATAATGACCCGTTTGAATAAGTAAATAATTGATAATAATCTAATTGATTAATTCATTGAGTGAGCGTTTTAGCTGTCAGCATATAATTCAAGCACTTATTCCAAAAACAGAAGCTAAGACAACTAGGCAAAATATTGTTCAATTGTATCATATAGTTGGATAGAAACTCCTACCTTTCTGATTGGCTGATGATGGGACTATGTAACAGTTATTATTGTTTGTATATGAGAACAGATTTGCCTCAAGCATTACATGTGTCTTTTGTAATTTAGATGTAGATTTAGTCACGTGTTCGACTGTTTTCACATAGAAAGACGCTCATGTTTACATTGGAAGTTAGAATATTTCTCTCTCTGAGAAACATTTCAAAATTTTTCTCAACGACGATCGTTTTCAAAAGATCCTGAAAATCAATAGTAACAACAAATAAACAAACACACAAACATATCCGATACGAAACTTTGAATAATTGAGGCAACAGTTATCTCCCCTTGGGGGTAAACAGGACCATCCCTAAAAATGGATTGCTTTTATTTGCTGAGAAAGTTATTCGTAGATCTCATGTCTCTGACTGCCAGTATGTAGTTCTTTGTCATGCATTATCGCATGTAATGAGGAAATTGGTCTCCTCCCAAAGATGATAGACGGGATCGCCGGGAGACTGTTTACATGATCCCTAGCTGCCTATGACACCAGTTATTTTACTGTGACCACTCTATTGTTGTCCAGAAGCCACAAATCACATCAAATCTCTCAATCTTCGTGCTGCTTATCACTAAATCTGATGTGATCAATCTTTTTCAAATGGAAATAGTAAGAGATTGAAATCTAATCGAATTAGATTGGAGATAAAAGAGGTGGCAGTAGAGTTTTCATCATCATCGAAAGGAGAATGGAAAAGTAGCAAGATGGTTTGGGTAGGTTTGTGAGTGTTGGATCGGGAGAAAGAAAGAACAGAAAAGAGAAAGTTAATGGATCATAAAGAAACCAATCGATTATTTCAATGCAGGGAGTGATTTTACTATGACCTTTATGAACTAAAAGCTACAAAATCTTATTTATCCGTGTACTTTTCACGTACAAATTTGAATACAAATAAATCTTATTTGAATACAAATGATAAGAGACGGCAAATCCGAAGCTGTGATCAAATAAACAAAGTATGGATAAAAGGAATTCTGGGATGTTGTGTCTTTGAAATAGAATAGAAATCTGAATAGATTTTAATCCCAAAACGGAAGATGGAAAATAGAGCTGATCGGGTTAGAAGTAATGTGTGATAGATTTAGTCAGGAAAGATGAAAGTGAGCAAGTGATAGAGAAGAGACTTAATTATCCCATCACTGGTATCACTCACACGAAGGCTTAACGGAATCTCACGTGGTAATCCTGCAGCCACAGCGTTTCTCTTAATAACTCTATGCCATAACGGCAAAGCATCAATAAGGAAATATTTGATTGTGGCGATGGAATCGGTGAAAACTACTTTCATCATCTTCAGTCTTTTAGCACCCGTTGTTGGACATAGAAATTCGCTAAACCTCTCTACCATGGGCATTGCAGATGCAGTACTTTTGAATTTAACTAGTTCGTTAAACAATCTTGCATTCTGTCGGCCACAATTTTGTGAATATATTGGGATCTATATTGTTATCTGACATTCTTGCAGTAAGACCAGCCCATGGCCATTTGACTTTCTTGATTGTTTCTATGTTATCACCGACTCCTCATTTTCCCTTTAATATACTGTATTGTCTTATGGTGTCTCAAAGTGAGGTTGAACTATTGCTTCCATTATCTGTAAACTTACTAATTAAAAACTACAACCAATTGCCAAGCCAGAAGAAAACTTCTACATCATTAGCAGCAGCCATCATAAACAATTGATAGACAAAAAGTTATGTGAGCTCTTTCCATGTCGATTGTGACTGAGCTAATTTTTGCCATCCCTTTTCAAGATACCTTTTTTTATCCCTATATCTCATGTCCGGTCATTCCTTCGTGAAATTTCCATCTCTTGAGCCCCAATTGATCAACCTTTTCAATCATGTTATGATAAGTGTTTAGTCGTCGTCCATTTTTGTGGATCAATGATTTGTATATATTCTACTTTAATCCCTCTTTTCTTACTTCCCAGAGTAATACCTGGGTTTCTCTTAACATTGTTTTCTCACTCTCTCTGTTGTTCTCTCTCATTCTAAGTTCGTTTCCCGGATCTTTTTTCTAGTTCCAACATTCGACATCTGCACGCCATAGTTTATATCAAACATTCATTGTGCATCATTAACATCGTCATCGTCATCAGTCTTTTAACGTCCGTCGTTGGACATAAACCTTCCCAAGGGTCTATCATTAGCGCTTCTCTATCATAAGCGTTGTGGAGCAAGTATTTTCCTTAATTCGTCAAGGTCATCTCTCTTTCTTGTATTCCGTCAGCCACGGTTTCACGTTTGGTCTCTGGGGATCCATGTTGTGATTTGCAATGTCCATCGTTTGTCTTTCACTCTAGCAACATGACCAGTCCATTGCCATTTGACTTTTCCATTAGATTCTATTATGTCTCAGCCCCTGTTTTCTTCCTGATATATTGTGCTGTCAAGTGATATTTCCATGTGTGGTTGAGAATGATTCTCTCATGCACACGCTGCATACTTCTCAGTTAGTAAGTTGCTCTCTTGGTTAAGTTCGATGTTTCAGCTCCATAAGTGACTATCGGGAGGATGCATTGATTGAATACTCTTCATTTTACGATTATTTTGATCGTTTTGTTTTTGAAGTTTGATCTTGCTTTGCCGAAAGCTTTACATCTCACAGTGGATTTCATAGACATTCGCTGTCAAAAGTAGATGTAGTGGTGTATTTACTTCTTGTTTTCTGTAACCTGGATTGGGACAATACAGGGATCAAAATATATGGTGAATATCTGAGCAACCTCAGTTTTGGAGACGACATTGCTTTTTTGCGGAGAACCTACACGACCTCCTACACGATATTAGATGGACTAAACGAGCAAAGTAAGAGTTGGCCGATACATAAACCCAGGTCAAACAAAAGCCATGTGAAGCAATCACATCAAGAGTAGAGACATAGCTATCAAACTTGAAAATGCAAAAATTGGGAAAATAGACCACTAAACATTGATTGTACCCTTTACATTTAAGCCACAGAAACAAGGTTCTTGTCAATACGTCTCTATGTTTCCTAAATGCTTTCCAACAAATCCATAAACACTGGTTATTTCGCTTTCATGGTCTTCCTTTAAATATATCAACATTTCCAATTTATTCTTTAACCTTCCAAAAGCTTCTATTTGCTAGAGTCATGGGTATGTATGTTTTTGCTGAACATTACTTTTGTCCAAATTCTGTTCATCTTTAATCACATTTTGAGCTATGCCCTCCATAATAGATTTCTAGCATATTTTGTAGCTTAATTGACATTTCACTTATATATATATATATATATATATATATATATATATATATATATATATATATATATATATATATATATATATATATATATATATATATGTATGTATATATATCAGCAATGTATGGAATCTGATAAAGATGTATTGAATGATAGTTTGCTATTCTAAGATAAATTAAAGATTTATATGACCTTGTTACGGACTTGTCCCTCCAATTGGCGCGTGTGAGTGTTATATGAAACATGAATTGTTTTAAGTCTTCAGAGAAAGCAAAGATGCAGAAGAAGCAACCAGTTATGTGGGGAGAATTCAGTTGGTTGATCACTAACCAGAATGCCTATAAAAACAAAATATTCGACAGGAGTTTGTCATAAAAAAGACGAGATTTTGAAACCGTATGTTGCAGTGTATATCTTAAGATTCTGATATATAATCCACTCCTTTTTAATTTTTTTTCCTTTACTCTTTTCTAGTTTCGTTCTTCTTCCAATTTTTTCGAAAAGTTCTGTACTTCTGCCTTCTCCCCATCTTTCCTTCTTTTTTCTTACTTTCTGTTTCAAAGTTTTTTCTTCTGTTGTTCCTTCTTTGACTCTTTCTTCCATTCGCTTTGATCAACTTTCTCCCTCTCCCTTTCTTTCTTTTCCTCCTTTCCCTGTTTTTTCATCTTTCTTTATATTTGTTCTTCTTTTACACATTTCTGCTATTTTCTTCTTTTCATCCCAAATCTTTCCTTTTCTTTTTCTGTTTTCATTCTCTCCTTTTAACTCTCTTCTTTGTTCTCGTTTTTTCATTCCCTAATTTCCTTTCTTTCTTTTTACACTTCAATCCTATTTCTTTTTCTCTTTCCTTTTTACTTCCCTCTTTCCTTTTTTTTCTTTTTCATCTTCTCTTACTCCAGTATGTCATCTCCTTTTATCCTTTCTCTACCGTTTCTTCCATTCTCATTCTAATATCCTTCGTTTTGCACCTTCTCCCTTCTGTCTTTACTCTTTGTATCCTTGTTCTTTGAATTCATTCTTCATTATTTCTTCCTTAAAATTCTCTTTCTTTTCTTCCATCAAATATTCTCGCTGATTCACCTTCTTCCTTCTTGACTACTCCATTTATCCACCTCAAACTGATTGTTTTTTCAATTCGATATTCATCAATCTTTCATTCTTCCATTAAGAGCCTTACTTCTTTGTCCACCAGTGTCTTATTCTATCTAACTTATCATTGTTCACATTTTGATCGACTTCTATGTGACAGAGTGCCTTGGAATAATGTAATTGTAACAGAAAAATCTCCTCAAAACCTTGCAGACCGTGTAACCTCATCAATCGGAAGCCCTCGACCGTGAAAGCCTAATTCCGTTGAATCCGCGTTCCAGACAATCTAGCAATGTTTGTGAGAGCAGAATAATTCGTAATCGGTAAAAACAATAGGATTTAGGGAAAATGGTTGTGATTCAAAACATCCACCTTCACTAGATCAGCTGTCTATTGAAAAACATTTGTGCAGGAAGACAACATTGATTGTTAGCGTCAGATGTACTAGAGATATTACGATGGAACAAAATCAGTTGATCGATGCTGATCACGTGATTCACATCCAGCGAGACTGATTCCTGTCGAATGAGGGGCACCAACGAAGCGAACGTTCAATGCAACTAAATAAAACCGGATAGTTTCACTAGTAATACGATGATTGCATTTCTGAATATTTCATGCTTCCAGAAGCAAAGTATCGTAGAACGATATTGGGTGTACAAGGTCTTCCTAGAATCGACCAGCTGTTTTAGATTTGCTGGGCTTTGATGTAACTGTAGAACCAATCAGAGAATACCTTACCACAAACGTCAGAAGACCTTGGAGACATTCAACAAGTACAGCATTTGGAATTTTTTTGAATGCGTGCAGACTGCAATCATGGAAAAATCAACGATTCAAAGTGCAAGAATTCGAGGTTTTGGGGACTACACTGATTATTTTCTCTTAGTTTTCCCTGTTCAGAGCGAAAACAAGGTGGGTAAGATTCATGAACACTGATGAAGTGAACTGATGAAGATGCTGAATGACAGTTTTCAATGAAATGTATCTTGAAAGTGACAACAAATCAGTATACTCACACTGTGGCGATGACAGTACTGACAACAACAATGATCATGACGATAGACCGAGGGGTGAAATGAACAGAAGGTATGTTGTTGATAGTGTTGATGACGCTCACACTGATGCAAATGATTTGGATCTGCTGAAGACAAGATTGTCTAGGAAAAAGTATAAGAAAGTTGCAAAGTCTCAGTGAAAAACAGGCTAGAATTGTCGTACAATTGTCAGTGTGATAAAAGCGTCCCTTGAGTTTCAGCTCTAAATCTATCATCATGTTACGGTTAGTGTTAATAAATGTGTGGATCTGATGAGTCAGAATGTTTCATTCTTGAAAAAACGATGATTGTTTGGAAGATAATTTTTTTTTCACGAGTGACCAAAAGCTGTAAATTTGTGCAAGGTCTTCTCTTTTTTGACAGTTTGACGTGTGCTTTACTTGACAATTTTAGAACGTGTCCTGAAATATTTTACGAGGTGTGACTTTCTGATGTGACAATACATTAATAAAAAGTGACACATCCAGGGTGTTATTTGAAAGAGGAATCAGACAATTTTGAAAAAAACAATCATTGAATAAAATGAAGTCCTTTCCCCCCTCGCCACTCAGCAACAAAGATTTAATACACAAATGTCAATTAAAGGTTTGGAACATATCATTGCTTGATTGGAACCACCATCATCAGCAGCAGCAGCAGCAGCCATTTCAGTTCTACTGCTGGATCAATTGCCTTTCTCAACTCCTCCCTAACAACATTTGTATGATTATGTTGATTTGAGGGGGAGTTAGCGTCTACTTTAGCTCAAAAACATTATGTTGTGAGTTAATTTTGCATTCAGAGTTGTCTTTAATATACTAGCTCCCCAAAGCTTGGAACCCCCTTTCCACCTTGTTAACATTCGAAACCCTGCTGTGATGAATCGATGTCTTTTCTTTTAGGGATATTCAAGTGAAGTCACACCAATTCCATTCATTGTCGTACCTCCCGTATATTGTGTATTTATGTGTGGGACCACGTGCATGTAAGACCCAGTTTCTCATGATATTTTAACCTTTTCGAAATAAGACTTGGTTCTTGGTTGGTTCTACGCAATTTTCTGGAGCAACTCGTATCATAAGATTGTCCTCTTTTAATGCAAGTCCAAGAGACACAGGAAGCCATTCAAATAGAATAATGTTTATCACTTGAACAAACCATTTTGGCACAAATGACAGAACTTCTACAAGGAGAAAAAAAGGAAAAAAATAGGAATGAGTATATGTGGAGGTCAGAATTGGTAAAGAAGAGAATCGGGAAGTAGGGAAATAAGTGGATTTCTAAAGTTACAGAGTAGGAAAAACAGCAGGGAAAGTTAATTAAACGAAAACTGATCAAAATAGTGAAAATGGGGACAAAATAGACGAGGGAAGATTGGGTAAAAGGAAAGCATGGAGAAAGGGAGACATGAATAAATAAATGGTTGGATGAACGGATTAATGGAAAAAAAAAGAAGGAATAAAGAATGATAAAGAGTATGATGGATGATTCTTCAGAGGAATGTCAAAAGAACAAAAAATATGAATGGAATTAGTTGGAATTATAAAGAAACGTGTGAAAATATGAAGCAGAAACACGAGAAAACGCTTCATTCAATCTGGGTTAAAGTCATAAATATTGTTCGCCCAGTGAGAATCAAACTCATCACATTAGAGAAATTTAAGTAACAGTTTCTCGATGAAAAAAGCTAAAAAGGTAATTGTTTACTATTCCTTAATTTGGCACAAGACCATAAATCTTATAGACCTAGTTTCAATCTAAATCACTGAATTTGCATTGGACCAAGGGGTTACTTTGGTAATTATTACTCCATGTCTCCCTCTCGTGTTTGTACATATGTATGCTTACAAGTTTTGGAATTTTTCGCTAATGCCTCGGTCGAGGGTGTCGCTTGGTTACCCACTTAGATCACTGGCAGGCTCGACATTGCTTAATTTTGATTACAGCAACTGGTGTTTCCAAACAGGGTTTGACCATATTTTCTAAGCATTGGGGAGAGGTTCTTCCATATTTTTCTTCTCCTGAGTGCATATCGAACAGGCATTTAATACTATTTATATCGTATGTCCCTGCAGTGGATTGAACCATTAACAACTACATCAGAGGTGACCACTCCAACGCTGGGTGATGGTAGGTCAATGCGTGTGATAAAATAGCAAATGAAAAAGGAGACAATCTCCACCATTCTGTGAAGAGAGAACCAGTTTTCATATTGACACCGCTATTCAGTCCCACAAAATTCCTGCAGATGTCAACATCAACAATTCTTTTTGTAATCGATTTTTCCATCCCAGAATATCAATTTTCCATCAAGGATTTTTTCGGTTCGTTCCAACTGTGCTCCAGTTTTTACTGTGTTCTTTCTACGTTCCAGTTTTTACTCAAACCTTTCTTTGAAGAAAATTGTTTCCTTTTTTTTTTTTCAGTTTTCCCAATAAACTTCTTTGTCGTTTATTATTTTCGTGTTTTCGTTGTTGAGGATATTGAAATAACAGTGACAAGATGTCATACGAATATAATTTTCCAGTTGAACAAAAAACAAAAGCTAAAACGACGTTCCAGTTTATCTGAGTTCAATAGTTATAGTTCGTTACAGCAGCAGAATCATATCAACAAATATTCAACAGGTCAAAGTTCAATACAGCGAGCTCGGAATAAAAACATTTAGCTTTTTGACCTAAACTTATGTGAACAGCAAACAAGGTCACATTATGATCAATTTCCTCAATTCTCTCTTTCAAAATTATTCGAAAGAAATCTTCATCTCCCCTAATTTATCACCTCAAAATAGAAGGCTGGAAGTTACAGTTAACTCTCTGGTCTTTAAGCATTAGACAACAGTGGAGAAAAATCAAATCACAATCTCTCAACAGTTTTTGAATAAAGATAAGAAGAACAAAAAGAATGATAAATGGATCGAAATCACAGACTGACTTTTTCTCTCTATCAAAAGATTTCTTAATTAACTAATAAGAAACAGAAGCTGCAAAATAAATGATGAAGGATCTTATTAACTCTTCCAATTCGCACACACCAGTTGATCCCAAAGAAACGCGTTTGGTGTTCTATTATCTTTTGTAGGATTTTGTTCCCACACTCTCAGAGGAATTATTTTCATTTTGTATATTTATCATTTACTTGAATCATTCAGTGTTTATCTCCAATGACATCGACTTCATTTTCTAAGCATTCAGTTTCTGTTATGTCTCAACTTATTTGTGATTTTCTTTTTTTCCTTTCATGTTTATCCTTCTCACTCAGATTCCCCTTTCTTCCTCTTTTTCATCAACTTTGTCTTCTTTCTCCTATATGTCTTCCACTCTTTTTCTCTTCTTCTCCTGTCTCATATTTCCTTCTTTTCGCGTTTATCCAATCAACCTGATCCGGGAACCTGATCCGATTGAAGATAAAGAACTTAAGACATTGATGTCTCAAATATATATGCTCTGCCAACAAATGAATAAAACTGCTTCCTTCCTGCATGTCATTTTGTGAAGGCCGAGAATTAAGTTGACAGTGACTACGGCATACCAATGTTTTTCTTCCAAATGGGAGTTGAATTGAGCTTTGGACCCTTGATGGAAGGGATCCATTAGTTAGCCATATGATCAAAGCTCATAAGATCATTTGTTTAGTCTATAATATCTGAAATCCACCCCGTATTTTCTGCAAGTAAAAAGATATCATTGATGGATTGGAAAAAAAATCCTGGAAAGCACATTTTCAGAAAATCAGTATTTACAAAGCAGAAATCTTTCGTTGATATTTTTGATACATCAATGTTTATTGACATCATTGGTAGAACACTATGTAAGAATATTTGAGTACCATTCTTCCTGATCTCGATGGCATTTCTATACAACCGTTTATAAGCAATGATATTGATGTATCGATACATAGAGGTCACCCAGGCAGCGTGTGATATATTTTTTCAATTCAACCCTTAGAAAACCGCCCTTGGAGACAGCCGTCATTTTTTTTTTTTTTGGTTGGTGCTATGTCACCCTTAAATGTTAAAACATCACTGGAGGTGGCCCTTTCTCCGACAAACTGGCCTTTGATGGAACGAACAAATTGATTGATGTCTTTCCCAAAGGCATGAGTGCAGAATGAATGCAATCGGGGTTCCAACTCGGTTCTTAGCCGCATCTTAAATAAAATATTTTACTGGATTGTTTTCTGACCTCCGTTGATCAAAGTTCTATTAATGGTAAAGACAATGATGATGATGACGATGATGATGATGATGATGATGATGATGATAACGGCGATGATGATGATGATGACGACGACCACGACGACGACGACGATGATGATGATGATGATGATGATGGAAAAATAATTTTTGTCGCTTTATTTTTGTGTTCTTTGAATTTTGACGTTGGCAAATATTCAAACCAAATGAAATAGGTTTTAATCGAATGAAGAAATAAATCAAAGACGTCGGTACCGATTTCTCCCGGAGGGATTATGAAGAAGAAGAAGAAGAAGAAGAAGAAGAAGAAGAAGAAGAAGAAGAAGAAGAAGAAGAAGAAGAAGAAGTACAACAGCAACAACAAGAACAAGAACAACAACCAGAAAAAGAACGAGAACACCAACAACAACAACAACAAAATAAGGAAAACAAAATTAAGAACAACATTGTAAGGAAAGTAGAAAGAGAAGTGAAAGAAATAGGTGATAGACGATGGAGAAAGGAAAAAGGGAGGATAATTAAAAGGAGAAGAAAAAAAAATAATATGAAAGTTATATGAATACTGAGAAAAGTCCTGGGTAAGTCATGATACTTGCTCCCATTTAATCTCTAATGAGCGACACCAAATACAACAAGAGGGGAAACTAATATTAGTACGAAATGATAAATATTTAAATGATTCTGTTGTCAAATGATTTCCAGTGAAAGACACCAGAGACTATAGTTGACAAAATTCACAAAATAAATATAGTGTCTGTTGAAAAAAAAGCAGTGTTAATTAAGAAAATCTTCAAGAAGAGCCAGAAGTTTTTTTGCAAACGACCGGACTAACAAGGAAAAATATCTTGAACTTGCTGTAGAAAAAGGGTGAATAAAGAATTTGCGAATCATCTAATTGTACAGCTAATTTGAAAGCCGTATTATCTCAATAATACTTGCATTAATTTCTAACCCTTCTTAATTTTCCTGATCACTCACTTACTCCCTGATTTTTAATACTTTTCTATAGCAAAACGAGTGGAAACACATGACATAATACACACTATCTTGTGTATGATGCTAGTATTATTTCATGATAACTGACAATCCCTTTCTCCCTGGTTTTCCATGCATTTCTTTATTGAGATCTATAAGCAATAATGTAGATGTATCGGTACATAAGAGTTACACAAGCATCAAGTTGGAATATTCTTTTTTCATTCACTCTTTTCTCTCCTTTTATTCATTACTTGATAATTTGTGCTTCTGTTTCATCCATCATATTAGCTTTGATTTGTTACTGCCTTTAATGAGTTAATGTCTTCATGGAAAATATCCAGATAACTCATATAAGGTGATATAATTGTTGCTTGATACTCAATATATTTGCAGTAAGAAAAAATGTCATGTGTACATAATGAGCATTATCTAATAGGTATTCGAAATGTCTATTATTTCTTTCCATCCATGTATCTATGTAACTATCTTTTTATCCATCTATCTATCTCAGTTTATTTGATTCTCAATGCATAATTCCAACTGTCAATAATTACATCTTTTGAATTACTTGATTGTATTTTCTTCTTTCTTCATTTGTCTATTTGGTAAATAATTAAAGTTTTTTCTCCATTTTACTTCCTTTGATCTTATTCCGACTCTAACGAGTAAACTTCCCCCGAGAGAGATGGAGTTTTTCTTTATTCTCCGCTATTTATTCTCCAACAATTGACACTTCTTGATATGAAGTACAATGGCCCATATCTACGCTTTTCTTCATCTATCTATCTATTCATCTATTTATGTATCTCAGTCTGTTCAGTTATTTTTCTGTACTTCTGGGCTTTTCATTATGAAAATACTTTCAATGAAATCCACACGTCATAAAGGCACTCTTATTATTGGATCTTCTCAAAGACACTATTTTCAACGGAGCATTTGTTTGCTTGTTTGTTCTCACGAGACTTATGTCAATAAACGTTCATTCATATCATATGTCGACCTGTAAACCAAGTATGGGACATGAAACCGAAACAAGAATTATACAAAATCATCTTCGTCTGGATTATTTTGGTTTCTCATTATCTATCAAAGTCATATAATATACAATTGTTTTATATCACGATGACACTGTTAAATCCTTGATGGTGCAATAGTCTTGTGTATGTCAAAATCATCTCGAATAAAATCTTCTCTTTTAGTGTATGAACAGCATATATATCAAATTCATTTTACATTTTTCATACACAAATGAGTAAAAACAAAATCCTTACCGTGGTCATTTGGTTCTGAAGTATTTTTAGAATATCTTCAAAAACGAATGGCTTTAAATGA
This sequence comes from Thysanoteuthis rhombus, assembly GCA_963457665.1. NCBI lineage: Eukaryota > Metazoa > Mollusca > Cephalopoda > Oegopsida > Thysanoteuthidae > Thysanoteuthis > Thysanoteuthis major. The sequence continues at coordinate 6,917,197 of OY735224.1, read as the reverse complement.
GGTTTGTCATCAGAACGGCTAAATTACTCTATTTGTAATCATTTTTTCATAAATTGTTCCTTATTATTTTCATTAAATGGCATGAGCCCACTTTCTTCTCTTAGGTATCTTATCGCCAGATATTGACACATATAGGACTCGTCAGTAGAATGCTACATCATTTGATTGGAGGAAAGATTATCAAATAAGTCCTTAACCAAACCATTTGCATATTCTTTAATGAGAAACAAACACAAGTCAAAGTCTTTTGTTGTCTATGTTTTCTAACAACATATATATAGCTTGCGTCTATGATAATGTGAAGGCCAATTATTCACACTTTTTTCACTATTTTTATTCCTTTTTTTTGGGGCAATTAACCTTTAAACTAATGGTATGGCTCATTAAATCATCACTTTTTTATTTTCATGTTTATGTTTTCAAATAAACGCACAAGTTGAGTCGTGATAATATCAAGAAATTTTCACAAAAATCAAGTTCTAGAATAGTGACAATTTACTCAAAATTAATTATGTCTTTTTTCAATAAAATAATCATATGTTTTTTTTCTTTCCAATAAGAAGGAGATAAAATTATAGTTATGATTCGGCCTTCAGGATATCATAACAATATATTTACCACTTAGCAAAATTATATCTTTCCAAAATGAACGATGGCAATTATTTTGAATATTTCCTGGTAACATTTAAATGATCCAAATGCATTCGAATCAATTCTTGTTGAGTGCAATTCTATCTTTTGATTGATGTATTTGCAAATTGTCTCATTCCTGAAAAGGATTTAGTCATATAATTGCAAATTATTCGCCATTTGTTGAAAAATACCTTGAATACTCAATAGGAAACCCTACCGGTTCCTGCCTATCGTAAATGAGGACTGGGTTATGTGCAATACGCTTGCACGTGTCTAGAATGTGTCTCACTTAATTTAAAGGCTTCCTTCTTTGTCCTTTCCTTTCTTTGGGAAGCAATAAAGCTTTTTGCAAATGTCATAAATGAATCTTTAAATCTTACCACACTTCCCCTTTTAATTGTGAATTTTCTCACTACTAAAAATCCAGTCTTGAAATAAACTATAAAAGAATAACACAAGTAATTGTTGAAACAGTGACATTTCACTGAAAATCCATTGAATAATGATTTTGAAATTGATAAATAATGCATAAACCTCTTGTCATGATGATTTGATCCTCGATATATCAGTCTGGTGAAATATGAACTTTATAACAAATGAAACTTTTCTAAAAAGAACAAACACAATAATCAATTGTATACTCTGTCGTCTAATCATCTTCTCAAGTTGAAGTCAAAGGTTATAAAAAAGAAGTGGGAATAAAATTTGCTAACTCCCAACACTGAATTATGCATGTGTTTATCTGTATACCTATGTATGCATGTATTCAATACAGGCTGCTTGGCTGCCTGGCTAGCTGACTGGCTGGCTTGGTGGCTGGCTATTTATCAATTTGTATTATCAATATTTATCACCTATTTCAATATATACTTATCTTTTTTAGACTATTCAGGTCTAATATATGGACAATCAATAATAAACGTCGAGGGAGATCACAGTCTGTTCTTAATGATGAAGTATAATCGACACCGGAGGCTATTAACCAACTAACAAAGTTTTGAGCGCATAGAGGGAGGTACATGGCTCTAGAGTGACCGCATTGCACTATTTTGAAACAGTAAGAAAGGTTACCAGTTTTGGAAAGTTGGGTCCCACATGTAATTCTCTATGACAGTGAGTGGGAAATAAGAAAATTCTTTAAGACAGTGACCAAAATGGATGAAATGCTTGGTGACAGTACCCAACTGCACACAAATTTTCATTAAAAATAAAACAATTTGATGGATGATATTGACTGAAATCAACAGGAATTAGTTTAGAAAAAGATAATATATGGCATGTTGGAGTGATTTTCTATCAGGATAAAATGTAGGCTACATGTGATGTAAAGACCAAAATATTTGTTTTCACACCAAAGTCTCATCTTGTTTATTCTTCAACGTGATAGTTATGCATTAAGAAATAAACACATGTGACGAAACACTATGATTGAAAAATGCAGTATCATAAAGAAACTGATTTGGAATGATCTCCCAACATTACATAGTTAATGTATCAATCACCTTAGACGACGTAAATTGAATAAATGTATAATAATGATAATATATAATAATACGTAATATATATGTATTTGAATGATTATGCAAATGTATTTTATTATGTCCACATATGGTTATGTGTAATGCCAATCTCAGAAAATGAATAATGCATTTAATATATATATATATATATATATATATATATATATATATAGAGAGAGAGAGAGAGAGAGAGAGAGAGAGAGAAAGAGAGAAAAACGACACCTCTCCCATGATTTCTCGTCAATTGAATATCTTTGTCAGCAATGCTGTTCATTTGGTAATGGATATTAGGTTTCCATTCTTTATTTACACCATATACATTGAAATTTCTATAGAAAGGAGCCCTAATACAAACCAAGATGGCGTCCTATTGTCGCTTACTGCGTTGAATACTATTGTTCAAATGAGTGAATCACGTCTAACCCACCAACCAGCGATCAGACCCCGTCTGAGACCTGTCTGAATAAACATGACTGGACTGATGTCTTTTTGTGTTCTGCTAGCGGATATCCCCCATTCATTTGTAGAATCCAATTAGTAGAGTTATGGGGTCGCTAAATATCCATGATGGCAATATGTCCTTTGCAAAAGTATTGTTTGTTTGTTCTGTGGATATTTGTTCTCTATCTTCGAACTGTTTATAGCAAAAATACATTTTAGATTATTTGTGTTTTTTTTTTCATTCGGAGCATTAATACGATCGATAATGAATGATATAGGCCTATTTACTATAGGAGAATGGATCCTTGACAGGAGGTGCTGAGTAAAATGGTAGCTAAGTAAAAGAGGAAGATAGACAAATCCTAAGAGAAAGGTAAAAGCTCTGTACCAAGTAGCAATAGTCGACGTGCGTTCGTAAAAAGAAGGTGACTGGAATGCTTTGAATCCATAAAGCTTTGAAAAAAACAATTAGTTGTTATCTAAATTGGGGATCAGTGATATGGCTAACCGTCAAGTTGTTAGCAATGCATTTGCTATCGCGTATGAGCAACTTGGTGATTCTCAGACGCTGAAGAACGAGGCAAGCAACTTATCTAAGTAAGACACTAAATGGGGTTAGTTTTTGAAACATTGGTACGTTTTAGGCTGTGATATTGGTACGTTTGATAAATTCCTTTTGGCAGCTCTGTCTTGAAGCACCGATGTCAGAATATTGATGCTCTACTTGACATTTCCTCAAGAGAATAAAAGAGTTACAATCAATTAATTCTTAGTAGACATTGTTCTCCTCAGCCAAAGTAAGATTTCCTTCAAACGCTGACTTGATTTATATTCATTTTATTGATTGATTGCATTCCTTGTGCTACACACATACGAATCAAATTTTATTTAATTTTGTTAAAGCTAGGAATCTTTATTAATTTGGTATAATATAATAACTATGACTATAAAATCGTTTGTTCCAAGCGGGAATATGGATGTAATCATGTTAATAAATTAAATCATTTGGAATATAATTTATAATGCGTACGCACACATTCACTTACACATAGTCATATATATATATATATAGTGGAAGGGAAAAATTGCAGGGGGGTGTATGTGTGTGTGAGTGTCTGTATACACACACACACACACACACACACACACACACATATATATATATATATATATAGTGGAAGGGAAAAATTGCAGGGGAATGTATGTGTGTGTGAGTGTCTGTATATATTGAACAACGAATTAAATAGGTGAGCATAATATGAGCATTTTGCAGAAGTATATATATATATATATATATATATATATATATATGTATATGTATATATATATAGCGAGAGAGAGAGAGGGAGGGAGAAAGGGAGAGAGCAAGAGAGAGAGAGAGAGAACGGATGAAGGATGTTACATACGACTTGGATTATTTAAGTCAAACTTCTGCACACTTGCAGGGCCATGTGGTATCCATTGTCCAATGAGGAAGCTTGAACAACACATCTCAGCCTTAATTTTCGAATCTCCTCGACGGTACAGGAAATTTTCCGTTGGAAAATTTGCTTCCTATTATTAGGTGACGATGAAGCTACGTTGTTTCTCTGTCCACGGTGAAAACTGTATATTTCATGAACTATCGGTTAACATTGCCACTCCGAATACATACAAGCAGCCACCCACGTACACAATATACTCCAACGTAGTGCACGGTCGTTGGGGCACCACAGTTGATCCCATCATGGGTGTGTCAAGGGTGAGATAGCTTGACAAATCCTATCCTTTTTAAGGGTGGTTCTGAATCTCATTTTTCTATTTACTGGAGTATATGCCAACCATGGTTGGGAACCTAAATCCATTACATTATTAACGAAAAGAAAGGGGTATGAATTCACGCCTTTCCAAAGGGTATTTGTGCAAAATAAACGCACATTTTCTCAACTGTAATTTGAACTCTACATTCCATTTTCCATGTGGTTTATTATTCGGCCTCTTTTCACCTCCAAGCATGTGCAAACATGCATTTATCTCTCTCTACTCTATATTCGCTTTCTGGCCGTGACGAAAATTTTTCCCTTTGGCTCCATAGAACAATTACTAGTGGACGCATGGATTCACTCCACTCGAAGACACAGAACTGGCATCATGCTGACCATTCTTTTCTTAGTCATAAAGAATGCATACAGGTATTGAGTAAGTAAAACGTATCACTTCTAACCTGTGCAAAGACATCGGATCCATAGTTTTCGAAAGAAAAGATCGTACAAATACAAACCTGCATTTGAAATGGAGCAGCAACATAAATGATGACACAATGAATGATGGTTGTCGCATTAAAAATAAGGGTTCATCTGATAATTCACTGCACACATCCAGAGACTATCTGTAATGTCGTTATATCCTCTTTTATATACATGCTACAAACTGTTTTGTGATATCATCGTCATCAGTCCGTTAGTGTCCGTCAAAGATTCACTGGACCACTCTATCATGGTCATCTTGGAGCCAATATTATAAGTTATAAGCAATGCTCTTACAACTATGGAATGGAATGCTCTGGTGGATGAGGAATCTTGTGAAAGTAAATACATCGCTTAAATTCAGCCTTACTGTCCGCCCAGTTCTGCGTAGGGTAGAGGAAAAAAATTCCAGCCTCTAGGTCTGAAGCGAAGGTGTTTATCCTACGTCATTGTACTGAATGGGATAATGCATAGTGTATAGCCACACTGAAGAGTTGTAACACAATGAAGCAGCTGTCTGTGTATGACTTTATATATATATTTGCTTCTGCTAGGGATCAAAATTTATTGATAATTTCCGATGATGTGAACAAAACAGGAGAATACAAGTTTCTGGACATAAAGTTATGATCCAAGGGAGGTAAATGTAAGTATTTTTGGGTCCGGTCCTAAAATCCAATCCATCTTTCATCATGCTACGGCAAATCACCCTGGTAAATTTGACAGAAATTTTTGAAAAACTTTTGAAGATAATGTATTGACGAACAGACACGAGCAGATGCAGATTTGTATCCAAATTTTGTTGTCAGTGGCAATATCTGAAGTGACGTTAAGCCGTCGCCAGAGGCAAAACCCTTGAGCTTTTAAAGGTTTGGAATGATTCAGGTTTAGTGAAGTATTTTTCGGGAGGAACTTCATTGGACTTATGTGAGAAACTTCCTAGGCTTTTTTGGATACTGGCTTCGAGAAGGTTTCTTAGTTTGCTACAAAGGATGTCAGGAAAGGGAAGATATATGAAGATACAGAATGAGGTGAAGGAAATTTAAGAGAAAAAATGACGATAAAGGGGACGCAGTAAAGGAAATTTGAGAAAAAGAAAAAAGGGAAGGAGAATTGATGAGAAAGACTTCAGAGAGAACACCAAGGGTGCATATCTCTACCAAAGCTAATGCAAAGATACTGAATGAAAATCACTTCACAATTACGATGCATGAACGTAATAATAATTCCAGGATCCATCCAAGAATGTCAGAGACATTAATTATGAACATTTTGCGATACTATGTGGCGTGAAAATATAGCTATGATGTAGGGGAAGGAGTAAACCTTCTTTTTTGTCATGTGTGAAAAATGCAATGGAAAGCAAAAAAAGAAGTCGAAAGATAATGAATGAATGACGGAAGAAAGGAAGAATAAAGAGTTAAAAATAGAGTACCGAAATGAAAATAAGAAAATTGAAGAGAGGAATGAAGGAACATAGGTAGAAAATGGGGAAATGAAAGAAGATGGATGATATTTAAGAAAAAATAGAAGAAAGAATCGGGATAAAGGAAAAAAGGGGAGGAAACAAAATCAAGAAAAGAAAAAAATATATAAATGAAGAAAAAAGGGTGAAAAAAAAGAGCAGTAATAATAATAATAATAATAATAATAATAATAATAATAATAATAATAATAATAATAATAATAATAATAATAATAATAATAATAATAATAATAATGATGATGAAGGAAAGGATAAGTAAACGAATGTGGTTCTCGCTAAGTACAGTGAAATACTTATTATATCGTTATATGTATTTTTCTAAATATGTGTTTGATGGTTTAATGGGGACTACCCTCGACTATATCCGTAAAGTTATCCATTTACATTTCTGGCCAGTTGCAAAGTAAGGTGTCTGAGTTATTCATAGTTTCGTGATGTCAGGAGTCAAGTCAAAATCCTTACATTATGATTAACACGAGTGGACAACTAACATTTCAAAAAAACTGAAGTTTCTTTCAAAGTATTTTTGGCTACAGATGGATTCATGAAGCAACGAGTTGTGTCAAGTTCTTATCGACAGCAGCTAATTTGAATTTTTTACACACGATAACATTAAAACAAACAGGATTATACATATATAACTAAATCACACTTATACTTAACAGTGACACGAATGATCCATGCATCCATATTTTTTCTCGGTTGTATGCACGACAATAATCCCTAAACACAGGGGAGGAAAAAGATAAACTTTTTTCTTTTTAGATGTCAAGTCGAACCTAGGATATCTAAATTTAGCTTCAGACTTCGTACTTATCGGGAGAGAGTTGATTAAAGGTGAATTGTGATAGCTAACTGCTGGGAAAGGTCAAGGCACTCAAGGGACAAGGACAGGTTGCATGATTGGACAAACGTGTAGGGAAGTTTTCCTTTGGGAAATATCAAATTCTGTAGCGACCTGCCAACCTTTATAACTAATTGAATCGTTCCATAATTATCTTGTGGGCATTCTTGTACACACGGATGAACCATGGATACGAGTGAGGTTGAATGAAATAATCGAATAGGGACTGTTTGAAATACACTAGGGTATTATTTGTTGGTTGCTGAGACGAGTGGGGTACTACACGTGGATGGACAGAATTGGCAGCCAAAAAAAGTGCTTCTATTGGCTGGATCTACTCGCCTGCTTTGTCTTTGGTTATCTTTATCCACAATGATTAAACTTATATTCTGAATTTAATAAACAGAGATTGGTTCAAAATGAAAACGTAAAGAAATTGTTGCTTTCAATTATGCTTATTTTTGACTTTGGAAAACACTTTGAACTAATTTGGATTACATTGTTGTACTTGACAATCCGATTCAAATTTGATCGTAAATATCACACATACATACATATATATATATATATATATATATATATATATATATATATATATATATGTATATATATACATATATATATATATATATATATAACTATTTAACTATATAACTATATATATATATATACATATATATATGTATGTATATATATATATATATATATATATATATATATATATATATATATATATATATATATATATATGTTTAATTAGTTAATCAAGTTTACACCCACTGATTTCTGTTATTGAAATAATAATAAGAAACAGGCACTCAGCTTATTCAAAATTCACAAGGTCTTGTAATTCATGTATACATGAAGGGTCAAATATCGAAATGAAGTAAATTGTCAATTGATTTGAAGTTGAAAGGGGCAAGCATGAAAATGCATCAAATTTTTAAAAATCACTATGACCATCAAGTTTATGATGGTATAATTCAGGGGTACTGTGTATTTGTTCCTAGAATAAAACACAAAACTAGCAAATTTGAGCTTTGATCGAAAGTGTTTTGGTCGAATTTGTGCTACTGCCCTTAAAGCAACCACAAATCAGCCTCATCCTCTTGTAAAGGGTAGTAAAAGGGCAGTTGGAAAGCTTTAGCCCTACGGAATAGTCCTTCTAAAAGATTGTTACCATGACAGAAAAAACATGTCAGTGTATATAAATATATATATATATTTATGTGTATATATATATATATTTATGTATATATATATATATATATATATATATTTATGTGTGTGTATATATATATATATATATATATATATATATATATATATATATATATATGTATACACACACGTAGGCACAATCTATATCTGCTGTACAGAAGAGTCACGAGTAAAAAGGTTGAAATTACCTTTAATCTGAACATCTGTTCGGAAGAACACCAATCCAAAAGTGGTCGTTACTTTGGCCAGTGGTCATTTTGTTCTGGTTTTATGTACTTGTCAGCCGAAGAGCTCTCGCTGAACACTTGCTGATCTTTGCTGATATGCTCCAGGCGTAGAAGTATTCAGGCAAAAAGAAGGGAAATAATTCCAGATTGGAATTGAATACAAAAAGAATATGAAAATCAAATCTGGAAAGAAAATTGAAGAGAGAACGGTGTGAGTGTTAATGGAATGTTGAGGGCAGGTAATCTTTAAAAAGAGAGAGGGGGCGGGGATAAAATATTTATTAATATATATATATACATATATATATATATATATATATATATATATATATATATATATATTTATATATATACGTGTGTGTGTGTGTATAAATGTATATATATATAAATATACGTATAAAGATAGAGAGAGAGCGGAAGAGAATTTTTGAGTGAACAATGAAGTAACAACGGAAGCCAAATTAGAAAATGTGTGGAGGGAAATAAGAAAACTGAAGAAATTCTGAAATAACCCTTAGATGATGATGCAGCATCAACAGAAGGGAGTGTGGAAAAAAGTATTGAATTGATTAAAAGAGGAAGAATCTTTAAAAATGCAGTGATAAGAGAACAAGAGAGGTGAAACTGTGAAAAAAGCTAAAGGAATCCAGAAAGAAAGGTCGCCAAGAAATAGAGTGAAAAATGAAAGAAACCATCCTGAACTAGATAAATATCAAAAAAGAAACAACAAAATGAAAGTGAATAAAATAGGCAAGAAAGAAACTCAGAAAGTATGAAAAGAAAGAAAACCGGAAGAAAAACTCTTTCCTCGAATCGAAACTGAAAGTGAAAGTGGACGTAACAATTGTGTGTTGGTCGAAATGCCTGATCGAATTAAAGCCAAAACCAAGTCGTCTTGTTCAAAACCTAATAGCCAGGAAATCTATTTATGTTGGCTTCTTTATTCACTCTCTTACTACCAATCGATTCTGTGGGTCAAAGATTCAAGGACTGAATACATTGGACGGGGATGAATAAGATGGGTGAAGGATGGAAGAACGGATTTCTGTCGGAAGAAAAAGATTGAGTGGACAATATGGGAACCACAAATCAATATTGGAACAAGAACGGCGTTCCCTTTTGCCAAATTGTTACCAAGTTAGTCTTGAGGACAAATTTGCAAGTGCAGTAACTTCGAATCTCACAGGTGCACCGAAATTAAGATTTCATGCCTAATTGAACATGGCTTATCTACCAGTGTCAATGAAACTGGAAGTGGTATGATTGATAGATAGATAGATAGATAGATGGATAGATAAAAAGGTTTGCTAATGTATATCACGGTTATATGCAATAGTAAGTAAAGCTTATTAAACAACCAGTTAATTGAGCACTCAGCCGATTTGTAACAAGCTTTGTCCGTCTTTTTTCCCTGCATGATATCTAAATCTATGTGAATAATATTTATTGAGCAGGATATATATGCATATATATGAATATGAATATAAATATATATATATATATATATATATATATATATATATATACATATATATATATATATATATATATAAATATATATATACATATATATATATATATATATGTATATATATATATATATATATATACATATATATATATGTATATATATATACATATATATATATATATATATATATATATATATATATATATATATATATATATATATATGGGGGCATGTGTGTGTGTGTGAAATCAGTGCTTAGAGAGAAATTATCCGACAAAATATTTAGAAAAAAATTAAATGCAAGAAATAACACGAATCTGAAGAGAGTAAATAATGTAGACAAGAAACATAAATAACTCAATCCGAGAGAAAAACTATGGAAAAAAGTCATAAAATTATTGATTCACTCTCCAAACACGTAGAATAACATCTTCACTTGATAAGTCCTTCTTAAAAAATACACCTTTTATTTTTTCATATTGTAATGAAGTTTTCCATAGATGGTACATAATATTGATAAAAAAAAAGCTTGCACAACTGCATTGAAATTGGAGAATATTATGCTGAGAATAAATACTTGATATTGAAGATAAAGTCTAAAAACAGTTGTACGAAGATACGTATACTGCTTTAGAAATAATAATAGTGTACCATTCATTTTAAATGGACTGTATTTCCATCGGATGCAGAACTCGAATAAGAAACACGCAAGCAGCAGTAATAAGAAAAAATCAACGACCTGAACATCAATGAGCAAATTCCATGCATTGTATATGAGAATATATGCCTTTCAGGGATTAGACATATCGACAGTGAAAATCACTACAATGACGACGATGTGGAGATGTGTTGACTAAATATTCAATCTAGATTTATTGCTTGACCAAGGATGAATGTTGATATAAGTCTAGAATCCCCGGGGTGAATTATTGTACCGCCTCGTGAAGAAAGGTTGACCTTCCTGTTAGTTATAACCACCTCTGACCTCTGATACAAACCTACCATTCAAGTGAATTGTCACACAAATAGACAAACTGCTTCACATAACGTCTTCTGGCTTATTGTTTGACTTGTGATCATTCGTGACGATTCAGTTTAGCGTACAGACTAAACGTAAGGGACTAAAGCCATGGAAGTTCAATTGTGTATCTTCGGCAATTTTGAAAATGCAGCTCAAATTATCAATCAATATCTTGCCTCTGCTAATAGATAATTATTATTCTAATGTAATCATGACTGGCTGTCTATATGGGAATCGAAGTAACACTTGTGTGTTGGTCAAAAGTTTATAATGATAATTTGATGTACAACTTTATACGGATTAATTTTGATAAAACCAAAACAATCTCATAACAATAATTCGATTCTCAAAGTTATCCAATGATATATTCTATTACGATAATGCAAGGGTGATTGATTTCAGTTCTTGTTGATTATATTGCACTCAGTTTCTGTTTGACAAGAAAACAACATATTGTTATTTTACTGCTGTCAAACTCTGATCAAAGAATTAATGATGCTTCAAGTCGATTCTACTAATCTTAAAAAGGGGAGTATACCACCAATGCATCCTCCTAATAGTCACTTATGGAGCTGAAACATGGAGCCTAACCAAGACACAGACCTACAAACTGAGAGGCATGCAATGTACACATGAAAGAATCATGCTCAACCTCACATGGGGAGATGACAAGAGCAGCATAGTATATAAGGGAGAGAATGGGAGTGAGAGACATCAAAGATTTATTGAAAAACTTGAATAGCAAACGGCAGGCCATGTTGAAAAAATTAAAGACAACCGATGGACATCAAGACTCATAACATGGATCCCCAGAGATCTCATGTGTAAACAAGAAAGACAGAGTACAAAATGAAGAGACGAACTGGACAAATTCAGAAAATACAGGCTCTACAACGCTCACCATAGAGAATTGTAGCGAATCATGGGGAAGGTGTATGTCCAACGACCGGAGTTAAAAGACTGGTGATGATGATGATGATGATGATGATGATCCTTCACCTGATAGATTTATATAGTCAATACATGAAATACAATTTCCCAATTAAATTACAGTTCCTATTGCCAGGGTAGAACTGGGTTGAGAGAATGGGGGGATGATGATGATGGATGTCTGCAGATGGTGGACACAATCGTAATGAAATTTACAACAAGAAACGTGACATTGAAATAAATCAATAATTGTTTCTGAAATTTTAATTTTATTTTCTTGTTTTTGTGATTTTTTAAAACTTTTTTAATCATATTTCCCGGAATTCTACCTGTTTTCTGATTAGTGACACATATCGTAATTTATTTACAGTCAAACTTCAATATACGCTCATTCAATCAACCAGGAATTCAGTTATTGCAATTTGAAAAACTATAACCATTATATATAACATATTGAGTCAGGTGGTCTGGGAAATCCACTTCTTGAATTAAATTATGATTCCTAAACTGAAGGTTGAGCTGGGTTGGGTTGAAGTTCGTTGTGGTAATGATGGAGATGGTAAGGAAATTTACGAGAAATTCCTATTGAATAAAAACAAGAAATACAATATCGAGATAAAACTAATAAATGTAATTACAATTTTCATTGTTTCTTGTCTTTGACTTATACCCCTCATTTCTGGATTGATTCGATTTACATTCCAGTGATTCTGTTGTGTCATTGCGATTAGTGCAGAGATATTATAACCATTTGTAGGCAAATCCTGTTACACTCTACTTCAATTAACATCAAATACAGTTTCTACGATTCGGAAAAGTGTGACCATTTCCTGTTCCAAGCATCTGATTATTTAGCTGTAAAAGAACGGGGATTCGTTCTAATTAATTTCATTGATTCCAAAATTATTCTTTTGTTTTGATACATGTCACAATGCAACATAGCATTAGGGTGCGTGGAAAAATATGATAAATTATTTCTGCTATTCCTGATGTGCCACAATTTCGTTTGAGTAAAGGATTATTCAATGTAATTAAGTGACCCCAGTCATATCTAATATGAGATGCAAAGATAAAGCGATCCTACTAGGTCTGTAAGACGGAACACATTCGTTTCTAGGAGCAATACTATTTATCTTGTTCCATTCTATTTGATAAAAGGGATGTTTGATATGCAAAATCAACGAAATATCCTAATTCAGATGTCGTTTCCATTTTCAATGATTAGTGTTTCATCTTGGCATCAGTTCAGAGCATCATTCGCGAGCAAATTCAAAATAGTTTTCAAGAGTCGATATTCGTGAGATCAATTACATTGATTCAACGACTTGCTTGCCTGCATTGTTCGAAAGTTGATAAGGCAAAATGAAAAAAACCCAGAAACAAGGACAAAGACTGAGGAAAAATTTGACGTCGATCGAAGAGAAACGTTTCGTGCAGGATCGATCGAATGGTTGTTGGGAAAAAATACAAATGCCAAGACATACGTGACATTTGTTAATCTTGAATCAGCTAAGATCTACAATCAGGAAAGGATATCAGATAAAGAAAGGGGGAAGGAATACATATATATTCTCTCTTCACTCTACTTTTTATGTTAGAAGCTTGAACCATGTATCAGCCATGAAGAATGATTTGTTGATGTACTCAATCAACTGATTCATGACTGGAGTCTTATGGCAGTCACTCATTGTTGTAGACGATGGAACTGAGGAGATACGTTGAAAGACAAAATGGATGAAGTGCTATATTTGTAGGAAAAGATGCTTCCAAATATGATCACTGGTGCGACACACTCTTCTTTTTGCCTTCTGGTCGATGAGGCTCAGTATCAGACTGGGTTAGGCTCAGTAAACATCTAAAGATCATGGCACACACACACAACCTCATATTCAAACATATGTTTTTAGACACGAACATTTATATGCTCACAAACACTTATACAAAATGGATATGATACAATTAAAAAAGTCTCAAAAAAAAAAATTCACCATTATCCTTCTCTCCTCTCCTTGCCGCCCAGGACTAAACTAGCGAAGAAAAATTTGAAGTCGATCGAAGAGAAACGTTTCGTGCTGGATCGATCGAATGGTTGTTGGGAAAAAAATACAAATGCCAAGATATACGTGACATTTGTTAACCTTGAATCAGCTAAGATCTACAATCAGGAAAGGATATCAGATAAAGAAAGGGGGAAGGAATACATATACATTCTCTCTTCACTCTTCTTTTTATGTTAGAAGCTTGAACCATGTATCAGCCATGAAGAATGATTTGTTGATGTACTCAATCAACTGATTCATGACTGGAGTCTAATGGCAGTCATTGTTGTAGACGATGGAACTGAGGAGATATGTTGAAAGACGAAATGGATGAAGTCCTATATTTGTAGGAAAAGATGCTTCCAAATATGATCACTGGTGCGACACACTCTTCTTTTTGCCTTCTGGTCGATGAGGCTCAGTATCAGACTGGGTTAGGCTCAGTAAACATCTAAAGATCATGGCATACACACACAACCTCATATTCAAACATATGTTTTTAGACACGAACATTTATATGCTCACGAACACTTATACAAAATGGATATGATACAATTAAAAAAGTCTCAAAAAAAAAATTCACCATTATCCTTCTCTCCTCTCCTTGCCGTCCAGGACTAGACTAGCCAGGAGAAAAAAAACGATTATAATCAAAAATAGACGTAAGTAATATATTCTTGCTCCTAGCCGGGGTCGAACAAAGAACTCTTTAACGAAGTAAGAAAAAAATCAATTTTTTTTCAAGTTTTAAAGGAAAACCCAAGGTTGAAGCTAGAAATAATCGAACCAGATAAGTAAAACTGAATTTTTTATATTATCTTTTGTTCATTTATTTCACTCATTTGTTCATCCATCCATCCATCCTCCTTTCTAATGCAGTGATTGTTATAAGTTTACTCTACCCCTTAATCATTATGGGCCCTCACTTAAGGATTTGGAACTGACTCAATTTGGTCAATGGATTGAACAGGTCTATGACAGCCGGAAGCTGATTTTCACTCACATAAATGTGAAGATATATATGACAAAATTTGACTTGAGAAAAAAAAATTGACGTGTGACTCCAATTTAATAGACTCAAATTTCAGCAGGCACTTTGCAAATGGATTCCTCTTCCTCTTTATACACACTTGATGGTCATTTTGTTTGTTGCAATCGTTAAAATTGCTTAAATTGATAATATATATATATATATGTGTGTGTGTGTGTGTGTGTGTGTGTGTGTATGCACATATATACATATATATATGTGCATATATATATACACACACAAACATATATATATATATATATATATATGCACATACATACATATATATGTGCATATATATATATACACACATACACAGACATATATATATATATACATTTTTGTATACATATATATGTACATATATATATATACACACAGACGTATATGTATATATATATATATATGTGTGTGTGTGTGTGTGCGTGTGTGTGTGTGTGTGTGTGTGTGTGAGTGTAAGTTAGCCAAGTAATCAGTCCACAGCAGGATGTCTCTTACAAGTCTCAACAGGAATTCAAAATTAAGGAAAATCTGATTTATACGAAATTACAAAAACGTTTATCATTCAGCATACTCATCGTTCTCTCATTGGTCGAATCAGAACAGCTATTTTGAACGACATAGTCATTGTCAACGAATAAATTGTTACGATATTCAACAATGAACAATGCCCTATATTCGTCAAAGCCAACTGCAAACATTGCGTTTCACGAGAGAAATAAGTTTTTTTCAAAGTTTGGTAGGATTCAAAGAGATGTCTTCAATACAAGTAATTGGAAGCTGGAGATACTGTTGCTGCACACTGCTTCAGTGGACAATTGACTCGTTTTTATGACGGAAAGGAGCAAAAAAGATTATTGTTAAACATGGGAGTCGAATGGTCATAAAATGTAAAGTAATCTTTTGCATCTATATATCTATTCCTTTTTGTTACCAGTCCATCAATTTTGATACGTCCCTAACTATCTATGTAGCAGTTGGTTCTTATGAATAATGGAATAATCTAAAAATAGAGCAACTATAACTTAAGATTGAATCGTGCATTCAAACCTAATGAGTTTGCCTCTGGAATTTTGGGAGCATATAATAGCGGTGTTTCTAACACAGATCTCTGAATGCCTAGTAATTATTATTCTTCTACATACTGACTAGCATTCTAAACACGTATCTGCCATATCTATCCGGGATATATATCTATTAATAAGTGTCCTTCTTGGTTAGTGCAGCAGCAAGCATATTTCAGAATTGAGTGTCAGAAACGGCTTCGATTTCAAAGTTAGATAGGCGTTATATTTGCAGAAAGAACAGGTATTTCTTAAGTCACAATATCATCAACATAGATCCATTAACTGCATCTGGCCCATAATAACAGCAGACAATCACTTTAGAATGGCAACATTTCGGTAGAACAGGCTAAACTTTTGTGGACGAGAAAATATCATCATTTTTGAAAAGAAAAACCTATGAACCCACCCGATATTCGTGTACGGGGCTGGAATTTCGGAACAAATCAAAACATTGACCATCAAACTGTTAACCATGAAACGTGCACGGGGGAGAATTATGCTCAATTTCTCATGGAAAGAGCACAAAAAGATGCAGGAAAATTAGACAAAAAGCAGGATTCAAAGATATCATAGACGCCATGACAAAACTCAAATGACAAAGAGCTTGTTGAGTTACAAGAATTTCAGACAACAGGTGTACTGAACGACTTACTAGATATCATATATGAAACTGTAATCGGCAAAATATAAGATATCACGAAATGGACAAGTTCAGAAAATATTGGCACTCCGACGCCTATTATGGAGAGGTCTGATGGATTCTGGGGAGGTGTACGTTCAACAACAGACGCTGCAGCAGCTGCTCATTGTGAACATTTTGTGGCCTGGTGCTAATTTAAACATTTGCTAAAAATCGAATCCTATTTTGAAGAAAGTCAAGAATAGAAAAATATACGGCAAAAAGACAATAAAAAGTTCTCAAGAGACACGACCCAATGAATGTTGAGCGGTCAACCAATAAATAACCAGGCAATAACTGACTAGTACCCCCTTCTGACGGGACCAAACGGTCTTCATGAAGACAGGACTTATCCAATTTCGCATAACTGCTATTCTTATATCCCTTTTCTCATATATAAATTTACCCCTTTTTCAGCCATGTCTTCTTCCTGTCTTATCGAGTTTCTTTTTTTCTTTTTTAACTTTCTTTCCTTTCTTTTTCTCGTGCCTTCTATACTCTCTTTTCTCCTTTATTTCTCATCTAACTTTTCATTTTAACTTATAACCTTTATTTTCTTCTTTTTCCCACCGATTGTTCAATTCCCTTTCGTTTCTCAATTATTTTCTTCCTTTCCCTTATTTTTCTTCTAAATCTTTTATCTTCCTTCTCAAATATTTTCCTTGGCCATTTCTCTCTTTCACTCCTATCAATTCAAGGTTATCTTCTTACGCTGGAGGAAAGTCCCCACTTATTGAGCCTCCATTCCATACCTCTCCACCATGTTTACCGTGTGAGCATCTTTCCAATTGATAAATATCTCTGCGTCAATACTGATGCTAAAAACTAAAATGAGGACAGGAAAAACAACACGTACCAAGAAATTCAAAGGAAAAGTAATCTAGGAGAGAAATGTTTGACGTAATTATTGGGCGTGAGTCCATAAAATATTGATGAGCTCTTTGTCAGATCACTTCATGGAAAGCGAATGGTTATTAGACAGATTATCTTATCGGCTTTTGAATATATCTTATTAATAAACTTGGGAAGCAGGGAACCTGAAAATTCATAGATGATAACCTTACATGTTTTTAAACATGTTTTATTGAAAATCTCTAACAGCTTGTAACTTGACAACCCAGTTGAGCTACTATCCTTACTAATACAGTATTTGTCGAGAGTAATGCGATCATTTGTGCATAGATGAATTATAGACTGGTTGGCCAACCTTTTTAATCATTATTTCCTGATATGATATCTACTGGAGATCAATCCAGCACTTACCTCTGTTTTGAAAACTGTTGATCAAAACTGTAAAGAAAAACAAATAATGTCGACATACTTTTTTCAGTTTTTGGTCTAGTCTTGTTGGCTATGGACATAACATGTGTTGGGCTGCGTAGAAAAAAGACCTTATATTATGCTCCGAAACTTCTTTTTCTTTGAAAATTATCTCCTGAATTGCAATTTGCAATGTAAGTCTCATTGTTGCTCTTAAGAAGATGCAGTCCTTTCGTTTCCACCTGATTAGCTTTCTGCTTTGTAATGTAAAAGACAATTTTATAGCAAATCTATTATTATTATTATTATTATTATTATTATTATTATTATTATCATTATCATTATCATTATCATTATTATTATTATTATTATTATTATTATTATTATTATTATTATTATTATTTGCATCCTCTCACAAGTTGCCTGAAGTCACTACTGGAGACTGAGTGACAACAAGTCGAACCATGTCTCCAACCCTACTTTTGGACTCTAGCAGTCCATAACAGTGCAGTACATTACAGTTTTCTTATCAGTTGACTGTTGGTTATCGTAGAAAAGTGAGTGATAGCAAGTCTCCAGAGGTCTCTAGCCGTCTTCTCTTGTATAATCTTTACCTATCGCCGCAGCGCTAAGGGTTTTTTTTACCGTTTTTACCATTTCACTATTTCCTGTACTTTCTTCAGTGTTTGTGCTGTACTTAGTAGTTTGTTAGTCTGTACACTCTCAATCCTTCTTATCCTCAGTTCCTCCAATCTCATTCATTTGCTGTCTCACACCAATTGCCAGGTTGTAACCGTTGGAGATTGACTGACAGCAAGTCTCCTCAGGTCTCCAGCCCTCCTCTCCATACTCTCATAGTCCACAGCTGTACTGGATTACAATTTCACACCAGTTGCCCGGTGGTAATCGCTGAAAGCTGAGTGCAATTATGTCTCTTATTTTTTCATTCATTTCTTCTCGTTCTATCGCTTATCATTTTTATTATTATCATTTATATTGTTGTTGTTGCTGCTATTATTATTATCCTTATTGTTATTATCATTATTATCATTATTAATGTTGTTGTTGTTGTTATCATTATCATTATTAATGTTATTGCAATTTCTATAATCATTGTTGTTATTATCATTATTATTATTTATGTTGGTGTTGCTATTATTGTTATTATTATTATTTATGTTGTTGTTGCTATTATTATCATCATTATTACTATTATTATTATTATTATTATTATTATTATTATTATTATTATTATTATTATTATTATTATTATCTTTTAATGTTGTGTGTGTGTGTGTGTGTGTATTAGTTATTTAACTTTTGAGAAAATCCTTTCATTCAAAATCACACGGAATGCTTCCCTTGGTCTATTCAATTCAGAAAAAAATTAAAAACGGTTGTAGACACCAACACATAAACACGTACACAAACACCCACAAGCACATATGCACACACATGCATATAAATATATTGTAGATATTCTTGTACTTATTCGTTCACTTTTTGGCTGTCAATTAAAATTGTCTATTCACGGAGAAAAAAATATCCCTCTAATTCAATTAATATCTTGTCGACAGTTATTTTTAGACAAGTATCGATTCAATTCTCTTTGTTTTCTTTTCTGCCAGTTTATTTCTAATTTCTATTTCCTTATATATATATATATATATATATATATATATATATATATATATATACACACACACATATATATATATGTATGTATATATATATGTATATATATATACATATTTATATATATGTATATATAATATATATATATATGTATGTATATCTATGTATGTATGTATATATGTATATCTATGTATATATATATATATATATATATATATATATATATATATATATATATATATATGTTTTTCTGTGCTCCCCTTTCTCGGAACTTATCCGTTTGTTTCATTATATATCATTTCCTCCTTATCTTGTATCCCCTTCCCCCTCTTCTTTTTGCATTTTCTTCCTTTTCCTAACTCACCTCCCTCTCTTCCCCCTCTTGTACATATTTTACTGCCATTTTCTTAATTCTCTTTTATTCTTACATCTTTCTCTGATATTTCCTCTCTCAATCATTTACATCTCCCCCTCTTCCTACATCTTTTGACTCGAACTCTTGCTTTGATTGTTATTGTCAACACAATGGTCAATATTAATGAATCCTATTCCTCTTTTGTTTCTTTCCCCCACAGAATCTCTTGAAAACATGTCTGTGGCAATTAATCCCTTAGTTTTTCTAAAAAACTTCAGTTTACATTCAATCAAATTCATGAAAAATACAAGATTTTTCATAATACACACTGTTTGTGAGTTTCTGAATTCAATTATATCTCTGGTATTTGATTTTGTCTCTTTACTCTTTGTTTCAGATATTTTTCTCATTTGAAACTGACACAATATCTGATGACAAAAATACACAGGGGACATGATGGAAATAAGTGAGTACGAATGGAAAACAAAGGATGGAACGAAGAAGAAGAAAAAATTATACAAGTGATAGAAAAAATTAGATGTAAATTCGAAAGGAAAAAAGAAGAAAAAACAAGAGGGAATTACGAAGGGGGTCTAATAAAGGGAAGAATTGGCACAAGAGGGAGAAAATCAAAATGAATGAAGATGGAGAAAAATCAGTAATGGTTAGAATTGCATGAATCACCGTGATCGATTATGGAGATGAAAGAAGAAAGGGGAGAAAAGGAAGGGCGTGGAAAGAGAGAGAAAAATTGGAGTAATGGCATGCTCATTGTTAGAGATTAGACCGTACCACATGGTCGATTCAGGGGAAAAAAAGGGGAAAAGGAAAAATAAATCGGGTGAAAAAAAAAGAAAAGAAGGAGAAGAAACAGAAATTGGAGTAGAGAAATAAAAAGGAAAAAGAAAAAGAAAAATAAGAATGAGGCTTGATGATAAGTTGGGTCAATGCGTGTAGTCAGAGTATGTATTATACGGAATTGTCGATTCAGAGAAGGAACTTTAAGTAGAGGTAGGAAGAGAAGGAGGAACGACAACCGAGAAAAAGAAGAACCTGAGATATTTTAGGTAATTGTCTCGGAACGCCAGATAATCGCCCAGACCAATATCATGATAACATGATATACATCTTCCAGAGAATTCTGACATCCTTTTCTGCGATTTAAAATCGAATCATCGCTTCTAGCGTAACTAAGGAAGAAAATGAAAGATCTTGTAAATATTTGTTTTTAATCGACTTCGGTTATCCATACTAAGGATCAATCAATCGAAACCCTTTCTATTTCAGCCCAACGGCGATGGATATTCACAAATTGAATTGAATTAATGAAGACATGTTGCTTTTGGGCAAGATAGAATTAATTGAATTTGATTTCCCCCTCCCTTTTTTTTTTTTTTTTTTTTTTTTACGATCATTGCAAAAGATTTAATCTGAACTTACCTTCCTGGAGATGCAAAAAAGGAAAAATAATTCAGGGCTTCTTTGCACTCTGAATACAAATAAGCAGAAGAAAGTTTTTTTTAAGCATAAATCTTGCAATAATACAATAATTTACTCCGAACAGATACATGTTTAACATTGATAACTTTGCACATAATGATGATTGTAATAACAGAAAATATTCGTAAAAAAACACTATGAGAATCATAGAATATTCAAATGCCCCACTAGATTTTAATTAAAGATGCAAGTCCAGATCTACCCGACCTCTTGACCGTGAGCGTAAGCGGTAACTCTAGAATATGTCAGAAATTTGCAACATGTCGTTTGGGTATTTCCTTGATCAGGCTGCCTAAAAACCCTCCCAGCTCGAAAAAGGGTCATCTAAGGCACTACTAGTTTGGCCAGACTCTTCAGTGTTTGCCTTGAATGATACTCTGATAGACAGACTAAGCAAATAAAGGAATCAATATTGATACTTTGCTTCGGACATCGCACTCTTTACCGAAAACGTTCATGAAATCCAGATAATATTAGATAAACGGAACGAAGGAAGCAATTCATCCATACATAACATGGATAAACCCATCATTATTACAGGAACTATGCTAGGAATGATAATAATTAAACTGACGCGATACAAGTGTCTAAAGCATTCTAAGAGAGCTCTTGAATGTTTATATTGAAATATGCATAAATTTGTATAAGGTTACGAGCAATTACCCCCACCCCCGCAGCCCATCAAGCGATCTGGCAAACATTTCATCAATATTTTTCCGACACACGTTCGGTTATCACGTCAAGCAATTTTCTCCTGGATTATTCATTCTATAAATCCCTTGATACTTGCTTTTCTTGTTCACATCCTTGGTTCTCCACGATTTAAACTTAGATACAGAGATTTTTATTCAATTGCATGGAAGTTCACACGGTACAAAATGGCGGAGAGATACGGAATGGAGGCTCAATTAGTGAAAATCTGCTTTAAGCAAGAAGATAACCTTGAGATAATCTATTGGATTTATCCATGATATTAACTCCTTATCTTTGTAGGAAGAAGACTGAAAAGTGAAAGAAATAAAATTTTGAAGGAATAATAGAGAGGAAAATATAATAGAGAATTTATGAAAGAGCCTAGAAAAATGATGAAGAAACGGTAAGGAAATTGAAGAAAGTAAGCAGAAAGAGAGACCGAGACAGAGAGAGTGAAAGGGGTTGGAGAAATATGAGGAAGAAAGAAAAAGAAAGACTACGAAGAAAGAAAGAAAAAGAAAGATAAAAATGGATGAAAACAAGGAAGGAAGAGAGAACGGTAAGAAAAAAGTGAAAAAAAAATAGATACGAAAGATGGATGGGAAAGAATAAGCTAGAAATGCTTTAAAACGGATAATGAATGAAAGAGAGTTACAGAAGGAACAATTTAACTGGAGAAAGAAAGAAAGCATGAGAACGAATGAACAGGAAAGGAAATAGAGAGAAAAAATGAGTTAAGAAAAGCAAAAAGAGAAGAAGAAAAGGAATAACGAATAACAAAGTTTGATAAGAAAGAAACATAGAGGGAGAATTGAGGAACAGATAAAACATAATTAAAGAAAGAAAGAAAGAAAGAAAGACTTCCAGAAAAGAAAAGCATCTCCCTTTGTGTCTATCATAGAGGATGAGTTATCAGTTATTAATTCATTATGGTGTTTCATTGGACTGGATGATATTCTTGAAAAATAGTCGATAAATGAAGACGATATTCAAAGAAAAACAAACAGAGAATCAGTTTGTTACTGACAAAAAATGACAAAACCTGATATCAATGACAAAAAAGATATCCACAACATTGAAGAACCGTCATGTGACGGGCAATAAAAACAGATTCTCATTCAGGAAAGGAAAAAAAAGTGTGGAGCGTAGACAAGCATTTAGAATATTGTCCGAAATGCTTGAGATTAGAAGAGAGAACATTGGTGAAACACTGAGACTATGGAGGTGCAGTAGTGAGGATTGAACTCACTATTGACTGATTAAAGAGTATTCAAAACCATTTTTCTTGGACAACTATAAAACAAAGACGGAAACAGTTACGAAGAAAGTATGTCTAAATTATGACCCGAAATAGAATATGATCGATGCACGTCAGTTCTATGGTTCAACTATTTTGGTAAGAAAAACGAACTTTATTTTCCCCTCTTTTTTTCCACCCGTTCATTTCTGTTTGTCATTATTCTTCTTTCCCTTTTTTTTTTCTTTTCTTTCTTTCATTTCTCTCTTTAACTAATGATTATGGATATCACTTTGAATCAGAAATCCTTCCTGTCTTCATTTCGTCTTATTCTTTTTTTTTCTTCTCCCTTTCTTATTTTTCCTCTCATTATCCTCTCTTTTCTCTTTAATTCAGCTTTACTGTTTTTCTTACTTTCTTTTTTTGGTCTACTTTTTTGAATATCAATGAATGCATTCCTAATGATTTTACTATAAAAATCATTTCATATAATATTGCTATAGAGAAGCATTACAACTGATTTGGTTTATAAATGCATTGGAATTCAGGAAGAAAGTCATTTAAGCGTTATAGGCAGTTATGTGCAATAAATATTGATATGAGAGCTCAGAATATCTATAAAAATCTGCTTCATATTTCTTCACAACTTTGAATGTGTGGACAGGACCGTTCAGTCAAAGGTTCTGAAAGAAATCATAGGAATGTCTCCCATGGGCGAATTCTTGATTAAATATATTCAGAAATAGTAAAAAGGATTTCCATTCATTTGAACGGTATCTGGGATTTATGAAGCCGTATGATAACACTTTATATATTTAGTCTCGTGGAAAAAAAAATAACGTTTCCCTAAAGACGACAATAACTGAATAGCCAATAAGACATAATGATTGAGTGAGAAAAAGAGGAATATAAGAATCACTGTGACATTCCGATTGGTTCTGACCTTTGTCCAGTCTACTTTTTGATTGGTCATTTACTGTATGGCGTTTCATTGGTTGACTTGTGAATAACTGCTTTTCAGCATTGCCTTGTTGTTCTCTTCAATTTCTGCTGCTGATTTTTTTGTTTTCGTTTATTTTTTCAATTTTTGATTTGCTTAAAAGGCGATTTGAGATTGGATGATATTTGTTAGTACTTTCTCCATTCCCAAACTTTTCATTATCTCTTTCTCTTCCTTTATTCATTGTCGTGTGTGTGTGTGTGTGTGTGCGTGTGTGGTGTGTGTGCGTGTGTGTGTGTGTGCGCGTGTGTGTATATGTGTTATTATACCATTTGTATTTGCCATGGATTAACTGTTCTTCTTTCCTCCAGTGGTTGATGCTTTTTTTCTGTTTTTGTTTTTATGTATATATATATTTATATACATATATAATTTCTATTACTTGAAAATCTTGTTCCGCCCTCTAAATGTTTCATTAATGTATACGAAGTAGTCATCATGTATGAATAATTACAAAATATTCTGATGTCTCAAAACCTGAACAATTTAATTTTGTGATTGCTTAAATTTGATTCAGGGAAACTAAAATTCTCATTTTTTTTTCTCTTTCTCTTAACCATTCGAATTTGGGAATTGTTTCCTCTACATCTACGTAGGTGGAAATCTGCCTCTGGCTGTGATAGGTATGCTCAGTAAATTAACAGAAAGTAAGCAATGTAAACAGATTAGACATCCGTCGATAATAATCGTACTTTATGATAAACTTATATCAATTTTGCATAAGAGTTCACAAATGTCGAAATACGAGTGCATGTTAAAAAGAAAAGGCTGTGTTGCACTACTCAACGAAGTTGTAAAACTTTTACCGACAAATATAATGGTTTGATCATTTCTTTTGAATTTTACCTTCTGTAACACTGAATGGGCGTCATGAAAGGTCCGTCACGATCAAAGTCTATCCATTTCGACGTCACGTCATTCTCTGAGGGAGCTTACTACTTTAACCGTTCAGCACTGCTACAGGTAATTTGGCCCTAACTTCCAATCGATTTTAGCTAAAAATACAGCAAAATTCCCTATGTATCAACCCAAATATAGTTGATGAAAATAGCCATCGTGCTGACCAAAAATGCCCACGAATACACTGGTGTAATTAATGTTTCTCGAATAAAAGAAACTTCAATTTTTGGCTTGAATGGTCTCCTAAATCAATTTGAAGGTTCTTGCCTATCGTCTTTCTTTGCAAATAAATCCCAGATATTCCATGAGCAACGCAAAACAAATTATTAGGAAAGCACTTTTCATGATTCAAAAAAGAAAATCGAAATTTGCTTATCATCCTTAGACTACCGGGAAAATGATGCAAAATAACCATCCAAAATCTTGTACATTTTTGACAAGTTTATGCATTCACCACCACAAGGTTAGAAATCAAACAAAATGTCAAATTTCAGGGTTTCCACATCAACAACAATGGACAAACCTCCGATTTAGCCATCAAAAGAGGAAGACATAGCAGAGAATGCCAAAAATTACCCAAATTAATTATTGTTAATTATCTAATTAAATTGTTCATTTGAACGACCTAATTAAAACATATTGAGTACAAATGTGTAACTGTTCCTCTAAGCGATGAGACAAGCTGTTTTTGTACGTTCACATTGTTAGATTCATTTTATTAATGTCCATCTTGTCTTTTATGTGCCTGCTCTTACTTATAAGCACTATTTTGCTTCTAAATTGTACCATTCGGTGCAAAAAAAACATCATGCATAATAGATAAAACTAAGTGAATCGATTTGATATTAAAAAAACGAAACAAAAGAATAAAAAAGTGGAAGAAAGCGTCATTCGTTCAATGATTAAGACCTGTAGAAAGACGTCATCTTTCAGCTCTTCTATATAATGAAGTAAGTCATTTTTATCTATGCACCAGGTTTTCATCGAAATTGAATTGTTTGCTTAGTTTTCAAATTTTATGGTTTGGCATCAAAAATATATAACAATGTCATATGTTTATTTTATGAACGTTTCTTGCCAAACTGTTCCCCATGGAATTGTTTCTGAAACATATATCTCATAGGTGTGAAATGGTGAAAAATATGAGTACATATAAATATATGTGTAATGTGATAGATTTATCGATCAATCGATCTTTTTTTTATAGTAAATTATTTCAATGAAGAACATTGGGTAAAAATGTAATATATGTATATAATTTGATAGTTGAGTCATCTACAGACAGCAGTTTTGTTGAATTAAAACTTATCTGGCTGTAAATCGAAACCATCGCTTCAGAATTGTACGGTCAGTAAGGTTGGATTTAAGAAATATATATACTTATAGACGATTCCTGATCCGCCAGAGTGCTCTACTGAGCATTATATATATATATATATATCTTGGTTGTTTTTCATACAACGTTTCGGCTGTTGCGCTCTACAGCTCCCCTCTTAGCATTAGTAGTATTGTTATATTGTCTCACACTTGGATCGAACCTACAACCATCAGATTACTTTACAAAAAATTGTCTGATGCTGTAACTACTGCGCTATGTGTCCATGTGGTCAACAGAGCTAACTTTTAGGAGCTTTAAACCTCAGGTGACAGTTTTGATGTTTTTCATGTTATTTGATGTTTTTGTTTTCTGTCTTTCATTATTAGAGGTTCCCATATGGTATCCATTTCAATGCTAGGATTACTGAGGCAGTTTTGCTTGCCTAGCATATGGGCCGACTCTTTCAATTTTCGAATTTTCCAGTGTTCTTCCTGATCAATTATCTCAACCTTGTTCCAGAGGGGTAGGTGGTCTCCCTTTTCTTTCCATACATGTACAGCTATACCCGATTTGTTGGTTTTACCTTTACTCACCGCTTTTCAGTGTTTTTCCACCCGAACCTTCAAGGGGCGACATGTTTCACATGTGTATTCGTGCCCACAGCTGCACGGTATTGAGTATACAGTTTTTAGTGTTCGATAACTCAGTTGGTGGTTTGGTGCGGGAGAGGTAGCTGCGTAGCGTTGATCTGCTTCTGAATACGGCTCGGATATTATATGGGGCGCAGATCTTCTGGATCTTCTCAGACACATTCTTACGGTAGGGGAGACTGACTGTAGTTTGTTTATGATTGTCATCCTTCTCCTCCGTCACTCTCCTTTCACTAGTGGTGACAGTTAAGCCTTTGGAATAACCATTTTCCTGGAGATTCTTGCTTATGTTACGCATCTCACTGAGGTATGTGTCAGTGTCGCTAACTATTAGCTTTGCTCGGTGCTGTAAGCATCGGACCATCCTTTTCTTAACGCTGTAGGGATGGTTAGAGCGAAGTTGAGATATTGACTGGGAGCTTGGGAGTGATTCTGATCAGCAATCAATGGACATGGACGATGTAGATATAATACATATGATTTGGCAATATATCCATTTATCATATGCAATGATGCCATTTTAGGTTCATGAAAACAACACGCTGCAAACTCTTCCAGGAAATGTATTCCAACGATAATTCATCTCGTGAGAGAGTGAGAAAGATAATATCTTCTTTCGTATTTTCAATATTTTCACTGTTTTCAATATTTTCTCTCCTTCATACTTCCTCTTGCTCTCTCTCTCTCTCTCACTATTAGTTTTCCTCTCTCTTTTTTTGTCTCTCTCCCTTTCTCTGTATGCCTCCTTACATTTACCGTCCTCTTTACCTTACTACTACTACTACTACTACTACTACTACTACTACTACATAAATGGTAAAAATAAAAAATAAGAACAATATCAATCAGCACTGATTCTCCTATGATCCTATAATATGGCATATATATGAGATGCCTTCTCTTTATTATTGAAACTTTTCAAAAAAAATATGGATATGAGGGAGGCTGTATAACGCTGCATCCTCTTTTAAAAGATTCAAACACAGAAGTGTTATTTCTGAAATTGTTAATAGACATTTCATTTAGATATATATCCAACTTTTTCCAACGTTCCTTTCCCCATTGCCCTTGGATGTTCACTGCTGAAGTCCTAAAATTTCCAGAAAGCGCACGAACTGTTGGTCATTGGTCAATGGCCGCGGCTTTAGATAACCTTTTAGTATTAAAAACCGGTTTGACCCTCTCTCTAGGTTTATTATTTTTGTTATACTCATTACTCACTGAACGGTTGCCCAGAAATATCGGGCACTCCCTATGCTTAATTGGTTTTAGTGGCCAAGTGAGCAGCTTTATGCCTTCATTTGAATCTTCCCTCTTTATGATGAACACCGCCCTTGAGGACTCAGAAATATCTAATAATGACAAATTATATTTCAATTCACGTTGTATCAGCAGTAAATGCAATTACTTCTGTAAATATCCCGATTCAAGCTCTATTCTTTACTCGTTCAACCATGCAGCCAAAACAATTGAAATCATTTGGCATTCACCCTAAATATAAAAATTTGGAAAATTATTACGTTGCTTTGCATGGTATGCTCAATTTTAAACCGGGAAGAACACGTTGTCCCCACCGATTGCAGGATACGAATAGAAAAATGGAAAATTGTAAGAAAACACACTGTGATTAGTATCTAATTGTTTCCCCTTTGGCAAATGAGAAAGACTAAAAATACTGACGTATTATATGATTAGCTGATGTTCACGACGACATTTCATGTGTTACACCTTATTGATGGTATTGCTGCTGCTACTACTACTACTACTATTACTACCAATAATAATAATAATAATGATAATGATGATGCTGATCAGAATGATAGTATATCAAGATGAAATCGATGAAAATGAAATTTTCTTCCTTTCTGCATTCAGTATCTTTTTCTGATCTCTATTTGTTGATGTTTTCATGGTTCACAAAAGTCACATGGATCCTGAATTTTCTTTATTGATATTCCATGCAGAGAATAATGACGTTTTTCAGTTTTCTTTAAATCGATCTATCGACCAAGCGCCGAACTATATCATATTTGATGTTGCTTTTTTTCCTTCTTTCTTTTTATTTTATGCAATTGTTCTAACGAGTATCAACCTCTGGGGATCATTTTTGCATTGTTAGCATATGCTACAATTGACTTTGAATTGAGGGGGGGAAACTGGATATTGAAACAGGAGCATCGGTACAAATGAATATGTATGGTCCTTAAAAACAACTGTGTTCCATCCTACAGAGGCAGTAGTATTGCTTCATTTTTGCATGCCGTATTCCAATGATTGTGATCCCAAATTACCTTACCCTTTCCCTAACCCAACCCTTGACCGTTATGTGGGCTAACAAGAATGTCGACAATCCTTTGACCATGTTTTCGCATATCCTCTATGATATTTGATATGTTATAAAGAATTACTGCAAGAATTTTATCATGAAATTTATTTTCACGGTAAGGCTATTCTGAAATGAGTAATTAATAATTATAGTCTTTGACCCGGGAACACGCTCATTTTGGTATGGGTTACGAAAATAGAGCAATACTACTAGCTTTGTAAGAGGGATGGTTAGGGGACAAGCAACTTGATGTGTAGCTGGATATTTTATTGACATGTCTCACACTTATAATGTCTTTGGCGAAAGTATCAATTATGACAAAATTAAAATATCAGATCGAAATTCAGTCAACTTCCTAAAGTTACGCTTGGGACTTACTGACCAACGTTTGCATTTTGGGGTGTGTTCATATCGTAGATATCTTTTTCCCTTACCTATATTGATGTCCGAGCGTAGCAGGGTGAGATCAATCATAGATCCTCGTCCGTTTATATCGTTATGACCGAATAATTTTACGCATAACACAGGAAATAGTCTCATATATTCTTATAGCGGTAGTTGAATTTCGGATTGATCGAAGTGACATATATTGAGCTTTGCCCGTGGGTACAATACGTAACTTGAACGTTAATCAAAGAGACACGAAGAACTCACAGCAATATGAACTAGATGAACCAAGAAAACAGAAAAGTGATCAATAACACGAAAAACAAATCAAAATTGCGATCATAATTATTAAATTATTTCGGTGGAACATTTTCCATTCTAAATTCCATTACGGTTGTCTTGTTAATTTCACAAATATTGAGCCATCTCGACCCCGTTCCACTATCGTTTTGGGAATAATAATTCAATCTGGCGATTGGATTTCCCCTACTACCTGGCCAATTGGAAGATATCAGTTTAAGACTTTTTATAAAAAAAGAAAGAATGAAAAAAGATAAGAATCGATGGAAAATAATGATTGGAGTGTATAAGATTATGTATTGCACAAGGCTGTATATAAGAGGCAAGAAGTCAGGAGAATGAGTTGACCTACAAACCAGGTAAAACCCAGATAAAATGAAAAGGAAAATGACAATAATGCAGAAAAAAAAAAATTTGAAAAAAGAATATATATAGATATGTATAAGCCAAAAGACTTATATCCAATACTTGACTCGAAACTCATTATTATTCCGCAGAGAAATCTAAATTGTTCTTTGGGAAATGTCAAAATTGAAAATATGAGCCGTGAAAAGCAGCAATGACATCGAAAAGAAATTTTTTCCTCTTTCAACTTTCGAGGTAGTCTTCGAAAATGGTATTAACTCGATGCACGAACCAAAAGCTAAATTCAAATTAGTTCATACGCTGTAACAATACATAAGAGTTAAAAGTTTACATTTTGATTTTCCATACACCTCAAAAGTCTTAATACATTAATATTTCCATTTAACTGAAAGAAAAATTCAGGATCAACCCCAAAACTCAATCAAGTTCGTGTTAACTTATGCTCCTCCCTTTGACAAAATGTTATCGAAATTCATGGATAACTTATGGAGATAGTGTATAGACAAACAGACAGCAACATTATCAAAAGCTTGAAACTATTTCGAATTGCAGTTTGACAGTATCTGTTATAATCCACTTGATTTGCAGGTTTGGATCAGAGGTCAGAGATGGAGTCGGCTACTGGCCAGTTAATCAGTTCCTAACGAAGAAGCACAAGAATTCAACGCAGGCATTCCAGACCTATGCCCAAATTCAACTTCGGTGAAGAAGTTGATTTCTTCTCTATAGAATTTCCTAAATAGAATATTTACCAACAAGTCAAAAAATCATCAACATCGGCGATGCTTGGTCGGGAGAGGTTCAGAGTTTTTATCTTTTATGATTTCGAAGTCGAATCTTTGGAAAGCATTTCCTTTCACACACGATGCATGGAAATTGTCCAGTGATATTCAGGCTGTTGATTCGTTCTTGTCAGTTTTCATATGC
The DNA here is from genome assembly GCA_963457665.1 of Thysanoteuthis rhombus. Classification (NCBI taxonomy): domain Eukaryota; kingdom Metazoa; phylum Mollusca; class Cephalopoda; order Oegopsida; family Thysanoteuthidae; genus Thysanoteuthis; species Thysanoteuthis major. The sequence goes on along the minus strand of OY735224.1, from coordinate 6,885,509 downwards.
TTCTCTTTTGGCTTCTACATGCGATCTCCATAATGTACATCTCAAACGAAAGGAAAACTTCCAATCTTGAGGCAGTGAATGGAGGTTTGTCAATAAGGCTCTTGACTAAACATTTGTTTTGCAGGATGAATTACTTTTTTTCAATCCAAGCTTGTCAATGCACCTAATCCAGTGGTAAATATTATTTAGGCATTTTCCTTTCAACAGAATACATGTGGTGTTTATGTCCGTAACCAGTCCAGGCCATCAGATAATAGCTGAGAGGATGCAGCTGCAGTTCCAGTAGCAAGTGGGTTTTCACAAAGCCAGGATGCTAGCCCAACTCACAAGATTGGATGTTTCACGGGGTTAAGGGGCTCTAACTCCTATAGTTGATAAAAAATGAGAATCATGCCTTTCCCATGGGTATCAGTGTGATGTGAGCATAATCAGCCTTGCCTGAAACTGAAACTTTACAATATCAGTAACTGCTATGCTACCCTTCACCACCATCAATCCCACAAAGATTTATTGTACAGCAAAAAATCAAGATCACATCAGATTCACGGGATTGCCTTCGGAATCTTTTCATATTTAACATTTTTTTACATATTTCACAAAGATATCAACGTCCAAACTTATATGATCTATTCCTTTTTGTTTATGCACTTTAGTTAATATTGATTGCATGGATCCAACATTATCCAATAAGGAAGTGAACTTGCTGCTCGGTGAGCAACAGCAAACCTCCGTTTTTGTTCAATTTGGTCTTTTATAAAGTCTTGCTCGATCTGACATAAGGTCACAATTCAGGTGCACCAGCGGGAATCTATCTACATCAGCAAAATCGTCCATGAGATGAGCTTATCGATGACTGAACCGCAGGTTAAGCGTCTTTCCTTCCAAAATAGTTAATAAGCTCAGCTCAGTCTGGCACAAGGTCGTAATAGAAGTTCAAACATGGAATCGAACTTATTACTATAGCAAACATATCCACGAGATAAACTTGCAATACATCTTTTTTCTTACAGCAATGGATTCATAATTCCCACATTTCCCCACAATTTTTTCTTTCGGGTGAATGCAAAAATTTGTTCTTCTTTTTTCTTAGCCCGTCTTCTTCCCTTCCTCCATGTCTCTCATGGTTTTTTTTTTTTTTTTTTTAGCATTTCTTGATTTGTGCAATTCTTTTCTCCTTCCATTCGATGCTTTCTCTCTTATTAGGCTTACTTTCTCATTTCCATGCTTTTTTTGCTTTTTTCCATTATCACTGTTTTTCCATTGCATGATTCATTCTCTTGTTCTTTCTTTTTCTTTTTCCACTTTCTTTCGCCCAGTCATGTACTTTTTATGTTTTGTCCTTAAACTACAGCTGCTTTATATTTAATGAGTCCTCTATTTTTCTTTCTCTTCTTTTCGGTGCATTATTCTCTCTTTTTTCCCCATTTTTATCAAGTAGAGATTTTTCAAATGAATGTAAGAATATGTTTATATTTACGAATATATATTCGATGTATATTCATATATTCATTTATATAAGTCATTTTATGTTTCTTTTGTTCTAATTGTAGTCCATGATAAGATTTCGACTCATTCACCTGTCCATCTATAAACATATCTCTTAGTATTTTTTCTCCAATTCTGTTTCCTATCAGCTACTTTTACTTAAGAACCTATGACCGCGAGCCACCATTAAACAGACTATAAATATACCATGTATTACTAATTCTTATAGCCTAATTCTCACTTCGAGTGTTTTTGTTCTGCAAACAGGTGAGAGAGTACACGAAACGTAGCTTCCTTTGCACTTAAGCACTAGGTTACGGTCTAATCGTGTTGGATATATCAGTTCATGTACGATTACCATGGTTAAGCAATGGCAAACTTGGTCAGTATCTTGATGGATGCACAAGATGCTGTAAGCAGTTGGGAGTAATATGAAAAGATTCCAAGGGCAATCCCGTGAATCTTCCATGGAGAAGACTGATCCTCACATGGAACTCAATAATGCGAGCCAAAGACCCCTCTCCCGTCCCTGGGGACCTTTGGCTGGCTTCAGTGGGTGCAGCAAATGGAGAATTATTGACTATGGTGACTTCTGTACCATTTATATGAGTTTGTATATATATATGCAAGAATTGTTTCATTTGTGAGTTCGAACTTCATGGAGAAATTCAAGAATGGAGCTGTATCTTTTTAATTACAAAAATATTGCATTCAATCACTAAAATATCGATTTGCAAGTACTTAATACGAACCTCTTTTACCATGTCTTTCATCCTACTCATTTTATTGTCATTGTTTTTTGTGTTGTTCTCTCTTTTGATATTTGTTTCTCACAGATATTTATTCGGTTAATTTCTATTCCTCCCTCTTGTCCAAACCTGAAAGTCATCATCATCAACACCACTGGTCTTCTCCTTATCTGCATTATCAGCTTTCTCTGGCTAAGCTGTCTCATCCCAACTTCTCAGCTCCTCATCGGCCAATCGTCAAAAGTGATCACTCTGCAATGCACGCGAATCTTGCATTGAATCCTGAAGTCTAGTTATCACGAGATTCCATTGTAAAACAAAACGTCTCCTCTTTTCCTTTTTTATCGACATTATTTTATGGAGTTCGTGACAGTCCCAACCCGAATGATTGGGAAAAAAGTGGTCGATGAATTGTCTGCTAGATAATTTTCAAAATTTGCAACTCTTGCAACACGCATGCACAGAAAAGTCGGATTAGAGAATATATATATATATATATATATATATATATATATATATATATATATATATATATATATATATATGTATATATATATATATGTATATATATATGTATATATATATATATATGTATATATATATGTATGTATATATATATATATATATATATATATATATATATATACACACAAGTGGCTTTGATGGCATTATTTTCAGTAATAACGATAGATATGGGAACTATCATAGAGGCTCTCAACTAATCAATTTAATGCGTCAGCATTTCAAGTCGCCTACAGCGTAATAGACGTATGAACTCTGGACAAGAATTGAATTTTTTTCTTTAATACTTGGAAAGTTCCGTCAGAACGAAACTCAGAAACAATTCTACATATTTCCTTGCTTGTTTGTCCGTACGACTCGAATGTTTCCCGATTATTATTCATTCTTTTTTCAATGCTCCTACTCAAATAGAGTTTATTGACTGTAAATGAGCTCCATTCGCCTTCGCACGTCAAAATAGATACACTACATAGGTAATATATTACTTCAGCAAATCATTTGCAGGAACGTATATGGGAGAGAAATGGAGATATATTTTGAATTCTATCAAATGAATTTCTTTTTAGTATTTAGATAGATAGATAGATAGATAGATAGATAGATGGATAAATGCTAATGTACACATGGTGTATTCAGGCTGAACTTTAACGGAAACGATTCAACCTTCGTTTGTAACTATTCCTCCACCTTTTCTAGCCATCCATATTTCATTTTCAAAAAACATTCACAAGAGAGTGGTGTGATCAAGGTAATATCTTCTTGGAAAGTAATTTCATTTTCTCTTTCGGTTATCAATGTTAAATTCATTTCAACTCAGCTTAACTTCCGCGGTTTAACGGGGACACTGAAAGGAATTATTAGTCAATCTATGAAAGGGGTCGAAAATACTTGCATTATCTACGTTAAAAGCGTTCTTGCTAAGTAAATCTATTCACGTTTATTATCTTTTACGGAAAAAAAGAATTAAAAAAAACAGCCCCTAGTTATACATACGTAGATGAAGAATGTCGTGGAATACATTGATTGCAAACGTTGTTGGAACAACAATGATAAAAAAAATAACAAGTTTTCTAGTCCGAGAACCTTTTTGGATGTTAATGACTCTTCTCAAAGTCTTTTTATTCTGTTCACTACTTTGTTCCTCGAATATGTTGCAGTGTTTGCCTTAAATGGTGAATTCAAAATGAATAGATAGCGTCATTTTGAGGCGTCTGTTTTTTGTTGAGTCTTTCTGCTAATTGTGTTCCTGATACAAACTTAATTTTTGAAGAAAGTAATTTCACCATTATTCGTAATTTGTGCCATTTTCTAGATAAGCATGCATGAATTTCAGATATCTCAAAGCTTATCATGGGTGCTGAACGAATTGGAAATGAGCAGGGAAAGCTCCCAAGCTAAAATGACTTGCCAATCTTTGAAATCAGCATTCGGAGTTTCTGCATTTCACCTTGGCTCGAACATAGTGTTTTGTGTCAATATAAAGAACACAAAAATGTAGGACTAAGCTGTGTTGGGTTCTTTTTAGATGTTTTTATTGAACCTAGTTTTGTCCGGCACGAAGACTCAAAGTATTTAATGAGGATCGAACTCACTACGGTATTAATGGCTCACGAGCCTAGCTTGATAACCACTAACCTATGAGAGAGAGAGAGAGAAAGAAAGAAGGAGAGCGAGTGGGACACAAGAACGTAACGAACTTGAATACTGTTCAAAATAAAAGTCTTAATATGAAACGAAAGAAACATCTCTCTTGCATCAAATTGAATTCACTTTCCTTGTCATTCAGATAAATTTTTGAATTTGGATGAAATTCTAACGAGTTACAGAACAATTCCTCTAATGATATTATATTACCACAAGATATGTCTTCATGAAGATAGGTCAACACTCTGATACAGACTTCGAAACATAGAAATGGAAATGTATTCAATTTGCATCGACAATTGGTTTAACGATGAAGAATTTCTTGTTTGCACGATACAATAGTACAATAATAGATGGACACTCTGTTGAAGACTTCTTAACATAGAAATGGAAATGTATTCAATTTGAATGAACAATTGGTTCACAAATTAAGAATTTCTTGTTCGCAAGATACAATAGTACAATAATAGAGGACACCCTGTTGAAGACTTGAGTGAAAAATGGAAATTTATCAATTTTGCATCAAATAGAAACAAATTATTGAACAATTGGTTTAACGGTGACACATATCTCGTTTGTAAGACACATTACTACAAAGTTAGGTGGAAACCCTGATAGAGAAATCTCAACATAGAAACGGAAATTGTTTCAATTTGAATGAAATTGTAACGGAATATTGAACAGTTGATTTAACGATGATAAATTTTTCGTTTACAAGATACGTTAGTACAATTATAGTTGGACACTCTGATAAAGACTTCTTAGCAAAGAAATGGAAAAATAGATTTGCCATGTGTTATCTATTTATTGATGTATTGAAATTGCTTCAGCTTCGGGCAGAGTTTCCGATGGTTAAGATAATCATGAACTCCGTTTGGAATGTGGTTTATATGAATGATTGGATCATCATTCATAGAGCTTCAAAGCATGTCCTTATTTAGATACAACTAGATGGACATTAAACCCATTTGACCTTCACTAAAAAAACTTTTTCCCGTTAGTCGTAATTCATGCAGTTTTCAAAATACGCATGAATCGTGAATGTTTTTAAATCTTGACACTGGGATTCAATGGATGGAAAATTTATAGAGAAAAATTCCAGCCTTGAAAATTAGCATTCGAAACTTTTTTCATTGGTGGTAGACGACTATGTATTTATCAATCATTAACACAACTGTACATTGATATGTAATTGATGACCATAACTATGATTTGTCATCGAATATTGTATACAAATTTTATTGGCTAACAGCCATAAATCGCATGTATCATAACGCCTCACCAAAAGCGTTAACAGCAATGTTTTCTTAATTATTGAATCTCTTGAAACCCCACATATATTCTGAAACTTATTTGATGATGTATAAAATCTTTTCCCTCCAAGAAGTTTCCGTGTTCTGTGGGTCGAAATTCCCTCTAACTTACATTTTTAACCATCGGAATCGACAACCGACTTAAATTAAACAAGTCACTACCCTCAAAATACTTTAACCAATTTTTAGTCCTACGTTCAGATATTCCTTATCTTCCACCCACTCCCTGAACTAGGCAATCAGCTTCAGCGACTCTGATCACAATTTCTAATACGTAAAACTGATTAGTAATGATAAAGATGTCATATATATATATATATATATATATATGTATATATATATATATATGTGTGTGTGTGTGTGTGTGTGTGTGTGTGTGTGTGTGTGTGTGTATTAACTAAGCGAACCCAGATTTCGACATTAAGATTGTCCATTATCCATTGTTGAGTTTTCTACTCAAAAATCCTCTGACCCTTTCAGTATACCACCGAACTTTCTTTTCTATCCTTTCCTTCAATCTTACTGATGTAACTTTTTTTCCAGTCTCCTATTTTCCTACCCTGTTATCAAACTACCTAAACTTTCCCGTGTTTTATAACTTAAAGTGCAACATTCGAACACTGGAAAAATGAGCAGATCGAAATAATAGACAATATATTTGAATCATCGGTGGTCTTCAGATGTTTAACAGAAAGAAGCTTTTGAGTGAATACTTTTGATATACCTTTGTATTCATTGCAATAAACTCCATTCACTTTGTCATCATTTACCCCGTAGTTCCGTGTCGAATGCAGTTCTGTATTGATCCGATCTTCTACAGACAATAGACTCAATGGCTCTGTACTGGTTTGGAGTGAGAGGTTTAAGTTGCTCAATTCCTGGATGTACTCTCTATATTACTAAGAGAAGAATAGTCAGCACAAGTGAATGGTATGACGTTCGTTTTGTGACTTTGAGTCGTTTCAGATTGGAGCGTCCATCTGTTATTGTGCATGAAGGCAAACAATTCTTCATTTCAGACAATAGCAGAAGGTGAATGAAAAGGTCTGAGAGATTGATATGTGAACGGTGACTGAACAATTAGCCTTACCAAGAATGGGATCTGCATGCCCAATTCATACTTCAGACGATAAATTCTCTAATCTGTTAACATTAATGCCCTCGGTAAAAGCATGATTCTCAACCCCGAAAGAACGGGTAAATAGCAGAGCGAGCAGATTAAGCTCCCCAGTCATACTAGGTAGCCAGTACAGAACACGGACACCACTGATTCACAGCCAGCCAGAAGAAAAATGAGATTCATCATGCTATCTCACCCTTGGCGCACCCACAATGGAATTGTGTATGGTGAGCCAATGACCTGACACGTGGTTATGGTATACTCTGAATTCATGTGTCTACTTGTATATACACGAGTGCGTATGTGCGTTGGGGATGACGGTGTATACAGAGAGTTCGTGCAATAAGCTGTTATTTATCATTTATATGTGGCTTCCTTGTGTGGTTTCTCGCCAAATGATGAAAGAAAACATTCATTTTACAACAAACAATATTAATTTTTCGAAGTGGCTTTTTTTGTGTAAGTCGAGGAGATGTCAGATATTATAGAAGTAATGGACACAAATCAATGAGGGTTTAGAATATTCAAGTTGAGTGATACTTCCAAGCTTTATCATTGACTGATGCGATTGTTTAAGTACTAGTTGTCACATGGTTCTGCAAGCGCACGCAGGTTCGTCTTGTGGGCAAGCCAAGTCTCGTTAATTAATAACCACAACTAGTATATGCCATCTTTCAATACACACACATACATACACACACACATATGCATACAGACACACACACACACACACACACATACATATATAAATTGCACTGAATGAAGTGACGAATTTTCTTTCGAAGTCTTTCAATGTTTGATGTTTAACGCTGTAAAACTTTTTACAGTATATTTATATATATGTGTGTGTACATATATATATATATATATATATATATTACAAAATGGATATGTATGATCGGACATAATTGATATAAATTGCATTATATTACGCAGAAACTATTGTTTGAAAGAATGTCCAGTTATTACATTGCCTATTTCGACGACAAAAAAAAAAAAACAATCACAGAAAATGGACTGCTGCAGGAATCAAACTGGCAACCAATAGTGTAGACACTTCAACATAGCATTTCTCTTACCATTGAGTTAAACAGCCGCCAATAATGCAGAGACCTTAGAAACTTATTTTACTCCGAATTCTCCTGTGTTTATTCTTTGGTCCGTGTCTGCTTTATTTGTTTTTCTCAACGAGGCAGTTATAGGTCAGGATATTGATATGTAAGATACGACAGAATGAATATAAATTGTGTTATTTTACACAGATATTCTATTTTGAAATGAACCCCTGTGATTACACGGTTATGAATTATTTGGCCTCGACAAAGTAAATACGATAAACAATTGGAGACAAAATAAGAGTTTCTATACAATGTAACAGAATTTATATTCATTCTGTCGGATAATATGTTGGATGGACATTATTCATTTGTATTTCCAAATCTATGCCAACTCAATTTATGTTCCGACGGGATCTCACTCTCTGTCTTTCTCTGTATATGCACACATATATTCTCACACATACACTCATATATATGCATGTGTGCGTTCCAAATCTTATAATTAAGGATCTCACTTATTGACACATTTAAAGAGATATCATTGCTTAAAGTGAGTGATTTTGTAGTTGAATCGATTATATCATAGCAGACGAATATAAATTCATAGCTTAAACGGCATTAAAGCCAAATTTGATTAAATATCCGTGTAGCACAACAAATGCAATCGATCGATAAGATTAAGATAAATCAAATCGGCGTTCGGAGGAAACGCTGCTTTGGCCGAAGAGAACAATGTCTGCCAAGAATTAATCGATTGTACTTTTTCTCTTAGAGGAAAATCTGAAAAAGCTGCAATGCTTCAGCCTCGGTGCTGCTGAATAATGGTACCAAAGAAGAGGATAAAACGAACCATTATCATAGTCTAAAACGTACCAAAGTGTTCAAAAACGAATCGAATTTGTAGTGTACAAAACTGGCCCAAATTCAACTGTCTTTCTCTTTGTGACTTAATTTCTTCTGTTGTCATAAATCAAATAAATCAATAAGGATGTTAGACCTGTCGGTTCGTTTGATTTGATACGAGAAAAGTAATTGAATTAGACGTCAGTTGAAATAGGGAAGGTACTTGGTAATCTTTTTTATACATCCATTATCATCATAGTATAACACTATAGTTCGAAAGTAATGAGAAACTACAATAAACTGGCCTAGTTGGTCACTCAATAGTCTTCAGGTGACCGATCCTAAATCTCTCTATCACGAGCGTCGCTGAGCGAAAACCCTCTGAACTTGTTACAATATTTAATTTTGGACCAGTTGCAGTTTCGCATGTGAGCTCTGGGGTTTCACATTGTGAGTCAAAATGTCCAGCGGTTGTCTGCCATTCTTGCAACGTACCCAGCCCATCGTCATATAAGTTTTCAAATGGTTCCTGTTATATATCAGACTCTTTTTTTCTGTATCATGCTGTGCTATCTCGTGATCCTTCCTTGTGATCATCCTCTCCCAAGCACGTTGTCTAGTTCTCAGTTTGAGGGTCAGATTTGGTGGAACATGATTTCCATATTCATATTTCCTATCATTAAAATAGTATCAAAAATAGAATAACTAAGAAAGAGGACATTACAGTACGGAAGAGTTTATGGCAGATAAACAAGAAGAAAAAAATATGAGGGACGAATGTTGTGAATAAGAAAAAAAGTAATCAAGCTCAGTGAAAAAAAGAGAATGGAGAAAAATATGCTGAGAAAATATGTTGTGAATAATAATAATAATAATAATAATAATAATGATAATAATAATCATAATGATAATAATAATTATTATTATTATCATTATTATTATTATTATTATTATTAGGAATCTCACACCAGTTGCCTGGCGGTAACCGCTGGAGTTTGAGTGACAGCAAGTCTCAAGTCTCCAGCCCTCCTCCCCAAGTACTCATAGGTCGCAGTAATTCTGCGATTTACAGTTTCACACCGGTTGCCCTGTGGTCATTGCTGAAGGCTGAGTGACAATAAGTCTCCTCAGGTCTCCAGCGAACGTCTCCTCTCTCTTTCGCATATCATGTCAGGGCTACAATTCGTTGCAGTCCTTATATCTCGAGCACCTTCCTCAGTATCCGTGCAGTTCCCAGTAGTGCTGTGGTCTGTACGGTCTCGATCCTTCCCCTAATCCTGATCTCCTCCAGTCTCACCCTCAGCATTTTGGGGACTGTTCCTACTGCACCCACTATGACCGGTACTACCCTAGTTTTCATGTTCCACACCTTCTTTAACTCTATTGCTAGGTCCTGGTATTTTTCCTGTTTCTCACTCTCCTTCTTTTTAACCCTATGGTCTTGATAACAATGGTAAAATTATAATGAGAAGTAAAAAGAAAAAAAGAACCAGAAGATCAACAAGAAGAACAAAGAGAAGAAGAACAACGACAACAATCATGAGGACAAGATGACGATAAAGGAGGGTATACCGTGAATAAGGGGAAAATACAATGAGGGAGACAAGAAGAAAACACATAATGTTGAAAAAAATATTATAAGAATGATGATAACGAAGAAGAAGATGAAAAACAGCAACAACAACAAAACACAACAAAATGAAGAAAGAAGAAGGAAAAGAAACTCTGGTTTGATCTCTGTGTCAACGGATTCTGATTGAAGTGAGTGCGTTGGCGCCTGTTTGGTCATGTCTTCTTCAATGAATGATTGAAGTGCAACAGGATTTTCTGAGGTAAACAAATATCGAACAAGGATTTAAGATGGTTTGATTGATTTTCTTGGTAGACAGAGATGGTGAAAGATTGGATGACGTATACATAGATAAAGTTTGATATATTGGATAAAAGATACATATTGATTGTCTAGGATGACAGAGATGATGATAAAATTTTAGATGACAGGTAGATTGATATGAAAAGAAATAAACAGGATAAAAAATGCTGTGTCTAGGATAGATAAAAACTATCTGAGATTAATGAATAAAGATGGGTATACTACCAGTGTAAGATATGTATGAATTGAAATAGACTGACAATAATAGCTTCAGATTGGTTATTTATGTATATATATACATGAATATACTCACACACACACATATAAATATATATATATATATATATATACACGTATACATATACATGAATATACATTTATACATTATATATATATATATATATATATATATATATAAAGGAATGTATATATATATATATATATATATATATATATATATATATATATGTGTGTGAGTGTGTGTGTGTGTGTGTGTGTGTTGTGTGTGCGTAAAGAGAGACGGGGAAAGATGGATACGTACGTAGGAAAAGACAATTTCGATGGTTTTTGGAAGCAACGGAGGCAATGCGAGATAATACAACAAATGTAGGTACAGAGATAAGCAAATAAATTGAGAGATAAATATAAGATCATCATCTCTAATCAGAGATACATATCGGGATAAAAGTAGCGTCGAACAAAATGCAGGAATTGAAGATTGGAATAAGAGTGGATAATAAATATCAGGTGTGTTCAATTAATGCTTCTTTCTTTATTACAGTTAATTTAGGTAATTTATACACACACACACACATATATATATATATATATATATATATATATATATATATATATGTATACATATATATATATATATATATATACATATATATATATATATATATATATATATATATATATATTCTAGAAGGCTGTGCAGTTTTCCACAATTCAAAAAAATATGACACTTTTCCTAAACATTATGTCATTTTAGCCGATGATTCCCTGATATCTGTTAACGTAATTAATGCAATATCGTTCACAATTTCTTTTTATCTTCCACACAGAATTTGATATTATAGTACTATGAGTGAATTTGTTTTAATTGGATCATCAGTTGTTTAGCATGTATTTAATTGAGGGATTTGATAACAAAACAAGGAGATGGCATGGGTCCATAGCAGAAGTGATGAAACTTAAGCTATCATTTTGATGAATAGTATTTTTTTGAATCTTCAAGACCGTGTCATACTACAAGTAATTTGTTATTTCATAAATGATATTATCATTATGTATAGTACATGGATGTTTTTTATACTACACAGAATTTAATTTTTTTAGAATATAAAGCTTACTGACATGGGTTACCTTGAAAATACATTTGAGATCAGGGATAAATAATTAAAACAATAGAAGTGATAAACTGAAATTCTGTCAAAATGCCTTGTTTTTCCCTGGCTGGAACCAGTGTTTCTAAGCAAATCATCATCATCATTATCATCATCATCATCATCATCATCATCATCAGTCTCTCAACGTCCGTCGTTGGACATACGCTTTCCCCAGGATTTGCCACACTTCTCTCTCATGGGCGTCATGGAGCCAGTACTTTCTGAATTGGTGTAGCTCGTCTCTCCATCTAATATTCTGCCGGCCTCGGTTGCGCATGTGATCTAGGGGGATCCATGTCCTGAGTCGTGATGTCCATCGGTTGTCTGCCATTCTTGCAAAATGGCTAGCCCATCGCCATTTGAGATTTTTAATTCTATGATGTCTCTGACTCTTGTCTTTTCTCGGATGTACCAATTATTTTCTTAATATTTTTTCATGTTTTTTTTTAGGGGGGATGATAACAGTTTCATTCTATTATTCTATACATCCCCATTTCTCTCTCTTCATATCTATTTCTTTTATCCACACTTATATCCATTCTCCCTGAACAGAAAGAGAGAGAGAGAGAGAGAGAGAGAGAGAGAGAGAGAGAGAGAGGAGAATGAAAGAGACATAGGGTATGTCTGTCCGTATGCATGTGTGTATGTAAGTGTGTGTATGAGATGAAGAGGGTGGAGAGAGGAAGACGGGATGCAAAATGTAGCCTTGAAAAATGTTTATGGAAAGGAAAAACTACCGGAAACGTCAAAGAGAAATGTATACACGAGGTCTTAATCCAACATTGTTGATTAGTGCTAGGGAAATCTGAACTTACTTATAACGGAATACAACAAAACCATTTCACTATAGTCTCAAATATATGGGGGAAAATGAAGGTCTTACGGTATATACTTTGATGACGGACACCGGAACAATATATATATATATATATATATATATATATATATATATATATGTATATATATCAACTGTCCAGGGTTCTTCGACCTCCCAAATGTCATTGGTGGGCGAGCTTTCCAAACAATACTGCTACCACAAGCCAACCTCACCGGAAACCAAATCCCTAAACCATCTCCAATTTCTAGGCAGATCTTTGTTTGCCTTTAAATTCCACTCTTTTTGTACAGTGATACGTAGGTGTGTTCAAGCAAGAAACCAATCTGGAATACACAAATGAAAATAAAATTCTATTACAGCCTATCGATTACCCATCACAAAACTATAGACACCGGTGAACATTCGGGATGATCTTGGATTAGATATCAAAATACATCTGTAAGATATATTTTATCGTGTGTACCGAACGGTGATATTGACATATCGGGGAAATTTATGTTTTTGTTAGAAAACCAGTTACTATCAGTCAAGGTGAAGTCAGCAGACCGGGTTTGAAATCGGGATGAAACTCATTATTTTCATTTTTGAAAAGGCACTAGTGTATTCAATGTACTCTTTGCCAGATATCTTGACAAAACGTACCTCCTCTGGCATATGGCAAAGGTTGAGGAACATAGTGTATGTGAACATCTTGGGTAGATACTCTCCTGTGACTACCGTGACTACCTTGCCTTCAAAGACAAGAAGAAAAAGCTCAGTATGTTCAACCTTGACAGGAGACAATCAATTTAGGCGGTTAGTGGACCCTATGGCAAAACATGACAGCAGCAGATGGCTGATACAACTATTGTCAAGCTTTATAGGGAAAACCACTTTATCTAGTTGCTTTTCTCGGGAGTACTTGCCATTATTCATACAACGTTCTAAGGACTAATTCCTGAAAATGTCTGTATTTCATCATTACTTTCATCATATTATTACTCCACAAAGGATGCGGGCAAAACAAGAGGAAGACGAAGAAGAAAAAAGAAGAAGAAGAAAACAACCTGGTCAACCGCACGTCAAGTTATAGCCAGCTTAAGAAAAAGCCTTATATCTTCTATGTACCCCCCTCTCTCTCTAATGCATGTAAATGTTGTGAATAATGGAGGTTTTTATCAGTTAGTGAAAAATAACCGATTTTTCGTTAGATTTGGTCCTGGGTCCAGGATTTGGACTCGGGATAGCACAGTTTTTATGGTGAAAAATAAAAGTGAAATTCTGGTGTATTCACTTCAAATTGAAATTGTCAACATTTCTTATTTTAACCCATAAATTTGATTGCATGAAAGGGAAATACTGCAAAATTTGCTAAATTAATTTTGTGTTCTTCAAGATTTGTGTCAAGTGCCCCATTCAATTTGAAATTATTCACACTCTGTAACGTATATACACAAAAAAGCGCTTTCTCTGTTTCTGTTTATCCTCACAGAGAAAATATAAAAGTTGAGAATAGCTCTTATGGTGAGAGGGGGGCACTGGGATACTTCTCCCTTACCCCGACCTGGAGATCACCCTGTTTGTCTTTATACAAATAGTTATCATTAGAAATCGACATTTGCTGTGAAGATTTTTTTGATAGCGTCAAAAAAAATGTATACATAATTATCTTCCTGGATCTTAGAATTATATTTGGGAACTTCTGGATCAAACTGAAAAGAAGATAGTGAAAGATATAGCCTCCAAAATATCGATACAGAATTGATTGAGATATAAGATGACAATATCACATTAATGGTTCGAATATATATTTGATCTAATCGACACAAACTATAGAAACCAACAATGAAGAAAGAGGAATGTATATTTCATGATGTCCGTACCATTTTTATGGAAATAAAAGACTCGATGATATAAATTTGCAAAAAGGTTTTAATCAGAAGGACATCTTGCAATCAGTACCAATTACATTGAAAGAAGAAGAAAATATGTTATTAGTAACCTATAGATTAGGGACAACAATATACAATATTTTTCAAAATCTTAAACTCACCGTAAAAACTCTTACTATAAGTAAAGATGGTGAAATTCAAATTCTAAAATGTGAGTGCCAAACCTTGCAAATACGAGCAAAATTCCTTAGCCACATATTGACAGGTAAACTAGAGATTGTTAAAAATTTCAAGTCAAGAAAACTCCTCACAAAAGGTCCAAATTATTGAGAACTCAAATTGTGTTTAAATTGTAATTGATATTTTAATGAAATGAAAAGGATCATTAGATCTTTTTATTCCATATATGTCAAATAAATGGGATAGAATCAGTATTTGACGGATAAAAAGAAAAAATACTCGGATTTGAAAATGAAAAAATCCAACAGATGAAATGCCTTAATCCCCATCAAAAAACAAGCCTGATGCTGAATAATTCTCAGGGGTAGCAGATCTCTTGGAATCTTGAAATAAATTAGTCTAAGTCCCAAATGATAGGGGGGATAAATAATGTAGCATTTATCTGTAAGAAAATATTATATTCAAAAGATATAGTCTTAAGTAGGTTTATTCGGGAGCCCATCATCCATGTATAAGGTATTTGCTAATGATCCACACAAATTAATATTTAATTGTAAAGTTATACGTGATTAGCTATGACTTAGAGGAGATAAAAAATGCAATCACCAATTATATATTGAATACGTAAAATGCACCAAAATCAAATAGTGCGTTTTATTGTAGCCTCTAATGTTTGTAATCTGGACCTCTTGGACTAGTTTTTTCTAAAGATTTTAACTCAATATACAAAAAAATCAGTTTCATGATAAAAGTAAATTCTATAGCTATCTAAATAACTTCAGTGGTAGACAATTTTTTCCCCGTAAAATAAAAATTGCACATCAGAAATCCCTGTATAGGGGCTAAATCTATGTCAACGTATGATTTTAGTACTCAGGAATTCATCATGGAGATCTAATTAAAGAATTGAATGAAATAATAGACTTGGCATTTGCAGGAGAAAATGGTAAATATATTGGAATTACAAACTTAGAAGCTTTCTGGTGTAAAATAAAAAAAAGGCCGAGACTTGTTTTATGTGCTCTACTCTTAAAGCAGTTGTCAGTCATCTTATTGGGGGTTCTCAATTAAAAAAGGAAATATATATATATTTCATCAGATCGTGGGTGTCCTAATGGGATTTAATCCTGGCCCCTACTGGGCAAATTTGTATGTACATTGATATGAATATTTAAGTAATCTCTAAATAGATCTAATACAAAACAAACTCGTCAATCTTTTAGGTTGTACCCGTTTCATTGATGACTTATGTTTTCTTATTGATGCAGAAGAAGGGAGAGTTCGGAGAATCGTATTGTAATATATATCCTGATGATCTTGAATTATGATGTGGACATAAAAAGTTGCAACCAACTTTCCTAGATTTGGATATTTAAATCAAGGATGGAATGTTTATCTGTAAATTATATGATACGCAAGAGAGTTTACCTTCCGTATTGTGAGAATGCCTTTTAGAACAAGTAGTAGTCCAGCGTATATATTTCATGGAACAAAATTATTGAGAGATTTGAGAATCGTTCGGGCTACTTGGAGATTAATTGATTTCATATCGAAAATTGTTTCTTTAGTTATAAGAATGGTCAATCAAAGCAGTGAAATTAGGAAGACTTTTCAAGACAATTCGACAAAGCCATGATTAGACATTCTGACCCGTTTGAAACATATCAACTTGATCATTGTAAAACGATGATGAAAATTGTACAATAAGTTGACGAAGTATACAAATTTAAAAGAGAAGGATAATGTACATCAAGATGGATAAGTTGTATCAATTTTAGGGGGGATAAGGTAACCCAAAAGAGATGGCTACAGTCTTTTCCAGGGTGAAGGCTCATTGTATTGACTTGAACCAGAGAAATGAGGAAACATTCGGCTCTGGTCCGTTGATTTGACTGATAGGTAGTTAGGTGGGCTGTGAGATCGAACACGGAACGTTACATAGGATATTGTTCAAGTGTAATAATGGAATTGCCCATTGAGGTTTCATCGACAATACTGGGATGCCATGTTAATATAATTGTTCTTTTGGGGTTTCTTCAAACTGTTATATAGTAAACAACTGATGATTCTGACAAGAGGCAATTTAAACATTGTACAATAATTACAAAGTATAAAGGAGACAGAGAAAAAAACTTTGGGAAATCACAAAAATTGCATTAACAGATATTGGGAAATAGATGACTGTAGTGGTACAAAGAATCTATTGTTTTTCTTTGATCTTTACTGTTTAATGTTGTAATGCTTTCTAGACTATGTATATATGTGTACGACCAATACTTTCATGTGCCAAAATGGCTTCCTTTGATATCATAAGATACGATAAACGCGTTATTTAGGATCGAGTTCATAGTCTTTTCATCCGTCTAATGTTAGTGCTTGAGCAATTTAGAGAAGGAAATCTTATGGATTGGGATATCTGAAACACAGGCAATAAAGGAGATGTTCAATAATGGAAAACTACTTTGGTTCTCTTTGATCTCTTTCTTTCTAAATCCTTTTAACTTTCACTTTATTTGCGGTCAAGTCTTTCACTTAATCAGCCCGTTTTTGCTTTTGAAAGACTTCATTTTTCCAACTCTCTTCCAATTTCAGCTTTCCTCTACAACTTTCTGTCATCTCTTCCTTCAATACCTCTTTCTTCTTCTTCTTTTCTCAACGTTTATTACTCGTTTTTTTTTCAGTTTTCTTCTTACTACGAAAACCTTCCATTCATTTTTTCCTTCGTTTCTTATTTTCCTTCTTAGATTCTTCTCCTTTACTCTGACTTTCACCAATTTTTCTCATTCTCTCTCTCTTTTTCTCAACAATGAACCGTTTCTTTTATCGTAAAAACCCATCCTCATAGCCTTCCCATTTCAAAATTTCATATAAGTAACTTTCTTGCCTACTCATTTTTTCACTACTTTTTTTCCCTAGATTTATTTTATCCTCTACTCTCTCTATATTCCATATGTATTTCTTATCAATTTTTCTCTCTTTCCCTGGTCTTGTTCTGCTTGAATACTGTGATTCACAATAGCAAACTTTAAAATAATAGAGAAAGCCTGATAAATAAAAAATGAACTTCCATACAATAAAAATGAACAATATTACATTAACAAATGAAATATAAAATCTTCAAATGTTTGATATCGTAAATTTAAGAATGACCTTACAAAAATAAGTTTATATGAAGTATTAAAAAAAGCACAAGAAAAAAAACTATAAGACTAAGACAATCGATTTTGAAGTAATTGTGTTATATATATATACATATATATATATATATATATATATATATATATATATATATATACATATATATATATATATATACATATATATATATATGTATATATCATTTACACTTGTTTGCATACTCATGGGATATATGTGTGTACATATTCCAATAACTATGAGGGAATGTCTTGCATATATTTACATTCATATTGCTTATGTGTGGTTCAGCACAATTGTTACCCCCGAGTGGTAATGTTCATTGTTACAGGTAAAGAAACTGAAAAAGTCATACAGTTTATCAAAAATAGGTACATCAATCTCAAATAATTGTTGGCTACTTACCGAATACAAGTCTCAATAGTTCATATGATGGACAATTTGATTTTCCCTGATTTGTTTCTTGGTCAATAAAATACTTTCCTCCACTTGAAAGTAACAATTTTGACGATTAGGTTATCTCCTATCCACCCAAAATGTACACTCCGTCTTGGATCTGGTTACATATACTCAAGTTATCCCTTTATGATAAGATTAACACAAATTTTGGCGTTCAAGAATCTTGTAATTTCGTAGACTGTTTTGCCTAAACGACTAGAGTGAATGTTTGTTAGCAAATACGTTAATATCCACAGGGCAGCCATTTTTGAAGAGATAAAGATGTCAAATATTTCCCCTATTTTCTGACAGCTTGATGAGAGTAGAAACAAGGTTCTTTTTTCTCAAGGGATACAACTTTCTGGAATGAAAACAGACATCCAGTAGCAACTCTTTCCCATAGACTCTTCCCTAGGAACTATGCAAAGAAAAATAGGTTTAGTGGGCATAACGTTTAAGCAATACCCTTAAAACTTGCAAACTATCAAGGAACTTGATGAGGGAATTAGTAACCTTAACTGGAATATTTAATAAAAAAATGACCTATTCGGAACTATTACTTCTCAACTATCCTCTAATGATGATAGGTCATCTTTTTGTAATTACTAAGGTTAAAAGCCACAAATTATGGCTTCCCTTGTATTGAAAATTTTATCACAGATTTTATTACAGATATGAAATTCGGAATGCCTGAACAGATATTAGTCAGAGAAATGATGTTCAGGTGAAACAAAAGCTGCGAGGCTTTATATCGCAATTCTCCCTGCTTAGATACAGTGAGCAGAAAGTTGTTGGGTAGGAAACTATCATGGGAAATTACATTGAGTAATTATTGCGATCCATCCTCCGGGATTTGATGACCGAAATGAAAACAGGAACAATCCACAGCAAATCAAGAAGCGTGAAAATCAACATTCAAATGAATTGTCGTTAGAAATATACAAGGGTTAATTCCATTCTAATTAATGGATACATCAATAAAATTAACTTTGCCAATATGATTTGAACTCACAACCAAGTAAGATGGTTGCTAGCTCCTTTACCAACTGAGCCAAACTGATTAGTCCTACATTTATCAGAAAGATATGCAATGGACATTTTTTACTCAACCATATACTTTTACAATTTTGCCCAATATATATACAATACTAAAAGTTGAAATAATCATTTTCAGTTGAGATAGAAGTAAAAAGGTAGTTTGATCCTGCAGCAGCCAGGCTTGGTCAAGTTTTCAACCTTTTGTAGTGGCTTGGGATGGTGTGATATAATTGCAGTTAAAATCCTAACACCCCAGACTGTTGATAATCCTTCATCATTAGAGATTTTTTTTAGCTTTTTGCAAGGTTTTATTACCAGTGACCATATTTCTAGAATTAAACCTATTGAAACTTTGCAGACCAAATTGCACTGCAAAAGTGATGACACTGAAAGCTATTACGATTCAAAATGGATGGATACCCCTTGGACAGGCTTCCTACATGGTAGTGCAAAATAGGCTGATCACTATAGATGGTCATTTGATCAATATATTTTTCGCACAACATGCAAACATTTCCGCGAATGATTCTCCTATTCGGTTATTTTATCACACCATTTTTTTTACTAAACTTACAGGGAAAACAAAATGTTCAGCTTTCGTACCTCTCAGCATTTATCATCAGACACAAAGAATCTCTCTTTGAAATAACTCAGAAAAGATCTATTTCTTTTATTCCCTGTTATTAAAACTATCTAGCTTTGATTTTCTAAAAACACGGCTCATCTAATCAGTGTTCACACTTTGATAATTGAATGCAAGAAAAAAAAAACATCACAAAATGTCTGATGAATATTTGTTCTTTATTTTCAATTTGAATGAAGTTCGGATAAAATCTCATACTCATTCAACATCATCTAAAGTGTGTTGATAACATTTGATGTTCAATCTAAAAATAGAGGAAAAAAAATATTCAAAGAATCCAACATTTTCATAGTCAAATCAAGTTTGTTTCATTCTTTACTAAAAGCTTCCAAGAAGTATTTCAACTAAAAAACTATCAAAAACTCCTTCTTCAATAATATGAATATTTTACCATCATCTGCTAATTACAACAGTCTACAAATTTTTTCGAATGATATGTGGATCTCTTTCATTGTTGACAGTGTCTTGAGATATAAGATGGAACAAAATTGATGGCTTTTTTGCGTTGCTTCAGTGCGCTGAGTTTTTTAAATCATTTCCTTCTGTGAATACTTACAATTCTACACCGTTCACAGGTCTGTATAGCATTTTTCAAATTTCACGATTACTTTTCCTTGTCACAGTGCAGCCATCAAGGATCATCAAAAAAGAAACACATGAACATTAGAAGCAAATAAGGGTATGCCAACACAACAGTCTGAAAGAATCTGGCACAAATGAGCAAAGAGAAATAAATGCAATAGAGTACACCCCATGATTTGCACACTTTGATACTCTCTGCAATTTAATTTTTAGATTTATAACTGACACTCTTCTTGAAGGTCTGTTTACTTTTGGAACTGATGCGTCAAAAAGTTGCTAACATTTTAGCCCGCAGTGAAGAACAGAAAATGACCTATCCTGCTGCAGGATAACGTAAAATCTCATCCTTCACAAACAACACAACAAAAACTTACGCATTAGGCACTGATGACTTGTCCAGCCTTCTTTAGTCAACAGACTGATTAACACATTCTACTTAAATGCATGTACACCCTAGCAGGCACAAACCACTACAGACCAGATTGAATATGCCTCCCAGAAGTTAGTCAACTCCTTGTGACTCATATTCTCTCGTAAAAGAATGAAGTCACTGACTGATCGTTGGCCATCACAAAAGAATGGGTGGAAAATGTCCTCTAGGACTGGTCTGAAGGACCAAAGCATTCTAAGAAGCATTTTCTCATTCAAAACTTAGTTGAAAGTTTTTTTACATATTGATTTGTTCACCAAAACTGTCTTTTCTCACATCAGTTCATATAAAAATATATTAAAAGATGAGAAGATTAGTAATGCAGTTGCATTTTTGTGAATACACTCTAAATATATATATATATATATATATATATATATATATATATTTATATATATATATATATATATATATAATGTTGAGTCTGACCTCTCAAACACAATGGTGTCCACTCAAGGAGTTAGACTAATTTTCAAGTGTGATTTCCAATGCATAATACTCTTCAAGCTTCTGATAACAGCAGCAGATCATTTAAAAAGAACTTCATGATAATGAAGCTATTCAACATTGGTTCAATGAAAATAGACTTCAAGGAAAGATTGACCATATCATTTCATTGCAGTGCAAGAAGCTGAACATCACATGAACCAAATGAAATGCTCCATGACATCGGACAACCCAACAAGGCTCATCTATGCTTAGAGAATAGGCAATCACCAGGCATTTCCTCTATGAATGATTATCTTTGGATCATTTAAACTTCATACTCATAATAGGAAAAGTCCAATGATAGGGAAGGTGTAAGCCGCTGAATAAATACACTTATAGAAATGGCACATACATCATTAAACAACCGTTAAGGGGGAGGGTTATTGCTCTTTAGATTCATTTTTTGCTTCATACTTCTTTTTTTACTTTCTATTTTATGTCTTTTCTCACTTTTATCTTCATCTTCCCCCAACTTTTTTCACACTTTTGAATAGTAGATGAAAAGTATGAATGTAACTCAGAAAATATATTTATCATCAGATGCATATCAGAGAGGATGCCTGTATATAAACATGCTCAGTTTCCTTAAAGAGTGATAAAAAGTTAATTTACTGCATTCTTACCGACAAATCTCATTAACCCTTGGAGATGAAGACAATTACCTTAGGTCTCCAAATACCCCTATTTTCTAGATATGTCTTTGCTTGTTATAAATCAATATTTGAAATGATGGAAACTGATGTTGGCATGTGTGATTGGTTGGACAATTGAGTATTTATGGTATCAACAAAAGGTCATAATAGCACTTAATGTGCAACTGTAACAAGCTAAAGTCACCTCATCTACATCATGAACTCAAGAAATGCAGCTCCGCGTGAAGTCCAACTTTTACTTTGGGTTTATCAGAGGGTTTTCAAACATAAATTAGCAAAAAAATAAAATATCAAATTTTCATATTGATAGTTAATTTAAGAAACAAACGAGCATTACAAAATCTATGAAAAGAGAAAACAAGAAAAATCAATTTTAGAAAGTGATTAGGAACCAGTATTCATTTCACAACCATGTTTCATATAGAAAGTGCAACTTATTTATAAGCATTTGACAACACTGATAACTGTACTCATCTACACAAATGATGTGAGTCAGTAATGATGTTAACCAACATTGACAAATATTTGTCCGATAATAGTTGTTACATTTTCAGATGAATTTCATGTACAAATGTAGCATTTATTATGGAACAGGTGTAATAGTTACAAATTAAAGCAGTTTGAAATAGTGCTGACATGTGTCCATGAGTAGGCTCCCATAGTACTATCTGAATAAGCTAATCCTACGAATTATTGAAATTGATAATATGCACTAAATCTTGTGCGAGAGTTAACTAATTTTTTTTCAAGTGTTTGATGTTATCAAAAACATGATAAAATACTTAACTTCATAAGTGAGTCAAACCAAAGAAAGACTTCACAATTGATTATTATATAAAGAATCACAAAGATGAAATATTCAACATTTATGTAGACAGTGGATATGAACAAACAAATTGACACAAAGAGTAGAGAAAACCCTTACAGGAATCTTGTGATTTTATCTTTATTTACCTTTTATTAGATGGAACATTGTCAATGAAAACTTAGAGTTGCTACATTTGGTAAGCCATAGATTACGCAAGAAACAATGACAATAATAATCATCTCATGATTCATGGCACATAGGAAGCAACTCTCCTTTGTTTTCCCTTTTTACTTTCTTATGTTGTTTGAGATTTGAACTTTGTGATTTGCACGGTTTTTCTCTGTTATGGGTTTTCATATGCAGTCTGAGAGTTTTCTTTTGTGCAAATTTAGCAGGACAGACCATGCAATGAAAAGGCTTCTCCCCAGTATGTGTTAATATATGTTGCTTAAGAATATCACTGCGGGAAAATCTTTCACCACAAACCTCACAAGGGAATGGTTTCTCTTTGGTATGGGTTACCATGTGCCTAGTGAGACCAGAACTCCATGAAAAACTTGCATCACAAAACTCACACTGGTAAGGCTTCTCGCCAGCATGACTAAACATGTGCTGCGTCAGATATGAACTGCGTGAGAATTGTGATCCACAGACTCCACAAACATAAGGTTTCTCTCCAGTATGTGCAAACTTATGGCGCTTCAGATGTGCACTTTGGGAAAATTTTGCTCCACAAATTTCACAGTGAAATGGTTTCTCTCCAGTGTGGGTTAAAATATGTTTTTGGAGTCTATCATTGCGAGAAAATGTTGATTCACAAATTTTGCAGGGGAATGTTTTTTCTCCATTGTGAGTCAAAATATGTTTTTGGAGTTTGTCATTGGTAGAAAATTGTGCTTTACAAACCTCACAAGAATAACTTTCCTCATCAATATGCATCAGCTGGTGTTGCTGGAGACTGGAACTTTGAGAAAATGTTGCATTACAAACTTCACACTGAAAAGGATCCTCTCTCGTATGAGTCAGCATGTGCTTTTTTAGATTTGTACTGTCTGAAAAGTTTGATTCACACAATTTGCATTTGAAGGTTGTATCTCCTGTATGTGTTCTCATGTGAAGCATAAGTTGTGATTCACATGAAGCAGCAAAATCACAAATTCCACAGTATAAGGATTCGTTTTCAATTTGAGTATCCATCAGGCTCATCAAAGCGATGTATGTGCTAGAAAAAAAGAGAAATAAACTAATAATTTTTCAAAAAATTACAAGCAGTTATCTTAGAAAAACAACAACATATTCAATTCATTTCTCAAGACATTATTCATTCCACTTATAAGAGATATATCATGAAAAAAATTAAATCGGACATATTTAACAGACTGCATAAGGGTGGATGGCCTAATGGTAAATGGCACGGAGAGCAAAATTGGCAAACTGAATAACTTATGAAATATTTGGAGTGAAGGTTTATTTACTTCTTGTGAGTCTAGCTTACTGAGTGTTTTAGGTTGTGGCAGTAGCAGCTAAGGGTTCTGTGGCCAGTTAAGTCCATGGGGGTAATTTTTCAAAGATGTCAATTTTCATCTGTTTTTACATCACATAATTTAAACTGGTTACGTGGTTGTAGCAGTAGTAGTAATGGAAAAGGTTTTGAGAAGCGCAATATACAGTAGGACTGTATTAAGGATTTATGATCTGAAATCACAGCATATACACCGTATCCCTCTATTTTCACCAAGGGGCCGTAGACTTGAGAATTTGCCTCAACAAGTGAAAGAATGAACGCAAAATATCAAATTCAAACCAATACACACGTACATACTTACTAAATTACAAAAAGCATAGGATTGGGTTAAGAAAAAAGTAATTTTTAGATTAATAATGATGATAATATTAATAATAATGATAATAATAATAATAGCAAAACCTAATACAAAAAGACTACATAATCAGAAGAAAATATACAAAATAAAACCAATCCTGGTACAAGGCCAGTTTATCAAGCATCCTGGAGGAACTGACCACACATGCAGTCCTAGAGTATAAGCACTGTTATGAATAAACTACAAAGAACAGTTGGTATCTGTACTTGTGAACTCTAGAGGAAGACATACATAATAACAAAGGATTATGTCCTCAAACAGTTATGGTTTTCAAGATTAGTCTGCCACACTTGTTCAAAATGAAACAAATGCTTCATATCATTTTTTATAACATAACTTTCTTTAACAATAAATGTAAATAGTTTTTTATTTATATAATTGCTAAATATTATCAGCCAGTTATTGGTTCTTCAAATTCCGTCCGAAAGTGATCACAATAAGCATCTTTCCCTATTTACAACCATCTGCATCCATTGAACTTATCGATGTAGGACAGCTGGTATGAAACACATACTAAAGATGTTGAATTTTATTCAAAACACATTCAAATAAACGAAGAAAAGATATTTTCAACGAAAATACATTTCGTTACAAGACCAAATCTTTACGATAAAGATTTCTTTAAAACCATGACTTTTCATTTGGTGTGTATTGAATTAAATCAAAATAAACAAACTGAGCATTCAATTCCGAACATTTCTTTCTATTTCTGTTCAGTCTAAAACAGGAAGTTGTGAAGATAGTTTCATTCATTGCCAATATCCACGAACTCATTCAGTTCTTTAGATAAACAGTTTCAGGATGTTTAACAAAAATTCGACTAATTATAATGGTATTTTTAAGAAATATTCAACTTACCTTTCAGGGAAAGAGAGAAAAAGAAGACTTGAAACTAGAGAAGTCAACGACCGCCTTTTTGCAAAATTCGATCACTTTTGTAGATTACACAACATCAAAATATTTCTCTGTTATTTACTAAATAAATATTACACATCAAATTAAATCATGCTTTTGATCAATAAAATCTCATTAAATTTAAGATTCATCAGACATATAATTACATTTCTTCCGGAGTTTTCCCTCGTACGCAGGAAAACGGTGCTGATGTATAAAGAAACAATTGTACTCGGTGTTGAGTGACAATTAGTTCCTTAAAAAGAAAACGATCTGGTCGATGTTTTTCTCACTCGCTCTTTTTTTCTCCGTTCCATTGTCTGATTGTTTCTTCGATGAATACTCTCATTTATTGAAGAATTCATATTAAATTCAATTTCTATGTTATTTAGATACAGTGTCATTATTTAATGGATAAATCACACGAGTAAATATATAACATTAGGCGTTTCAAATCGTGGAAACGGTGCTCTCCATATTAACGTACCTGTCCGGTATAAGGAAGGAGTATCCGGTGTTGAAACTAATTTGGTTCCTTACAAAAAAAGATACAATTTCCTCTTTGGTATGTCTTAATATATATATATATATATATATATATATATATATATATATCTTTCTTTTTCTTTATTTGATATAAATCATTTTTAAAAGTCACCTGCGGAACATCGATTATTCAAATATAATGATGGATCTGATCTGTGGGTGAAGTTTGAAATAAGTGATTAATTTCTCGAAACATTGATATATCAGTCATTGATAATTTGGATGCAAATTTATAAATGAATTGCGGGAAGCATCATCATCAACAAAAAAGTATGATGATGATGACGATGATGATGACAACAGCATGATGATGATAATGATGTATCTGTTATTTTAATTGATTTTTCTTTTGGTATCTGTTTATATTCTGTGCTCTACTACTACTACTACTACTACTACTGCTGCTGCTGCTGCTGCTGTTGCTACCACTACTACTATTACTACTACAATCCACCTTGGATGGTCTGGTATCTCATTCAATCCGGAACAGACACTTAATTTTGCAGGTGTCACTGATGGTATTCGAGTGTAAATTGAAGTCCAAAAGGGAAGTGTTGAGAGAAAACGACCCTGATATTAAAATGGAAAACATGAGTGAGATATATATCAGCGGCCGAATTCTGACCTTTGGGGTCCAGGACAATTCAGGCTCGTTCTGCCCCTCACAGACAACACGTTTCAGACCTTTAAGAATAGGATAAAACTGAGGCACATTAACATTAAATAAGGAAAGTTGAAAGATGTGGTCCCTAAGAAAAATCACAGTTTGTCATACACAGCTAGAAGTATTGAACTGCTACACTCGTAACCCACACTTTAACTACTTAGACCCGAATTGTAAGCAGTCATTTTAATACTTTTTTTAAACAATTATAATGGAATGAATTCTAAATGAGTTTCAAGCCATGAATAATGATGTATTTCTGATTAACAAAACGGGTTTTTGATTTTTTTTTCTAATAGAAGAGCGACCGGGACAATTGCACTATTTGCAACTCTATAATTCCAGCGTATACCATTGGATCATCAATTGTATATCATATTTATATTCGTTTAATAATCACATCGTTCCTTTACCATTTATATTATTAAATGCTACCAATAAATGGAATGTGTTGCATTCATCCGTTTTATTTCATATTTAATATTTTTTTAATTATAGTCTCCAGTCCTAGAGGTCCGCATAACTTTAGTTTCTTCTCGTAAATCCATCTGGATTAAAAGAGGTATCAGACCATCCGTTACCGGGAAATCAGTACAGTACATCCAAATAATGATGAAAAAACTAAGGACACAAATGCTCAGCAACGTATAATGTAGAGAGGACATTTGCAAAATGTTCTGTGCATTATAAAATGGAGAAGAGGTCTTTCGGTACACAACTCTGTTAAGCGTATAAGGTCACTCATCAACTAAATATGATATCAAGAAATAACAGAACAGTCATGTATTGAATGTTGATCATTTCTATAAGCTTACTGACTGGCATTGATTTCTTGTGAAGAAACATTGATGTCATAGTTCAGTAATGTGGCTGAGATAGTTGTGTCCTTCTAAGCAGTGGTTGATCCCAAATAACACAGCAAATAGTCTGCAAGAAGAGCTAGCTAAATATCGGTTTTGGTTGAGGTCTAAAACCTTAGGAATTTTACATCAGTCTGGCTCATGGCTGAAGTTATTCGTGTCTCATGGAGATCATATTCAATGTTCAAGTTTGATCACAGTTTGATCACAGAAGGTTACAGTTTGCTCAAATGAACTCACCTTTTTCCAACCATAGAGGAATAGAAACAAAACACGCACTTGAATTGTATGATAATAATGTTCCTTCAACCAAAAAAAAACAAAACCGTGCGAGCTTTAAAAAAAAATGATTCCCTGTGACACCATAAAAATGTAACTTGCTACACTATTGAACTTGTCAGCAAGGCGAGATTCCCAGCTTTTGCATAACGCTAGGCACGTACAAAGATACATAACTCAATTCATACATTATTGGCATGGACTTGTATGGACACCATCAGCCTCAACAAGGAATTAAAAAAAAGAATAAAATCACGTAGACAGTTCGAGCTTTGAGTACAAATATCAGCAGACAGCAAACAAACAATTCACTTGCAAGGGATATATTGCCATCATGGATATTAGGAAACCCCATTACTTTACTAAATAGATTCTACAGATAAATGGAAAATATCCGCTTGAAAACACACAGAGGCACCAGCCCAATTATGTTTATTCAGTCAGTTACGCAACAAAGTCCAATCACTGAATAGAGCATCAGATGGGATTCATTTTTTTTTCTTCTTGAACCATGGTCTTCAATGTAACAGGCGACAATAGGGCGCCATCTTTGCTTGCAAGAGAATCTCTTACTGTAGATATTACAATACATTTGCTTTTAAAGACAGAACAGAACCCTGATGTCTATTCTTAAATAAAGAGGATCTCAACTTGGTCCATTTTGTAATTTCATGATGGCATCCACACATAAAGTTTTAATCTTTCTGAGTAGAAATTGTACCTCATTGCCTTTTGCTATCTTACAAAAAAACTGAATTTTTTCTCCATGGAAAGGGTTCTGTAAAAAAAAGGATAAATGGTAAACAGGATTAGACGGATGGATAAAATCTCCCGAGACAAACTGTACTTAGTATTGAATGATTATCAAAGAAACATGTCGTCTACATTTCATAGTAATGGAATATTACGTCAATATGTCGTATATAAACAATTCTTGGCGTTACTAGTCAATAGGTTCGATTTGATGCAGTGCTTTCTCTGCGAATATGTGTCGGTAAAGTTATCAAACTTTTCATTCTTTGTACTTTGGAACCATTTTCCCAAACTTTTAACCTTTCCTATTGCATTCAGACAATGCAGTATATGGTCAATTCGGCGCCCCGTAGTTTCTGCAAAGTGTTCAAAGCGTTGGTGGATGATTGATTGCTACTGCTGTCGATAATACTTCATCTTTAGGAACAGATAGCGATTTCCTTTGTTGTTTATATTTAATTATCCACATTTCTAAACCTGAACCGTATGAACCATTGCTAAATAGTTTATATTGCAGTAAAGTTCACGTGTAATATGGTAAACCCTCTTGAGGTAAGTGAGGTCACAATGAATGAAACAATATAACGAGTGAGGTAATAACCAAGTGGCAGTTGAGATCTCAGACCTTAAATACAGTAACCCGAATAGGACATGGCATGGGAAAATCGTCAGAATTTCTCCTTTCACATTAACTCTCTGGCTACAATGATAGCTAGACCCCATTTGAATCTCATTAACATTCCACGCTCAAATCAACTGCCCTGAACGGCTATGGGAAAATCATCTGTGCACTTTTGTGTTTGTCTCTCTTAACTTCGAGAGTCAAATTCTCAGATTAAACACCAAGTTGTACGGTAAAAAAAAAAACAATCATCTATATATTCATATATATATATATATATATGTGTGTGTGTGTGTGTGTCTGTCTGTGATTTCTAAATGAGATGATGGTTACACGTTTATCTATGCTTCTGGAACCTATGAAGTTTGATCAAGTCCATATGGGATGATCAGTTATTGTCTTCACTACAGAATCTGAAGATCGGAGACATAGAGAAACAATGAAGATTGTCTTCAACTGCCTAACCAAATCGCCTGAAAGGAATTCAACTGAAAATTTATTGGGAAATCCGAAAAGGCAAATTCATTAGGGGGATCTTGGATATCTTGAAGGTTCGAACGTTCTGGGCAAGAATTTGAAATACTGCAATCAAACATTCACCCAAATGACTTTTTTTCTATCCATGCCCCTTCAGGGAAACATAACATTCAAACCACTTTTAATGGTCATATTAGCTGCGCTCACGTCACACTTGACCTCCAGATTACATTTCACTAGCCTTTGAGCTATTCAATCATAGGTTTTGATGATGTAATGGCTATAAAGATGTGAAAAACCCTTTGAATCTCCAGGTGCAGAGCCAACCAATCATATACATGAACACACACACACACACACGTACATAAATATATATATATATATATATATATATATATATATATATATATATATATATATATATATTCACTACTACTAGTACTACTACTAAATAGAGTGATGGAAATGCTACATGCTTTTGTCTATTGGTTATTATTGGCAGAAGTTGGATATAACCATTCAAACTTATTTTCTGGAATGATTCTTATTTCCCATTATTTCACAACCAATTCAATAATAAAATTAATGATAATCATGACGATGATGATGATGATAATGATGATGAAATAATAATAATTATAACAATAGTAATAATTATAATGAGTCTAATTTTCTCAATTTTTCCCCTCTCTTTCTCTCACTTCGACTATCTTTTCCCTATTTCTTCTCTTTTCCTCCAATGCTGATTTCTCTTCATTTCCCGGTCTTTTTACCTTCTTTTTGCATTGTTTCCTTTCTGCTATCATGGGCCTGATAAGGTGAGAATTTCTATGTCATTTACAAAACAGGTAGAGCACTTAATGGACCATCGATATATGGATTGATAAATCGATAAATACGAGAATACTGATGAATATTCAAAATCTAATAATTTTCAAAGAAGAAGATATATTCAGATTGAGATAGACGTTAACATAGATGGATAAATTGCTAGCTAGCAAGCTAGGATGCGTGCTTACAATAACAATCGCATATGTACATAGGTATGTATGCAAATATACACGTGCATAGTTCAGCGTTCAGAGTTTGCAACTTCATTCCCATTTTGTTATTTTTTTTACACCTGACTTCAGCTTGCAAAGAGGATCAGGCAGGAGAACATACAATAGACCATCGTGTTCGTTCTTTTTATAGGAATTGCTGAATGGTTGATAATTCGCAAGAATGATATCTTTAAACTCAAATCTTAAGATAAAGTTTATGCGCTCTACGTCGAATTTCAGAATCATTATATTGTTCGATTTCCAGTGTTCACTTTTGCGGTTTTCTGATTGTCTATTTCACACTGGACTTGTGTTGATTTTAAATTATAAAAAAAGAAAATAAATTACATCAAAAGTTAAAGATCATTCATGCCATTTCTGCAAGGGTTAATTGCCCCTCAAAAAAAAAATGGAAGGAAACTTTTAAATTATTAAGTCGGATACATCCACGATACAAGCAAGAGTATTGCACATTGCCCAGCTCTATTTAAAAATTATTATAAACTGATCATATTCCTTCTTAAATATTCGAAAATAATGTTCAAAAAGTGAGAAATATTATGCAATATTATGACTTTGTCCTTTTCAGAGAGGAGACACTTTACCAATACAACAATCGAAGGGTGAAACTGTGGATAGTACGAGATTAATATCTTACAAATTTTCATTATGCAAATGGTACAATAAGATCTTTAAAAATTATTGTGCTTGTTTTTTTTGGAAAGAATACCCTCGCTAAGTGGTTGATAATTCCCCATTATGCTGCCTTGAGGGTTAAAATATGACGAGAAATATTTTTTTTCGTTTACGTTCGAACTAAAAAGGACATAATTATATCCGTGTAAATCGTCGTGTATTCCTTGAGAACATAAAGATGGAAGGGAAAAAATGATAGACTAATTAGTCATGACATTAGTTTAAAGGTTAATTGCCCTGAAATAAAGGGGAATAGAAGATAAACAAAAAATGTCCTCATAAATAGCCTTGAAATTATCACAAACACAAGGTAGTTTCCCTTCTTCTGCCTGGACCTGAATAAAAGCAAACAAAAATGGATGGGTGTGAGCTGATATGATTACTGCAACTTTTGTAATGTGTGAATAAACACACACACACACATATATACATATATATATATATATGTATATATATATGTGTGTGTGTGTGTTTATAATCACAAATGTATCCGTTTTATTAGAATCTAATAAGCCCTTATGTAGCTACGAGGTAATTTTCCAAATAGATATGTTGAACTTCACCTTTTAGTTCAGTCGCTATGGAAGGCAACTAGCAATCAGTTGGTCCTATATAAACATATGTTTAGCCAGAATATGAAAACAGACGAGCCATGTGGAACGTCATGCAAGTAAAAATGCCTTTATAACATGTGGATTGTGTGTTTTTTTTTTCTCAACCAAAGGGCCATCTTTCGTCAAAATATCAAATCATTGAGAACATGCATGTATATATAGGTGTGTGTGTGTGTGTGTGTGTGTGTGTGTGTGTGTGTGCATGTGTGTGTGTGCTATTTAATCACTGTCCCACTACAACATTATGTGACACAAGGTCAGGTTTAAAGTGGGAAGAAACAGGAGGAACCCTTCCAAAAATGGCTCTAGCCGACGCAGTTACCGTTGAAAAGCTCATCATCAGGGGATCTGCTCTTTTAAGTGCAATGGAGCAGTGCTGCCCCGGGGAAACTGAGAGCCTGCAGCTGGGCCGAGTAATAATGGGAGAGCCTATGGACGAATCCAAAGGCCTCCCGATGCTCTTAGCAAACGCAGCCTCAGTGAAACCTCATTGGCTAACGCTTGCACCGGCGCACTCGGTCTTTGACACACACCCTCTCCGGCCCATTCAGCAGGCATGTGTCAGTACCGACTACTCAGGCTATGCCGGGGAACAGATACTACACTTTGATCTTGAAGAATATGCCAGAAAAAAAGGGGTGCGTGTGAGTATTTGTTTTGTTTTTTCATAAAGTGCTCGATACATCATCCATTCTATATCATATATATTTATATTTATATATATATAAATATATATAGATAGTTAGATAGATAGATAGATAGATAGATTATTGTGTCATCCACAGACAGCTGTTTTGTTGTATTAGATCTCTTAAGTGTGGCTATAGACTATCCATTGTCCCATCCACTAGGCAGGATTGAAATTTTCGTTTCAGACCTGATATCTTACATCTGCGCTACGGAACTGGACAGTCAGTAAGGTTGAATATAAGCGATATATTTATTTCAGCTTATATTCCCCATCCACCAGAATTATCTATTCTTATTGAAGAGCATTGCATAAGCTTACAGTGGATGCATTACCTCACGTAAAGAATGGTCAACACTCTGTGGAAAGACAGCAGATTGACATGGAAGAATAGATGTATAC
Source organism: Thysanoteuthis rhombus (assembly GCA_963457665.1). Lineage (NCBI taxonomy): Eukaryota > Metazoa > Mollusca > Cephalopoda > Oegopsida > Thysanoteuthidae > Thysanoteuthis > Thysanoteuthis major. Next base: position 6,851,964 of record OY735224.1, on the reverse strand, counting down.
TTTGTTAGCAGGGTTAACCAAGGAAACACTCAGAGAGCACTCACATCTACCATATCCTTTATCACTCGAAACAAATAGAGGGAGGGGAAACCATCAATTAGTAAATATTCGTACGTCACCAATCAATGGAAGTAAAAAAAAGAAAGAGAGAAAGATGTAAACAATGCATGAAAGGAAGGAAGAAAGGAATAAAAAGGAGAAAAGGAGAAAAGGAGAAAAAAAGAAATAGGTGGGGAGAAAATAAATGGGAAAGTAATGAACACAAGATGGAATTATTGAGAGCGCTAAAATAAATTCTTTTTCCTCCTTTATAATTTTGGTAGAGATTTTCTTTTTTTTTCTTCTTACTTCTCCACCTTTCGCAGCAGTAATCATTATAAGTGAGAACTTGACATTCTGCACACACACACAAGGGAAGAGGGTGTACGTCAAAGACCGAGTGCACCGGTGTAATGCGTTAGCCAATGAGGTTATACTGAGGCTGCGCATTACCACGAGCATAAAGCCCAAACCTTGTGTCACATTTTGTCGTGGTGGGACAGTAAATGAATAGGACCCCTTTTTCTAGCCTTGTCAGCATGGATTAAAGTGTGATATCTGTTCCCCAGCAGAGCCCAAAGCTTATTTTCCGAATGGGCAGGAGATGGTGTGGGTCGAAGACCTAGTGCATTAACCAATGAGGTTATTCTGAGGCTGCGCATTGCTACGCACATTGGGTACCTTCAGGTTCCCTTCCTATTACTCAGCCCACCTATGGGGGATACGACACCCTGGGGCAGCTCTGTTCTACTGCACTCAACGGAACAGGTCGGGGTAGTCCTGACGCTTTCGTGGCGGCAGTTGCTTTGGTTGATTTGCAAACTAAAGCCACGTCGGCTGGAGATATTTTTGGATGGGTGTCTCTTTTATTACCCACGTAAAGCTTCAACCTTGTGTCACATTTTACTCTGGTTGGAGAGTAGATAAATAAGACAAACACAAACACTCCCCTCGATGTTTTTTTTTTTTTTGTTTTTTTTTAATTCGGTTCATTCACTGAAATAGTAGTCTTAAAAGTAGATATTTTTCCATCTTTGTCCTTCATAACAGCTCCATTACGTAATCCTTCATTTTTCTTTCAATCGTGCATCATTTCTTCAACTTAAAAACACCTCCCCAATTTTCGTTTCAACTGATTCTTTTCCTTAATCTTCTCTTTTTCTGTCTTTTCTAAATGACACTCTCTGAGCCTTCCTAATTTTTTTTCCTTCCATCTTTTTAGTTCATTATATTCCTTTTTTCTTTTTTTCTTTCATGATTATCCCCCATGTTCTTCCTTCCTTTCATCGACCCATTTATTTTTTCTTCTTTTTCCAATTATCACTCCATATTCTTTCTTTTTGTTCTTTCTTTTGCTCATTTTCATTTTCATTTTTTCCTCTTAATCATCTTGTGTTCTTTTTTATTTCTCAATACATATAATTTTTTTTTATTTTACTTTCCTTCCACCTTATTAACAATCCTGTCCGTATCTTTGTTTTTGTTCTTGTTCATGTTCTTCCCCTTCTTCTTATTCATTTTCTTTCTGCCTAGTCTTGTCCATACTCCCTACCCACAAGCAGAAATTGAAACTACGACGTCTTAGATTTACTTATCCCTTTTATTTACGACCAATTTAATTTGATTCCAATGTTTGCCAGTGTCAGAAGACAAAATACGCCGATGGCAGCAGCGATCATTCCAAAGTTGGATCAGCAAAATCCTTTTCTGACGTCATGATCATCATCATCATAATCGTCATCGACGGCTGTTTCATTGACAAATGTCTTAAATTGATTTTATACATCATTCTCTTTAACAGATGGTTGGGAACTGAGTTCAAACCCTGACAGAGTCATTCAGCATCCCCTTTGCACTAAAAAAAACACATATCATTCTTTGTCCCAGAAAGAAATCCTACCCAAGATTGAAGTGCACTGAATGCATCTGTTTTTGGTCAGCTGATGTGTACAAATTAGAAGAGATGTAAAAGATACTATTCATTTATTTTGCAGCTTCTATTCTGATTCGTCACTTGAAAAAAGTTTGGATAGAAAGAGAGAGTCAATATAAGAGTATGATTCTATTTTTTCTCCTTCTTATTTTTGTTCAAAAATCGATTCGAGATCTTGATTTTCTTTCTCTTCTTTTATCCAACACTAACAGACCAGGGCGTTACATGTAATTTTCAGCGTCCGATTTTGAAAGAATTAATTAGGAGAGATAAGTATGAATGAAACTGCATTAGAAAAGAAAAAAGGAGGTAATAGTATGATGAAAAAGAAGAGGAAACAGAAGGAAAATGAGAAGATAACTCCTTGTTTATATTGCAACTTGGATTCCTCAATGATGGAAAATCAATAAAAATGGGAAACAGAGCTAGAAAGAAAAAAGGTAGAAGAAAGGAGGAGGGAGATTCTGACTGAAGGTGGAATCAGACTGAGTAAAAATAGGAAGTGAAGCAATGGTTAGAGAAAATGATTCATTTTGAGTTAGATGGAGAAGAAAATAAATAAAAGTGTTAATACATCTCGGAATTTTTGAGACGAGGTATTATTATTATTTCCATTATTATTCGGACTATCCTCATCTTTGTTGTTTTTCATACAACGTTTCGGCCGTTGCACTCTACGGCCTTCGTCAGGTATCATCTGGGAGATTTTTGGGAAGTAACGAACCGAACCCTTTATTTATCCGACGGTCGGATAAATAAAGGGTTCGGTTCATTACTTCCCAAAATCTCCCAGATGATATCTGACGAAGTCTGTAGAGTGCAACGGCCGAAATGTTGTATGAAAAACAACAAAGATGAGGATAGTCCGAATAATAATGGAAATAAAAGTGTTAATATTGTGACATTTTTTGCTCTTTGCATAAATCAAATGTTTGTGGGTGTCAGGCTAGAATTTCAGTCAAAGAGATAAATATTCTTATTTTTGGCTTGCTATGATGAACTATGTATGATCTGTTGAATATTTTTATATATGACTGTGTTGCTATTACAAAATATACCCTTTAAACTGCTGAATATTCCGTCTTTTCTACTTGGAATATCGTTTTTGTTGCTTTTTTGTTCAACTGGAAAATGATAATTTTATGACTTCTTTTCACTGTTATTTAAATATCCTCGTTAATAGACAAAAATAAATAAATAATAAATGCCGAAAAATTAAAAAAAAACTGAAGAAAGGGGTTGGAATGATTTCGTGCAGAGACGGGTTGTGTAAAAACCGAAATGGTTGAAAGAAAGCTGTAAAAAATGAATTGAAGATGGAACTAACCGATAAAAAATCCTTGAGGGAAAAATTTCATGCTGGGATGAAAAATTCGATTACAAAAAGAATTGTTGATGTTGACATCTGTGGGAATTCTAGGGTTTCACATAGTGGGACTGAATGAAGATAGTGTCAAAATAAAAACTAGTTTCCTTGTCTTAGATAATAGAAAATTTTCTTCTTTTTCTATGCTACACTAATACATGCATTAACAAACGACCACCCAGCATTGGAGCGGTCATCTCTGATGCAGTTGGTTATGGTTCCATAGCCTCTGGGACATACGATAAAAATGAAACTCAATGCCTCTTTGATATGTGGTCAGCGAGGAGGCAAGTATAGAGGAACCTCTCCCCGATGTTTAGAGAGTAAAGTCGAATCTCGTTGGATACGCTGGTTTTGGTAACCAAAACTGAAGTTAAGCAAATTTGAGCTTGCCCAGTACCCAGATGGGTAACCATGGGGAATACCGTGAGTTTAAATAAATCTTCAAAAAGCTGAAAGTGGGTCTTACTAACCATGTATTCGTATCTCAGCGATGCCCTCGATGAAGGAATTAGCAAAGAACGATGATACGAATTTGCAAATGTGTAAGCATACACACATATTCTTACACACAAGACAAAGGCATCTTGCTGTCGAGTAATGATTAGCGAAGTAACCCCTAAGTCCATTGCAGCGATTCGGATCGAAAGTGGGTCTGTCAGATTTATGGCATAGTGCCAAATTAAAGAAACATTAAGCAATTAACTTTTTGGCTTCTTCATGGAGGAATTGTTGAATATATATCTATAACATGGTGGATTTGATTCTCACTAAGTGCACGATATTAATTGCTTTGAACCAAATTTAATGAAGCTCTTTCCTTCGTACTTTATTTTCCCACGTATTTTCGCACTAATTATCCTCTCTTTTCTTCTTCCTTTTTCTTCCTTCATTGATTCGTTCATTCAGTTATTCTTCATCCATTTCTCCTTTCTTTCTCCCCTCTCTTCAGTCATTCTTTTTACTCTATTTTCTCTCTCCTAATTTGTCACCTTCTGCTGTATTTGAATCGGTTTCCGTCTAACTTACCCCAGGTTTCCCTTTTACAACTCCAGTCCTTCTCCCACAATTTTCGAATCCATATCGTCCCCTCCCCCAAATTCTGGTTTTTGTCAGTTCTGACCTCAATATAATCGCTTTCCTTTTTTTCTTCCGTCTTTTTCCATCTATGTCAACATCTATTTTCTTTTTCATGTCAAAATGATTGATTTTGATGATGAACGTAAATCCATCTAAATGGCTTCCTGAGTCTTTGGGATTTTTGATAAAAGAAGACATTTTGCGTGTTGCTTCAGGGAATGGCGTGGAACCAATGAGAAACTCAGTTTGGGGAGAAAACCAATTTTTTATGGGAAACAAAATCACACAAGCGCACGTTCTCATGCATAAATACGCGAAATATAAATGGTATAACGGTGGACAACGCAGACAATAGATTTGGTGTGAAGAGTTCGAACTTCTGTCAAGACTGTTCACTTTGACTTTGCTCCAAAATCCTTGGGAAAGGCTTGGGATTATCACAGCAGGGTAGCTACTAGTAAAATGACCAAGCTAAGCAGGGATTCTAAGCTCTAGGGAGCAATCCATGTATTGAAAACAATGCTGAAATAAAAACAAGTCAATCACTGTAAAGACATAACGGAGGAGCTAAAATAGCTGCTATCTTCTCTCAAACTAACATGACCATACAATTATCGTGGGTTATAAAAGGCCACATTTTAGCAGTAGAATTGAAATGACTGCTGTTAGTAGAAAGGCTTAAGATGTTTTACAAACATTTAATCGACATTTTCCAATTAAATCTGTTTTGTTTTGAGTTGCTACGGGGGGGGGGCATTTTATTCAATCATTATTTTACTCAAAAAAAATCTGATTCAACTTTTAAATAACAGCCCAGACGTGTTACCTCTTTTATTTATGCTCTATTACACTCCAAAACAACACCTCGTAAAACACTTCTTGACAAGTTAAAAAAACGCTCGACTGAAACACGCATCAAACTGTCAACAAACAGAAGGCCTTGCACAAATTTACAGTTTTTAGATTTTACAGCTGTGAAAAAACATCATTTTTCAAACAAACATCGTTTTCTGAGATTCATATATTCCAATTCATCAAATTCACACTTTTATTAACATTAAGCATAATTCAACAATGGATTCATAGCTGAAACTCAGGGGACGTTTTTTATAACACTATTCATAATTACAACAAATTTTGCCGGTTGACCTCTGAGACTTTGCAACCTGTTCATACACTGACCGTCGACCACCTTATCCTCATCAGATTTCAATTGTTATAGCAGTGTGAATGTCACCAACACTACCAAAAATACACCTTCTATTCATTTCACCCTTCAGTCTATCATGCTGTCATCGCCACAGTGTGTGCATGAGGCTTGCCCATCTCTTGTTTGCTCTGAGAAAATAGTCTGTGGAATACCCAAAACCTCTAATTCTTGCACAATGAATCGCTGATTTGCCAAGATTACTGCCTACGCACATCCAATATTTCCAGATGCTGTACTTGTTGAAGGTCTTCCAGGCCTTCCAACATTTGTGTTAAAGTACTCTCTGATTGGTTCCACAGTTATATCAAGGCGCAGCAACTGGTTTTCAAGATGAATATAACAACTGGTTGATTTTAGGCAGACCTTTCACACCCAATATCGTTCTACGATACAACGTTTCTTTAGCATGGAATTTTCAACAGTACAATCATCGTATTACTTATGAAACTATCCGGTTTTATTTTGTTGCATTGAACATTTGCTTCGTTATTTGACAGGAAACATTCTACCTGGACGTGAATCACGTGATCAGCATCGATCAGCTGAATTTGTTCCATCATAATATCACGAGTACTTCTGACGCTAACAATCGTGATTGTCTTCCTGCACGAATGGTTTCCGGTAGACATCTTATCTAGTGAAGGTGAGTGCTTTGAATAACTTCCAACCACAACCATTTTCCTTAAATCCTAATGTTTGACCGATTACAAATTTTTCTGCTCTCACAGACATTGCTAGATTGTCTGGAACACGGATACAGGGGAATTAGGCTTTCACGGTCGAGGGCTTCCGATTGTTGTGGTTACACGGTCTGCAAGGTTTGGAGGAGAGTTTTATGTGGCAGTTATATGATTCAAAGACACTCTTTCACGTTGCAATTGATCAGGGGGTGAACAGCGATAAGTTAGATAAAATAAGATACTGCTGAACAAACAAGTAAGGTTTCCGATGGAAAAAAAAAGAATGATTAATATCGAATCGAAGAAAAAAATCAAGAATTACTTTGGCATGGATTAATGGAATAATCAAGAAGAAAGACAATGAATCTACGAGAATATTTGATGGAACAGAAGAAAGAAAAATATAGAGAAGAAGTAATGAAGAATGAATTCAAAGAATAATGATGCAAAGAGCAAAGACGGAAGGAAGGAGGTGGGAAACGAAAGATATTAGAATGAGATTAGAGGAAACAGTAGAAAAAGGATAAAAAAAGAAAGAGAGATGGAAGAACCAGGGTAAGAAATTGCAAAAAAGAAAAGGAGGAAATGAAAAAGTAAAAAAGAGAGAGAATGAGAGATATAAGTAAAATGAAAAAAGAAGGGGAGGGAAGAAGGGAATGAAAAAAGAGAATGAGAAAAAGAAAATGAGCAAGAGGGAATAAAAAGAGAGAAAGAGAACAGGAAACAAAGGAAGAGAATCTGGAAGAAAAAGAAGAAAAAAGAAAGCAAAATGTTATGAAGGAAGAAAAAGGGAAAAAATATGAGAGGGAAAACAACAGGAAAAGCACGAGAATGAATGAAAAGAAAAGAGAGGAAGTAGAACGGAGAGAAGGCAAGACAGAGTCAAAGAATGAAGGGAAGAAGAGAGGAAAGTTAGAAAAAAAGGAGGTAAAAAAGAAGGGAAAGGAAGCATGAACGAGAGAAGGATTCAAAGAAGGAAGGAAAAAATAGAGGAATTTAGGAAAAACCGAAGAGGAACAAAAGATTTAAAAAGAGGAACGAGGGACGGATAAATAAGAAGGAAAGATAAGGGAATAAGTCAAATTCTGAAGGAATAGATTTTGAACTTACCATTCTGAATTTCCCTCTGTTGTATAACAACGTCTTATTGAATGCGATGTTTTTGTTGGCATTCTGGTCACATAATTATTCTGCACTATTGCCTTTTTCTAGAGTCATAGAACTATGTACGATTCATATAATACCAAGATGCACCAATGTTTCGGGGGAAGAGTCGCGAACTACATCAGTCCAATCGTTCATGTATAAAACAAAAATATCATTCAATAAATCGTTACCACATTCTGTACATCACTGATGATATACATATATTTACTGATAGATGGATGGATACTCCGAATCTATGATTCAATTTTAGGTGTTTGGTCGTTTCTTTCTACATAGAATGCCAAATGCGCCAAACATTACAACACAAGGTGCACAAAGAATTGAAATTTCAGGAAGGAAAGGCCAGATATGAGATAGAGATATGAAATAAAATGGTGTTCTGACGAGGGCTGGCAAAAATTAACGCAATAACAATCGACATGAAAAGAGCTTAGATAACCCTTTTTCTAGGTGAAAATTTACGATGGCCTTTTCAAATAATGTTTACGTCTTCTCCCGGCCTGGCAATCGGCTGTATTCTTTAATTAACAAGTTTACAGAAAACGAAACGAATTGTTCAACCTCAAGCTGATACATCATTGTTTATTACAGGAAAAAACAGAAGAAAAGACATTGAAGTAATAAGAAATCTCAAATTGCCATGGGCCTGTCATGCTGCAAGAATGTCAGACAACAGCATAGATCCCCAGATATCATATGCAAAATTGTGGGCGACAGAATGTGAGATGGTGTGACGAACTAGATTAATTCAGAATGCACTGGTTCTGCGACGACCATGATATAGAGATCTGGCAAATTTCTATGTCTAACGATGGATACTAGAAGGCTGTTGCTGCTACGGACGATGATGATGATGAAGATGAAGATGATGATGATGATGATGATGAATGCAATTTCTACCGACTCTGCTGCCACAATCGATTCTTTCCTTGTTGATTTCCCACCGTTATGGCTTAGAGTTGTTGAGAGATACGTTCTGGCTGGAGGATTACCAAGTGAGATTTAGCCTGTGTGTAAGCGATACACGTGGTAAGATAATCAAGTCCCTTCTCAATCGCTCAGTAACTTTCATCCTCCCCACTGAAGTCTGCAACTTATTTTTTCCTACCTGATCAGCTGTCTGTTTCCATCTTCTCTTTCGGATCTGAAAACTTTTCCAGCTTTCTATTCCATTTCCAAGACACAACGTTCCAGGATCCTCTAATCCATAATTCGTCAGTTTGATCACAGCTTTTTCGCGTCATTTCTTTCTCCCGATCAAGACCTAATACCCACTAACCCACCCAAACCATCTTGCTACTTTTCCAATATCCCTTTGATGATGATAAAGCTTTGTTTGCCATCTCTCTTATGTCCAAGACATAACAATCTTTATCTGTATATTACTAATTCGATGACGAGTTTTGATCTCTCCTTATTTCCATTTGAACAAAGTTGGTCACATCAGATTTGGTGATGAACAGGACAAAGATTCAGAGATTAAATGAGGTTTGTAGCTTCTTGGCAACAATAGAGTGGTCACGATAAAATAACAAATGTCATATGCAGCTAGGGATCATGTAAACAGTCTCGTAGTGACCCTGTTGATCATCCTCGGGAGGAGACTGATCTCCACATTACACGCGACAAAGAACCATTTAAAATAAATTTTTACTTCCTCACTGGCATTGCTACGAGCGACATGAGATTTATGATAAACTTTCTCAAAAAATAAAATCAATCCATTTTTAGGGATGGTCGTGTTCACCCCCAAGGGGAGATAACTGTTGCCTCAATTATCCGAGGTTTTGTATCGGATTTTTCTTTGTATTTCTTCGTTTGTTGTTACTATTGATTTTTAGGATCTTTTGAAAATGATCGTCATTGAGAAAATTCAGAAATGTTCCTCAGGGAAAGAAATCTTCCAAATTCCAATGTAAAGATGAGCATCTCTCTATGTGAATATAGTCGAATGCATGACTGAATCTACATCTAGATTACAAAAGACACGTTTAAAGCCTTGGGTGAATCTATTCTCATATACAGGCAATAATAGCTGTGACATAGTTCTATCATCAGCCAAATCAGAAAAGTAGGAGTTTCTATCCAACCATATAATACAATAGAACAATATTTTGACTAGTTGTCTAAACTTCTGTTTTTGAATAAGTCCTTGATTTATATGGCTGACAGCTGAAATATTCATTCAATCAATTAATTGATTAATCAATCACCAATTTTCTACTTATTTCAGCAGGTCATTATGCATTATTTCAGAGCCTTTGTACCCATTTCATATCTCAGAAGATAAAACAAAGCCATTTTTAGGGATAACCATGTTTACCCCTTAGGAGAGGTAATTGTTGCTTACATTATTCGTTTGCTTGTATTGAATGTTTCTATTCCATTTCATTTGTGTGTTTGTTGTTATTATAGTGTTTTCTGGGAATTTTAAAATAATTGTCATCGAGAAAATTGAGAGCTGTGTTGCAAGGGAAGAGAACATAATGACGAAATAAACAAATCAAATAGATTCGAATTTTAAGGTGTTTTATGCGATCACTTTTTGCAAGGATGATCAAATGAAAGGCTGGATGTATATAAGTTCTGCAATTCGCGTTCAACACCAAGAGGGAATATACACTGATAAACCAGTAATAAAAGTTATGTCTGAAAAGCCGATGGTTCAAGGACGTCTTATAGCTTGGACCATTAGCAAAACTTTGACAAATACGTAAAATCACCATCACATATGCTACTTTCTATATTTACTAAGTTTACTTTAGTCTGGCACAAGGCAATGAATTTGAAGCACACGGTCAGTAGTTGAACAGTTGTAAAATCCGTACTTCTGCGAAAAAGATTTTTTGTTGTTACGTATAAATATCATTTTGTGAATATCAAAATAGACGATGATACAGGCAACTGCAAAGTGTTGAATATTCAATGAAAATATGTTCCTTAAGAGCAAAAAACTCTTTTTCTGACGATCAACGCTGATAACATGTGATACCTATTTGAATTTATGGTATATTCTATATAAAAATTTATCCTATTCGATTGGTTCCGAATTTAGTGGAAAAAAAAACACGAGTAATACAAAGACGTAATGGTTACGAGCGTGTTATGTACGAATACAAGTAAGAAAAAAATAGTAATAATGAATGTGACTGTACATGAAGCAATGATGTAGACTATTTCTTATGGATTTTAATGGTAATCGTGTGATTGCCATATATGACTTTAGGTTTTGCTATATTCAGGCAGGAGGTCTGTCCTGGTAGAGGTGACAATACTCAAAAGTTGCTACTGCATCTGGTGTCTAGGTGTAAATTATATCACCTTGTTATGGATAGTGATATTAAGTGTGGAGATATTGAAACAACTCAATTATTTTCTATGTAAGTATGCCTGATTGAATGATTGTTAAACTGTGTTCTACGGTCCAAGTATATGCAGTGTCTATCCCCTTAATGTGTCAAGTCCCGAACGTGTTTAGAACATGGAATAATGTCTGTCCTGCTTCGACTACCCTGCTCAAAATCTAATGGTTTCATCTCAAGATTTAACGATATCCCAACTGTTCCAGGGGCAGATGGAAGAGATATGGGGACAATGAGGACCTATGTCAGAGTGCTGATATAAAATTTGTGTTTATATACTAATTCACAATTAAATTATCAGTTTAATCCATTTCATTTCTACTGTACATCAATTCACAAATTCCTTCATCAATACTTCGATATTTACTGCTATGTGGAAGTAGGGTGGATATTAAACACTGAAACGTGAGTTCATGTTTTAATGGAGAAGAACATTGCCACATGAGTCGAATATATTTCTGGGTGTGCCATCATATGATAATGTTTGAGAATCACTGGCTGAGTGAGCTACAATATACGATTTTGATTTACAATGATAAGACAGAAGGTCTGCCTTCACTACAGTGCCAACACTCATCCGCTGAAGATTGTGTTGTGTATCGATATACAAACAACTATGATAAGGTCCGGTGTGAAAATATTGGAAAACCCAACATCTCTATATTGTGTTGGTGTAAACAACATCACTTTGATGAAAATGATAATATCAGGTGTGAAAATATTGAAACAGTTTTGAATTTTCCCCAAAGTTTAATTCCAGAATGATTAAGCGATTAACGGTTCAAACAATGGAATCGATCAGATGGAATTCAGACTACAGTCTAGGCTGTTTACAATCACTTTCTTCTGATTTTTTGAGAAAGCCATGTATCCAGCTCTCCTGTCCCCATCCATGGAAAGTTAGCAGAGGGGACCAGACTCTTCATTCCAAGAGAACGTCAACCGATTAAAAAAAGTGTGTTATCCTTTCATGCCTTTTTGACATCCTTCGAGTAGCTCCTGTAGCAAGGCAATTCCCAAACGTTTCACTTTGGTGTATATCAGCTAGGTTTATTGTGATATTCAGTGTATCTTCATATACTTTTTTCCTTGTTTGCACCCTGGGGAAGTCATTTCTCTTCTGTATTATTGTCTATAGAGACATGAGTAGATGTCTCTAATTCTTTTCTAGTGTGTAACCATATATGACTTGAGATTTTCCATGATCAGGCAAAAGGCCTGTTCTGAGAACAGAGGTAACACTGAACACCTACAGATGTATCATTTGGAGATGTAAACAATATAATTTTGGTGAGGATAATAGTATTCAGTGTGAAAATTTCAAAAGGTTTTTTCCCTGTCAAGAATGTAAAAGATTATTTTTCTCTTCACACCTTTACATTTTTCTTTTTTCTTAATTCATCCAATTGAAGATTTACTTATTTGATTATTTATTTGGATATTTGTACATAGGTGTATCAATAAGTCTGTGGCATGAAGACGCGAAAAACGTTCATTTTACACATGAGACGTATACTTTCCAACATTGTCTACCTATCACTAGAGCGTTTCATCCAATGACAAATATCAATCACATTAGCCAACATTATACGATGAATATTTCTGATCGAAATCTCCATGATAACACCTTGCCAGGCAATAGACTAATTCATCATCCGTAGTCTGATTGACTGTTTCGGAATATGTACGCCTTCATTGAACGTACACGTCCCATCAACATGCACCCAAAGAGACACTGAACATGTGAGTATTATAACCCATCTCTGACAGTCTGTACACTGCATATTCATTGCCTACAGCTAATCAACCGTGACATTTACATGTGTACAGAGACTGCATAAGAGTGGAAACAAACGTTGTCTCGGACATTCTTCAATATGCAGATGCACTGACGATAAGCTTGTCCATAGTGATATCGCGATGTGCTGAGAGACACCGGACGTGTAAGAAAGAAAAATTACTCCTGACAGTTCATAGAATGCAGACTTATCGACTGAAAATGAACCACCATGAAATATTATATTCCGATATAATAAGCATTAGGGATAAAATACTGAGATTGCTAATGATCTGCAATCAAGAAGAAGGATTATATGAGAAGTGTGGGCAATTCCATATGAAAAAGATAATAACGTTGGGAGACCACACACGCACACAGGCCTATATATATATATATATATATATATATATATATATATATGTATGAAACTGATTTTATATCAATCTGCTATAATGATTAAAAAGTAGTCTGAATAAATGAAATACTGGTTTACAAATCTTTATCTTATAAAAAAGATAATCTGTTTCAAAAATAGTTGTAATATTGATTTGCAACCCACCTTTCTCTGGGTCACAGTTGAACAAAAGCATAAAAGACACATAAACCATTGATCCAAAAGATATTTGATCCATCGATCCATGAGTGGTTGGAACTTACGGCTGACTGGATTATTGATAATCTTTTTGACGTGTTCGATGCAAATCCACAATGATCCTCAGGATTTAGGTTGGGAGATGGATATGGAATGACTGGAATACATGGATAGAGACAGACTAGGACAGATTGGAACATGGATAGGAATATGGATATATATATGTGTGTGTGTGTGTGTGTGTGTGTGTGTGTGTGTGTGTGTGTGTGTGTGTGTGTATGTATATAGATTGAAGATCTTATACATAGAAACATCTAGATGTATTCACATCGACACACACGTTCAATAAATACATATTTGGATGTATATACATCATTCATACAAAATACACACGCAGACAGAAGTAGATACATGCACACATGTGTTGAGATGAAAATGGCACATATACACACATATATCTATACGTATATGTATACAGTGACACATAAGGATACATACACATATATGTATACTAATGGTTGGCACACATACACATACACACACACACACATATATATATATATATATATATATATATATGTGTGTGTGTGTGTATGTGTGTGTGCATAAATCTGTTATAAGCATTCAAAGCTTTTTTGTTGTTTTTAGAACGCTTCAGGAAACTACGCCAATTGAAAATTTTTAAATCAACTTTAGAAAATCTACATATTTGCTCTTTTTGAATGCGAGAATAACTTTAAATGAAATTAGAATTTCCTTGTTCTTTTGTCAAAACGGTTTCACTTCAAATATTGTTTGTAAAGAAAGGGATGCAAAATATCATCAATGCATAAAAAACTAAGATAAAAACATATTTATTGCAATCCATAGCAACATAAAAACGTTATACGAAATACACTACATGGATACAGATATAATGATCATGATAGACATACAGGATATAATGTGAAGAATCTTAATCAGTCTCTGCGGTGTGTTAGAGAGATGGTCAATATGGATGACCATTACTTGAGATAGCTTGGCACTTGATCACAAGGGATGGTGTCAGAATCAACTTGAAGTGAGAATACATTTATATGGAAGATGTTCAGGGACATTAACTTGACAATTGACAATACACTGTAGAATGCAGATTATGTTCTTTGCACAAGACTCACTTGTCCAATGAGATCGTTACAAGATTTCCACGGACATCATACTTTGAAAGATAATTTCCAGTTTTTGTTTCAAAACAAGACAGGCTAAAATTTTTGCTTTCTTTAAGCATCATTCCTGTTAGCTGTTCCTTCAAAAATGAGAATCAAAACGCAATCAAGTCTTAAAGTGACATACGATTAGTGACAAGATTTAGATACCAAAATACATACGGCAAAAATTTAAGAAAAACAAGGAGGTGTGTCCCAGTAACTGAGACGTCAATCATGTTTACCGAGTTTTTCATCCACTGTATGACTCGTAGAATCTCCTAGAATTGGTGTCCTACTTTAGCTACCAGTGAATACACTTTGACCAATTTAAAACAGAGTTATTCTGTTGTGTTTGATGCCTACATATAACACATATGTGTAACATCATTCCTCAATGTATTCATTCGCCGAAAAAACACGTATAGATTCTATTGATTTTTACAATGGCATATTTCAGAGGCATATCTCCAAATATATATAAGAATTCCAGACAGCTGTTCTTACATACGTGTGTCTCAGAGTTGGTCGACATTTTAAAAAAAGAACCTACTCTCATCCAAATATATCAAGCATTTATATTGCATTATCCTGTCTTCTTTTATTTCTAAGTTCCATCATTTCTTGTAAGATTCAGTTTTGGTTTTTTTTTGTTTACAACCTATTTTTCTCATTGATTCCGACAATAATTAGCTGGGAATTTCTCCCAACCCGAATGGAAGAGAATGATGAGGATTAAGTAAGGTCAATTTGAAGCATGATATGATTGCATTATCAGAAACTTCACTACAATCTTGTTCTTAAAAAAATCTTCTTTATTCGCCTGGTTTATCAAATATGGGGTAATTATTATATAAATCAGTGCAAAGAAGACACAATATAATTAAATATATATATATATATATATATATATATATATATATATATAGAGAGAGAGAGAGAGAGAGAGAGAGGGAGAGAGAGAGAGGGAGAGAGAGAGAGATTGATAGATAGATAGATAGATATAGATATAGATATATATATATCGATATAGATATAGATATAGATTTATAGATATATATGCGTGTGTGCATGTGTATACGCGCACGTGTGTATGCATACATCAGTTTTTCCTTCCATCTGAAGGTGGTTCTCCCCTATGAATCTCATAATATTGCAGAAAGTGATGAAAAATCAACATTTGACCAAATATTGAAATAAGTTTATCAAACACTGAACAATATATACACAAAATGAAGAATAGAAGTAAACACTGAGATGAATAGAGATATAGGTGTATGTGTAGATTTTCAAAATAGAATCAGTTTGTCTGGTAGGTAATTGCTCGTGAAACTCCATCTCACCGAGTGCTCAGCAGATGAAGTAACTAATCTACGAAATTAGATATATTTATACAAATTTAAACAGATAGGATCTGATATGAAATATGGCTAAAGTTTAGAAGAAAGAAAGATAGAAAGATGGATAGAACAAATTAAAAGATTCATGAATCTCACATAAACATCGGTAATCCCCACGAAGACTTGGAAGGGTAACTTGGACTTTCTCTAACAGCATGAAGCACATTATGTTTGCACAACCCTTCATCAATTTATCATTTTTCCTTTATAAAATATTAACAGGGTTTTTATTTATTAATTAATATACTGTTCGTCTATACTTGCCGCTATGAGCTTCATGAATATGTCCCAACGTTCCCTTGTCTAATGTGCGGTGTACAAGCCAGGAAATAACTGGGCCGTACGAATTGGAACTTGCTGTTTCAAGTTACATTCCACTTGCCTTAAAATGTTATGTATTTTTTCCAATTAGGGGGATGTTATACATTTCGAGTAAAGCCAATGGAAAACAAATATAGATGTATATACTAGGATAAAATTTGTATTTTTTCTGTGTCAGTCTGTTGATATGTAATTTTTATTAATTTACTGATTCACGATCTAGATACTGATCTAATCCATATTATTTCTACTCTACATCTATTTACACAACATTCATCGATTCAATACTTCAAAGTTTACTGCCACGAGGGAGTAGGAAGGAAATTAAACTCCGAATCATGTATTGATGCTTGAATAGACAAAAAAGAGTCTGTGTGTCACATGAGTCGAATATATTTCTTAGTGTGCCTTCGTATAATTACGTCTGAGAATCACTGGCTGTGTGTGCTACAATACGACTTGGATTTAACATGATCGGACATAAAATCTCCATTCACTACAGTGCCAACACTCATCCGCTGAAGAATGTATTGTGTATCGATGTACAAAGAACTATGATAAGTTCAGGTGTGAAAATATTGGAAAACCCAACATCTCTATCTCGTGTCGGTGTAAACAACACCACTTTGATGAAGATGATGATATCAGGTGTGAAAATATTGGAACAGTTTTGAATCGTTTCCAAAGTTCAATTCCAGAGTTGTTGATCCATTAACAGCATGAACCATTTGATCAACGAGATGGATTCAAACTTTTTACCATGTTTCTATTCTGTTTGATTTCGAAAGGGAGTGTATCCACCTCTCCTTGCTCCTAGCATCGAGAAAATCAGCAGAGTAGGGTAAACCCTTTTAGCTTTAGGAATGCAAACTTTATGGGAGAATAACAACAAATTCTAAACCAAGTATGTTCGTTAAATGTTTATTTGAACATCCTTCAAGAGGGAAGGCGATGCCCAAACGTTTTACTTCCATCTATATCGGCAAGGTTGTGTGTGATTCTCTGTGATTCTCCCTGTTTTGTGCTCATCTGATATAACAAGTAAAAAAGGAGTCAAAATGAATAAAATATTGGTCTATTATTATTATCCATCTAATAATAAGAAGAGACTGTTTTAAAAATAGATGGAATATTGATTTACAGCGAAGGCCCGACTTTCTTTACCTCAGTACACATATGGTACGCACGCACACAGACTCAAACATATTTATACACATATGCATTGATCAAAACAAAAACACACACAAACAGGCATTATATATATATATATATATATATATATATATATATATATATATATATATATATATATATATATATTCTGACAGGATACATACACTCATATGTGTACTAACGATATTGTGAGCACACTCATACAGATGGTTCTTGAAATTTCATCATCGAACATTACACTTCTGCTATATTTTTGATTCAAGAATAACTTTCAGATAAAAAATGTATATGTGTGTGTGTTTGTGCATAAAGTATTTTGCATACCTACATATAGTTAAGTATTTACATATCTAACTCAACCCATGTATATATGTTTTTGGGTGTAAATGAGTGTATATGTGTGTGTAGGTGTTTGTATACGTGCACATGTGTGATTGCAATATTTCTTCAAATCACATATTCATCATTTTGGGTGGATGCTTTCACGTTTGCACTAGAAGAAATGAGTGAAATTATGAAGTGAGAAATGATCTCTATTTCTTTTTTCACCATACAATTTCTATTTATGCGCATGCGTATCTGTTTGCCAAATAATGTATGTGTGCATATATATATATATATATATATATATATATATATGAATTGAAAATCCTTAATGATGAAAAAAATTATTTCACAGAACATTTCATTGACATATGTATATATATGGTGAGAGACAGAGACAGAGACAGAAAAAAAGAGATAGATAAATTGATGGATAGAGACAATCAATATCAACGAATATATTTGTATACATATACTAGATGTATAATTAGCATTTGTCCCAGCCTCATTTCAGTTGCTTGTTTGAAACGGAAGTGGATTGAGTAATGCAAAATATATTCACCTTTTTCTCCTCATACATCCGTTTTCAGAATGTCATTACTTCACAATAAAAGCAACAAGACACAAAACTGAATTTGAAACGGAAGGATCTCATTTTTTCTTCCTGACTTCCGGTAATTTTCTTTTCATTCACGTGAGCAAAAGTTGTAATTTGTTAAAATTTCAATGAAGCTTTCGTTTCAGGATGTTCGATGATAAACATGACATTTACCACATAATCAGATGCTTAGAAAAATACATTTGGATAACTTTTGTTTATTGGTCCATCCATTTATTTGCAGATTTTACTTTTACACCGATGTACCAATATGTCAAGATATGAAAGATTAACGTCTCATGAGAAATCTTCGTGAAATCTAGCTAAAGTCATGGAGATGTCATAAGGGTGAATGTCCCTCTTCATTTTTAGTGATAACAATTGATTCATAAATTTATTTTTGTGTCTGGAATTCACAGAATTATCCTTTGAGCTTGGCAAAAATTGGAATCGATTCTATTCATATTCATATAATATATTCATACATATATATTTAATATTTCTATACATAGTTTTACCCTAAAGCTTATTCCATGTACTCACTCTCATGTGCGTGCACATGCTCACATATATATATATATATATATATATATATATATATATATATATATATATATATATATATATGTGTGTGTGTGTGTGTGTGTGTGTGTGTGTGTAATGGTAAAATATTACTATCCTTCGCTCGCTTCTTCAACCAAATAGATAGAGAAATCGCAAAAACTGTTTGATTCAAATTGGTGAATGAGGGATATAGCGAGCTCATTAGGCTCCTTATTATTGTGTTGTTACCTGAATAGACATACAGTTATTCCTTAAGGCAAGACATTGTTCTCTCGGTTCATAGATGCCCACCTCAGCTTCAGATTATTTACATTGTAGATCTCACAATGGCGGAGCCATAATTGAATTATTTTCCACATCTACTACAATGGCGAATAGAATAATATGATATAATAACTAGAATGAGTAAAGCGTATAGGCTCTGCGAGCCCATGATAGGGAAGTGTGGCAAATCCTGGGGAAGGTCTATGTCCAACTGATGATAAGGATGATGAAGGAGCACATTTATCTGACAACACAATACACTACTTGAAGATCGAATGACACATAGAGCTACGACATGGGGGAGGTAAGTGTGATCTGACTTTCCATATTTCAGATTATTGTTTAGATCTTCTTTCCCAATCGCTCCAACCAGACCACAGTTTAATTAGTTCTTTCATGACTCTGGCATATCCTTCCACAAAATGCAATTCAAATTCATTTGAACTTTCATCGATATTGTATTAGCAAATTGAAACTTATGAATTGACGTAAAAAAGATATTCAGCCCTGACCCACCCTCCAATATAATTATCCATAATAAAAAAAAATTGGATGATCTTTTCAGGTGTAGATGGTCTAACAATTAGCAGTATGGAAACTGAAATCAGATAACAGAATACAAAATTCCAGCCGGATGGTTAGTGTTTATTTCCCTCTAATGACGTAGGGAAAAACATGAATTGATTTCCTTTCCCCGACTGAAGTTAATCGTAATTAGAAAGGGGAGACAGTATATACTAGGTTTAACTTTGTTTAATCTGATACAAGTTCCACAAGTGTAGGGTACCCTCTGAGGATCAGCTTCTAACAAAAGTTATTTTCAGTGAAACTACCTTGCTTACCATTAATCTAGAAGCCAAATTACAGTATCCTCTAATCGAAAATATTCAAATCATCCAGACATATATGATATTTATCCACATTCCTTCTTTACAGACTTTTTCCCCAAACCTAGCTATCCAGAAAAGAAATGCCAAAATAACTTCTGTTATTTTCTTTCAAAATATTTTCGTTAAGAAAAGTGTCATTTTAATTGTCATGCTGCGAAAGTTGGCTACATCCGCAATATTGAATAGTTCTTTTCATGATAAATACTAAATTTTACGATTCACGATGATCCTATTAATGTGATATATTTTTTTTATTTTGTAGAATTCTGCCTTCCAATCATTTTATAAGCATGAATGCTGACTCGCCACTTCCAACAGTCTTTTCCCTTCGTATATTGGCTTTATATTATCTATATAATATTATATTACGGTATACTGCTCACCTGATTTGTACCATATGTACTATGGGTATATATATATATATATATATATTTATATATATATATATATGTATTTGGTTATATTGATTATGTTCCCCTTTTGGTAATTGTATATCACTCAGTTCATGCATGCATGCTGTGGTTTGATCCCACTCTCTCTCTCTCTTTCTCTTTCTCTCTCTCTCTTTTTCTTTATTTCTCTATTCATATATATATATATATATATATATATATATATATATATATATATATATAAGTGGATTCTCTGCACAAACACGTTTATGTTTCTGATTTCTCTGTGGAAAGAAGAGGATTACAGATTTATTTGTGTAGCAAAATATATCATATATTTCCAGCTCTAATCTGAATTAACTTGACTATTGAATTAAAAAGTTAGGTGTATCAAGTACTGTATGAAATAAATCCATCACATGTGAGATATCACTTTATAACATCTTATATTGCTAACCTGATCCGTACCATATATATATATATATATATATATATATATATATATATATATATATATATATATATATATATATATATATATATATATATATGTATATATATATATACATATAAATATATATATATATATATATATATATATATATATATATATATATATATATATATATATTGCACGAAAGAGTACAGCTCTAGAACCTATATGTTGAAAAAAAAAACTCTTCTGAAAAATCTGTATGACACTTAGGTCACCCATATCCGAATATCTGTCAGTGCAACTTATGTTATTTCGTTCAGAATTTTTTTTTCTTTCTGTTTCACATATACTTTATTATCATGGTACGTTTTGTACATCTCCTTTTGGTGAGATCATCAGTTGTCTAGCTTGTAACGGTTATGAGGATTTGAAAAAACAAACAATTATATCCACATAGCTCCCCAGCACTGTTAATCGACCCCCACTTCATCATTATATAGCTTATGTCATACATGTTGAGTGTCATTATATGTAGGATATCATGTATAGTGCATATCGATATCATCTCATATTACATATCATTTAGTTTTTTGAAACAGGGCTTACTTACGTAGCTAACCTTTGTAATATATTCAACGATAAGGGATTAGTGGGTATTTCAACAGACGCAATTTACTATTCTAGTCATTTTTACTGGATGATTTCCCATGTGAATATTTATTCTGACGTGTTGGTCTAATCTCACCTGCATGCACACCAATTTATGATATCATATAATTAAACTGGAAAAACTCTTATAGATGATTCTCTACAAGAATATTTAACCAAATATATATATATATGTAAGATAGCTGAGTGTTTCTTATGGAAGCAATAAAATCACAATGTTTTGTTTCCAGTTCAAATTTCCATGGTTGATCAATGCATCCATAGCCTGACACAGTTTTAAGTTGAATTTTGATGCAATTTCTTTGTTGTTCAATAAAATTGATGGAGAAGCGTAAAGTTTACTTCATATACAAGATGGGAAAATAATTCGAATTTTCGTGGTTTTATATCAATAATGATCTTTTTTTTCTTCTTGATAAGTCCGTAGAAGTATCTATACAGTTATATAAGTAATTAGGAGCCTTGCACTATGGACGAAATATCTCATGAGCCGCTCGGGATCAAAGTTCCAAGTAGTTAAAAGTGCATTTATACTTCTGTTCACGTTTACAGACTATAAAGAACCTCCTTCCCTACAAGATCATCGATCTTATTATGCCTTTTTCATCATTCATTGTATATATATATATATATATATATATTCACACACATATATATGTGTGTGTGTGTGTGTGTGTGTGTGTGTGTGTGTGTGTGCACACAACTCCCTGTGTATTCATTAGTGTGTTTATACCTGTTTGTGTGCTTCACTTTGAACTCAAATCGCTAAACCGATTGGCATAAGAGATGTCATG
Organism: Thysanoteuthis rhombus; assembly: GCA_963457665.1. Classification (NCBI taxonomy): domain Eukaryota; kingdom Metazoa; phylum Mollusca; class Cephalopoda; order Oegopsida; family Thysanoteuthidae; genus Thysanoteuthis; species Thysanoteuthis major. Next base: position 6,829,746 of record OY735224.1, on the reverse strand, counting down.
CTTTAGTTAGCGAGATATGAGCGAATTATTTTCGTCAGCAGAAATTGTTTTGCATAGACAATGGAAACGAGTGGGGATGGCATGGTAGAAGCATTTGATGGAGAGGGTGGTAGCTGGTAGGGGTGACAGATGGGTGGTCATGGAAGCTGATGGTTGGGAAATTTCGATATATGGATCAGACTTCACACTCTTGTGAAATTTTTGACCGATCAGCTAAGGGCAAAAAGTTGACATATGAATGAATTCTAAGATGCTTCGTTAATTGAGGAAATATACTCATCCAGCCAAAATATTCAATGACAGACATTGTGAACACTAGACATAAAAAATAATGTTACATATGTCCCTTCAGATACGGCTTTATGCAGATTTGTTTTGATTTGTTACCCATCACAATTCTGCTCCGTAATGTTCTCTCACCTATGCAATATGAATAATCTCATTATAAAAGTGCATTGTATGTGGAATCCTAGAAGAAATGCATGGTAATTGATTTTACTGAAGAAAAGCACTGCATATAACTTCCTGATAGGATGCATTTGAAATGATTTCAACCGTAAACGTGCATTGGAAATGATTTTCACCATAAGGATGCATTGTAAATGAACTTCAAAATAGAAATGTATTTAAAATGTTCTTTACTATAGATTTGCATTGAAAATGATCATTACTATAGAGATTGATTGGAAATTATCTTTACAATAGAAATGCAATGAAAATGATCTTTACAATAGAGATTCATTGGAAATAATCTTTACCATAGAATTCTTTTGCAATTGATTTTTGTGGAATATTTCATTCGCTACTTAACTGTGATGATGTTTCTCGTTGATATCGAACAGTCTATTCAGCGTCTACCAAAAGGTGAAAAAATCATGGATAGAAATACACACACACACAGTTACACTTATACACACATATGCAAAGAGTATATTTGATGTTTTGTTGTGTGTATATATATTTTGTGGATGATGAGGCTTATGTTTGAATTTTTGTTCGTGTGCGTGAGAGTAAGTTTATGCTATAATGTGTGTATGTATGAATTTGTCGATGTGTGCTTTAGATTGTGTGTGCATTCAGTCTTATTGGTGAATACATCTTCATAATAATAATCTTCCTCTCAAACTATCTCTGACAGACGAAACTTGAGTTGTGTATGAATACATCCGACTGAATAGGACCGAGAACATAAAAGTCTACGTTTAACAGAACTGACAATTAATATGGTATGATAAACCCTCATAAATATAGGTCTTTGGAATTACCTTTTATAATCAGTATTGATTTGAAAGGTAATTGTTCTTATCTGCTAACTAGTATGTTATAGATTTAAAAAAATAGATTCAAATATGATGGCAGTATTATATATCTATCCATGCAAAATCATTTCCTCGTTTTTTCACCAGGTTTTAATCAATTCAATCCTTGGCTGAGGTAGAACGAAATTATCGTAGACTTTTGGTTCAATTAAAAAGCAGACAAGAACGATTGAATAAGGGGAAATAACTGACACAAGAGATCCTCTGGCAGGGATGGTTGAATAAATACAATCTACCCTTTGTATTCAATAAAGAATTCGGTTCAGACCGAAACTACAAAATGCTTGAAAGGGAAAACTTAATCGATTGATATAAACAGACTGAAACATTCAAGCAAACAATGAATTCTGCAAAAGAATAAAAGGAAAAGGATTTGCTAAAGATAGGAATAAAATAAGTCAGACAGAAGCAAAGGAATATACAGATTGAAATAGAAAGCTGGTAAGTATTAACTGAAACAAAATGGCGGAGAGATAATTACAGACTCAGGCAGATAAATATGAACATAAGTGAAGACTGGGAGGGACAGACAAATAAATTCAGACTGTGATACACATATATACAAATCAGCATCTTCTGAGACCGACAAACAGTCTGAGGGAGACAAATAGATATTGACGGAGTAAGACTGACAAACAAGAACGGACAGAAACGATGCAAAATGCTAAGGACTGAGATAGACTGATAGACAGATGAGATCAGAATAAGACAGACGGACAGTCAAGGAGACAAAAATAGATATTCAAAGAGTGAAACAGACAAACAAGAACAGACAGAAACGATGCAAAATGCTAAGGACTGAGACAGACAGATAGACAGATGACATCAAAATAAGACGAACAAACAGAAAGACGGATTTAGGTGGTCCATAAATTTATTGAAACTCCAATAAATCGATAGCTGTAAAGATTCTGCAGACAGAAACTACACAACGTAATCGAACAGAAAAATAGCATCTCATCAACAACAAAAAAATGAATTAAAGAGGCAGCATTGAATTTGTTGATTTTATCTTTGATGGGAATAAACAATGGTTGTTTCTAAACAGATGGAAATATAAATAAATGCAGAAACTAAATATTCATCAAACACATGAGAAACGACGAACAAAAGAGATCTTATTGAAATAAGAGATAAAAAGAGTTTGTATGTATGATATAAAAAGAAAAGGCAAGCATAGACAACGTATAAAGATCTTAGCCAAAACCAATCTTACTTGAGGTTAGAATCATCATGTCTGTTGTCTGATCAGTTTAGATAACTCTACGTTACGTGATGTCCTCGTAAAGACGGACGAAAACAAATGATCCACACACACACACACGGATACACACACGGATACACACACATATATGTATAAGTGTGCGTATTTGTGTGAGGGTTAGGGTTTATGTAAGGTGCTCAGTACTTTGGTATTGCTGTGTGCTACGTATGAACAATGGCGTAAAATTATATTAGTGTCTCTATGAAAACAAAAGACATCTGGAGCTTTTTGTTGAAACCTTGGTTGTTGAAAAGAGAGAATTAAAGGAAAACACAATTTTGGTTAAGACTACTATTCGCAGATATTAGTGTCCAATTCAAATTTCGTTTTTCATTTATTCTCTTATTTATCCGTATTTGTTCAACATTTGTAAGATCGAATGAACTGAAATCGGGACCACCCTGCTTACATAAAATCAAAAAAGCTTTTACATCCGTAGTACACAATACATTTAAAATGCAAAGCGATTCTGCAAAAATAATTCGAAAAATTAAAACAAAGACATTGAATAAAGAATACAAAGAAAGTCAGTAATACTGAAGGTTTGCAATTGCTATGTAATCACTGAAGAGACGACGTTGGGTCCAACGTGTTTAAATTACATTGTTCAGTATCCTTCTTATGTTATGTTTCCAGTTTTGGGGACAATTCGAAACACACCAAGTAACCAAAAGGGGGGCTGAAAGCTTTCAAATACTAGTTCATGTATTGCATTTCTACTGACACATCTCAGTAATTATCGAAAAGACATCTTTAAAGGAACTCTCAAAGTTCAAAATCACACATAATCCCTACGGTATATCAAGCAGACTCTAAATCAAAGCCAACAATGCAATCTACG